>JAVHLS010000079.1:0-54386 GCA_032356905.1 Salix exigua
TTGTGCATGCGTGTCGAATTCTGTTCAAGATTTTCCATTTTATCTTACTCCTTTAGTTACTCGAGCTCTTTGAATTCCTTCCTAGCTGGGATCGAAAAATGTTTGATTTAAAGTCGAGTATTTGTTTTTTGATACTTAAGAATTACATGTTGTTAGCTAATAAATATTAGAAAGTCGAGGGGTCGTGGTGTAGATTGAACAGGGAAAGGTGTTTGACGAGTTTGCTATTTTTCACCACGAATATGTGGGCTTAACACTAGGAAGCTGCCTAATTTACCACTAGAATGCAAAGCTGACAAAAAATTGTTTTGGTGAATTGCTATACTCATTTAGGCAAAAGCTGTGGTCTGTCTTCAGTTATGATATACCCCAGAAGAAGAGAAAAAAAGCGAACGCGTGCGATGTACGAATTGTCACCAACCAGAGTGAATTTTTCAGGTCATGATTGCTCTACATTCCTACAGTTAAGCTCTCGAGATTGATAATTCAACTGTAAGGAAATACCAGCTTAATCACACCTGTGAAGAAAATTATTGAACCAAGCTGGGGCTGTTTGGATTGAAAAAAGAGAGAAGTTTGTCCTTTTGGTGCTGGAGATGTTCATTTGATATTCTTCAATGATGATAGTTGAAATTCTGATACGATGGCACTTTATTATGCGTCCAAACTAAACAATTTGAACACTTTAGATTTATACCAATGCGTTAGTCTTGGATCTGCCCGTGTTGGCCTTTTGTGTTTTCTGCTAAGATTGCATAACCTCTCCCATTGTTGTCCAGCTTGATTGTATTTTTCTTCTTTCCACACGAGTATTCAAAGTCAAGCCAGTTTCTGCTCTTCACCTGTCGGAAAAACTGTTGAGCATGGATAAGCAGGCAATACAGCTATGCCCTGGAACATGTAAAGGCTATCATACCAGCTTAAACCATTCAACCCTGCAATTTTTATTACTTTCCTACATGCTCTCTGCAAGTGAACTTTCCTGTAGGAGAAAATTTCCAGTGAAAACAGTGTCATGGATTGATAACATTTTGACCACCACATTCCTCTAGTGATAAGATTTTTTTTATTTCCTTTAATTTTTCTCTAAAATGTATCACGGTAATAAGTAGTTCTATAGTTAGGTTGTTTATGTTGTACCTCTGCATAACGCCTTTTGCATGCTTCAAATTTGAAAAATATCTAATGTGCTTATGGTGTTTGTTTCTGTTTATATGCATTGGATTGGATCTGTAAATGACAGTTAATGTCTGAAACTATTTAGTTTTCACATCATGTTAGATCTGATTCAATGGATTTATGTTGTCTTTATTTATGCTGTATTCAAGCTCACAGTATCTTCCTAATTTAACCTGGCAGGTGGCTGTAATTGCACCTAATGTCCCTGCTTTATTTGAAGCACATTTTGGAGTTCCAATGGCAGGAGCTGTTATAAACAGTGTTAATATTCGTCTAAATGCTCAAGCTATTGCTTTCCTTCTAGGTCATTCAAAATCTGAAGTTGTGATGGTGGACCAAGAGTTTTTCACTCTGGCGGAGGAAGCTTTAAAAATCCAGGAAGGCAATGAAAAGAATTTTAAACCTCCACTATTGGTTGTCATAGGTGATAAAAGCTGCGATCCAAAGTCTCTGAACTATGCTTTAGGAAGAGGAGCCATTGAATATGAGAAGTTCCTTGAAAGCGGTGACCCTGAGTTTGATTGGAAACCACCTGAGGATGAGTGGCAGAGCATTGCCCTGGGATATACTTCTGGGACAACTTCCAGCCCCAAAGGAGTGGTGCTGAGCCACCGTGGAGCATATCTCATGGCCTTGAGTAATCCTATTATTTGGGGGATGGATGAAAGGGCTATTTATCTGTGGACTCTACCGATGTTCCATTGCAATGGTTGGTGTTTTACTTGGACACTTGCAGCTGTTTGTGTGACAAGTATATGCCTTCGACAGGTAATTTTGCATGCTTAGCAATCCTTTTTGCCTAGCTTCATAATATGGAAGAATTTTTCTGACACTATTATACAACCATTTGCACATGCGTGCTGATCTCGATTTCAAAATAGCTAATTTCATTTACTCAGACGGTCAATTTGTGTGTAGTCAAGCGTCTATACCTGGATAAACCCAAATTGTTGCTGTGGTGTAGTCTGTTTAGAAGGTCAGGTTCTGTAGTTAAATTCTGCAACAATTTGAACAGGTAGTGGAGAGCTATATTTGGAAAAGAAGTCAGTTTGTAGGTCTTGCATGATATGAGGTCCTGATTTTTCTACTGTGCCTTTGTAAATTAGGCTTGTTTACAGAAGTCTCATGGAATATTGTGCACTGAAGAGTGCCTATATAGATACTTATTTTAAAGAATTCCCCGTGCAATATTCTACACTTGGATGATTACAAGATGATCGCTTGTTTTCTACAGGTAACAGCTAAGGCAGTCTATTCAGCCATAGCATACGCTGGTGTCACTCACTTCTGTGCTGCACCTGTGGTACTTAACACCATAATCAACGCTTCAAAGGAGGAGACTATCCTTCCTCTACCCCGTTTGGTGCATGTAATGACAGCTGGTGCTGCCCCTCCCCCTTCTGTACTCTTCTCAATGTCAGAAAAAGGCTTCCGTGTGACACACACCTATGGACTCTCGGAAACTTATGGCCCGTCTACAGTGTGTGCATGGAAGCCTGAGTGGGACTCGCTTCCCCCAATAAAACAAGCCCGTCTCAATGCTCGCCAAGGTGTTCGATATGTTGGCTTGGAGAGGCTAGATGTTGTTGACACTAAAACCATGAAACCTGTACCTGCAGATGGGAAAACCATGGGAGAAATCGTGATGAGAGGCAATGTTGTGATGAAGGGCTACTTAAAGAACCCAAAAGCCAATGAGGAGGCTTTTGCAAATGGATGGTTTCATTCCGGGGATCTTGGTGTAAAGAATCCCGATGGATATATAGAAATTAAAGACAGATCGAAGGACATCATCATCTCTGGAGGTGAAAACATAAGTAGCGTGGAGGTGGAAAATGTTTTGTACACGCACCCAGCTATCTATGAGGTATCAGTAGTAGCTCGACTACACGAGCGCTGGGGCGAGTCACCGTGCGCTTTTGTGACTTTGAAACCTGAAATGGAAAAGAATGATAAACAGCAATTGATTGATGATATAATGAAGTTTTCCCGGTCAAATATGCCTGCTTACTGGGTTCCAAGATCAATAGTGTTCGGGCCTCTGCCAAAAACAGCGACTGGGAAGATTCAGAAACATGTCCTCAGGGCCAAGGCAAAAGATATGGGACCTGTCAGGGAGAGTAAGTTATAGCTAATATGCTGGCTCAATAGACTTTTCTGGCTGTTGAGATTGTTATCCCGTGCCATGGTAATAAAGCTAGAGCTCGAAAAGCCTGCTAGAAATAATTTCCTGGACTCCTCTTTGAGAGGGCGGAGCCCTCGAATGTGTTATGACTTTTTTTACACTTCAAGAGAATGATCCCTGAGGGGTTTTCAGACTATCAATATTTCCATGTGTAGAAGAGTACCTATAATTGATGGATATCTTTTCAAGTCTACTTTGTTTGTTGGTAACAGGGGGCTTACGCCCCACACACAAAAAAAAGAAAAAAAAGGGGGAACGTAACTACAACCTCTGAAGCCTCTTTTCCTATGAAACGTGTTTCAGTATGAAATCAGGAGTTTCTGTACGATTTACACAATACGATGTTATTTAACATGTGTTTCAGTATGAGATCATGAGTTTCTGTACGATTTACATAATACGATGTTATTTAGACCCACCCCAGAAAATATCGAGGCTGTGAGCAGAACAATTTGCCTCTCTGCGCACATGAAACACTTCAACAATCTAATTCCAGAGAAGCCTCCTAATTTGTTTGCGAAGCACAAGATAATGCCTTGTTTCTTCTTGGTAAGCGGACAAAAAATGTTTCATAACCTAATAACCGCCTCTGGAATTACACGCTCGCTTGTGCACTTGGCTTGTGTCCATCGACTGTCTGGAGTCTATTTATTCCAACCCTGATGAAAAAAATTAAACCCATACACGGCTCAGAAAGTGAACCGGGATTCAAGGGAAGCATCCATTCCAAATAGTATCCACAGAGAATGTGGATGGCAGGTCCCGAATGAGAAGTGATTTAAATTGTTTGGGGAACCCCATCCTTGAGGTTGTGAATAGGTATTAAACCCATATACATATATTTTAAGAAAAACAAAAGCTCCTTGACACCTCCACACAAATTGTAATGACTGTTTTCAAGTTTTTTTTTTTTTTTGTAATTAGGATATTCAGACTTATTTGCATATATAAGTTTCAAAAATGTTTTTGAATTTATTTTATTTTAAATTAAATGTTTTTGGTTTAGTATAAAAATAATTTTAAAAATATATAAAAAAATATTACTTTAATATATTTCTAAATAAAAAAACACTTTTAAAAATAACTTCAATACAAACACTTAATATTTTATCTATACCAGCCAATATCCATGTCATAAGTGCGGACTACGTACGTCAAATTAAAGTTTGGCCAGTAAATAGTTTGGATTAAGACAGGGACATGGAGAGAACTTTACGTGTAAACTTGTTGAAGCAACAATGAGTTCTTAACGACAAAAGCAAAATGGATAAGGTCAGGACAGCTGCAAATTGATTGGTCGGAAGCAATGTAAATAGCAATGATGTTTGGATGAGAATATTTTATCCAATCAACACCTCCAACCCATGCAAAATTGCTGTGAGTCTCAAGTTACCGGCCTTATCATCAACAGGTGCTGGTCCCGCAACCATGATTGTTTTGCCCTTTTATCTCTCTGCTTGACAGGTAGATCCCTTCATTCTCATCCTTCACATGCTGCAAGTGTAATATACTTGGGCCAATCTGGGCCCAGTCTTCGGCCCCATCTCCAACCGAACATCTCCTCTATTCTAGAAGACCTCCATCTTCTAAATAATATACCTGGACCAATTTTCGCATATTATTCATAATTCCTCTGATACACAGCATGACTTCATTAAAAACCGGATATTCATAAAAATAATGTGTGTGTGTGTGTGTGTGTGTGAGAGAGAGAGAGAGAGAGACTGAATTATTTGTTTCTAATCTCATGCAATGGTATTGTTTTATGTTTTGAGATTATTTTTACTTTGAATTTAAAATATCTATAAATATCCTGATGATAAATTAAAAATTGATTTTGAAAAATAAAGTTTTAGATTTTGGTTAAAAAAACTAAATCAAAGAGCATCAGATTTAATAAAAAAAAAATCAAAACCATGTTATCATCTTGGCATGGAAAACTTCAACTTCATCTCTAGGGTTTCAGTTTAGTGTTTATTTGAACCCTATTTATTTATAATTTTATATTAAATTGTTAAAATTTATCTCTCTATAAGAAAATATGGAGATAAAATCATAAAAAAAAATATTGAATAGAGAGAAAGTGCTACTATAAAAAAAGTCAATATTGATATTAATGTGTTATCCCTTGTTAGGAAGTTTAACGGAAAAATAATAATTAACTAATAGTAGTAGAATAATATTATTTTCAAAAAAAATATTTTTTTTTGTTTTTTAAACTATCTTGATATATTACAGTTAAAATAATTAAAAAAATATATTATTTTAATATATTTTAAGCAAAATATATTTTTAAAAACAATCCCCACCAAAATATTAAATGGTTTCATAATATTTCAACTCAAACATCAACATCTACAAAAACAAAGACGATATTACGAGGAAAGAAGAACAAAGTTAGTCCTAAGTTTAGTCCAAGCATTTAACTAACATATCTCTTGAATATATAGATTCACTGTATATAGTAGCAGGTAAATCACCTACTCGTATTTTATTTAGTACAACTTAATTAATGTCAGCATATTGACATCGCGGGATCTTATCGCATCCGTTTCAGTCGCGTGGAAGCTAATTTGCAGCTCAAAATAAAAATCTCATTCAAAGACAAAATTATTTAGCGACATTCACATGTCTTAATCCTCCTCATAAAGTTTTTTATATTTCTTTTTGCGCTTATAAATATATTAATCATGTGCTTGGTGGCTGATCATGATCCACCGATGATTCGACCGGGCTTTGGCTGAATGCAACATAAGAAAATCGCAATCAATTATTTAGGGTAGTTGCCATGAAAAGAAGGAGGGCTACCTTTATTTGGTGCTATAAGTCCATGCTAGACTTAAGAATAACTTGTTGGGTTATGAAGAATCATCTGGGTTAATCTATTTTCCTACGCACATGCTTCTGGTCCTACTAATTAATCACGAAATGTTTGTGGCAGTGTGGTTGCGATAGTTTTTCAAAGTGCTTATCATGCCGAAATATATTAAAATGATATATTTTTTATTTTTTAAAAATTATTTTTAAAATCAGCATATCAAAATAATTTAAAATATTTAAAAATATATTCATTTAAAATGAAAAAAAATATTTTTAAATTTCAAAGATCATATAAAATGATAGTAGAGATATATATATATATATATAGATATAGATATAGAAATAGATATAATTGTGTGCGTGCGTGGCAATTCTGTCAAGCTTGCCACGGGTGTATCTATCTGGCTTCCATCCAAAAAACACAAGCCTCGGGAAAAACAACCTATGTGACGACAGTTCACAAGATGAAAAAAATTGTCAGTGAGAAGAAGAGGAGTCACGAGATTGCTTTCTTTTTAGTCAGGGAAACAAAAGTAATATCACGTGCTTGAGATTTATACTGGACCAGATGCGCGCAGCCCCTCTCAGTCAAGATTATAATATATAGAAAAGAAAGCACAACACACTGACTGTGAAGATTTGCCAATCAGAGACTAATTAAATTACACTGCAAATCGTCGAGTGCTTTGATCACTACCATACACTGCATATCTAATTAACGCTTTTTGATTTTGTTTTTTCATTGAAGAATGCCAGGCAGAATCAGAGGACTACTGGACAGGAAGAGATAACATTTATGGCTGAGGCAATACTATATTTATATATATACATATATATATATATATATATAGTTACTGGAACTCCAAACATATTTTATTAAAAGAAACTATATATGATACAATATAGAACCGTCAGACTAACGATTAATGTCTGTGTAGCTCTAACCCTTTACACTGAGAAAACTCTCTCTGTTCTTCAATGTAAGGGGGGGAAAGGAAGGAAGGAAAGAAAGGCAAGAATAGCAATATTCCACATTTAGTGCGGCTAACGTGACATTAACGTACAGAAATAGTATCATCTCTTAGAGAGATTCTCTGATCCGTGACCATATCTATCAAGTATTATAGCTAGGGTTTCACTATCATTTTCTTTGCCCGTGCTAGGTTTCTGGCTAGAAGTATTGTCAAAAGAAAAGTATATAGCACTAATTTCTCAGTTCTCGGAGTGAGCATAGCCAGCAGTGACCATCGAAGCTGCGAGCCCTAATAACCAGATCAATCACAGACACACAAGGCAGTAACTGTATACGTGGTTGTGTATGGCTTCATTTTCTAAACCTAATCAATAAATATTTAACCAACTACCTCACATGCTAACACCAGCTTCCTCTCTCTCTATATATAAGCCCTATCTCTACCTACCTACACAGCATTACGCATTTGGCACAGCATGGGTGCCAAAACCACCAGCGCCCTCCCATTTCTTTCATTTCTATTGTTTCTTCTTTGCTTATCCAACCACACTGTGGAATGCCGGGCACCTTTCGCTTGCGATGCGAAAAACGGGCTGACGAGAAGCTTCAAGTTCTGCAGGGTTAATGTGCCATTACACGCGAGAGTGAGGGATTTGATTGGGAGGCTGACATTGCAAGAGAAGATTAGGTTGTTAGTCAACAACGCTGCTGCTGTGCCCAGGCTTGGCATTCAAGGTTATGAATGGTGGTCCGAGGCTCTTCATGGTGTGTCCAATGTGGGACCAGGGACGAAATTTGGTGGGGCCTTTCCCGGGGCCACTAGCTTCCCTCAAGTTATCACCACTGCTGCTTCCTTCAATGAGTCTCTGTGGGAGGAAATCGGACGGGTGAGAATCCTTGCAAATCTTCTTCTGTCACCATGGCTTAATTATATTTCTTAGCATCGAAATTCATTATAACTTTCTTAGTGCCCGTTTGGCATTGCGATTTAATCGATTTTTGGCTGAAATTTGAAAAAAAATTCATTTTAAATGAATATATTTATGTGTGTTTTAGATCATTTTGTGTTGATTTTAAAAATAATTTTTTTAAAAAATAAAAAAAATATCATTTTGATGTATTTAAGCATGATAAACACTTTAAAAAATTATCACAACAACACTCCCAAACAATCGAAATTTCACTAGCTTTTTAGTGAGGAATCCTACTCCGCAATATGACCCCCAAAGCATCCAAATTCAGTAACAGTGCTGTTCTGGTTCATGTTGGGAGGGAGGATGAAGCAAATATTTGCCAGGATCTGGTCTCGGGTTAGGTTAAAAATGACCGGGGGGCAAGTTATAAAGCGCGTAGTCATTAATTGAAGGAGGAGTGATCCGAGAAAAAGAAATGGTGTGCAAACTTACCTATTCTCTGAGTTGTAACTGGTCCACGAAAACTCCATGGCACCAACTTCAGCCTGTCCCTATCCATTATAATGCTAACATTATTCTCTGTTTTCTTTTTTTGATGATATGCTAAACTTATTCTTTCATTGCAATTATGCTGCTATAACTGCATTTTCTACAAATTTATCAAGATGTAATGAACAGGGTGTACGTGAAGTGTCTCTTATGCTAAGATTTAATTTCTTTCTGACTTCTCTCTCTCTCTTTGTCGTTAGTCAATTTTCACATGCTACTTAGAAAAACCCTTAAATAAATCATTACGAATATAATACCAACATGAATAAGACATGGTTGGCACAACGTAAATTAGAACCTTAAGATTAAATTAGGTAGGGACTGTGCAAGTAAATTAATGCTTGGCTGTCCCTCATCCCAGGCCAACTTGCAAGGTTTTGCGTGCACAATTCAGTGACCTCTAGCTTTTGGTCCCGCTCCTCTAGGAGGGAGGACTATATCTACTCTCGTATAAATTTCACCTCATCTTTTATGGAAATGTTTTAGAAATTTTAAAATGTGAAATCTTCAGCCTCTTTGTCCTTGGACGATCGATCACATTTTACATGGAAGATATAAATAATTAGTAGTGATATTTACTTATATGGAGCTGCGAAATGCTGTCACTAGTGAAGATGCGTTGATTATATGCTGTTCATAGTTAATTAACCGATTAAGCGGGATATTTTTAGCTCGAACATTAATTTGCCAAGAGTGTTCAAAGCCGGTTATGTTATGTAAGGTATAAATTTCGCCAATTTTAATAAGATGGGATGCCATATTTGTCCAACAAAAAACAACCATTTGATCCATTATTTAGAATTTGGGATTTTGCAAAAACTATATCATTTAATGATGATATAAGATATTATCGTCCAGGTAGTGTCTGACGAAGCAAGGGCCATGTACAACGGAGGGATGGCTGGCTTGACATTCTGGAGTCCAAACGTTAATGTATTCCGTGATCCCAGATGGGGTAGAGGGCAGGAGACTCCTGGTGAAGACCCTGTTGTTGCAGGGAAGTATGCTGCAAGCTATGTCAGGGGACTACAGGGTAACAATGGCTTCAGACTAAAAGTTGCTGCCTGCTGCAAGCACTACACCGCCTATGATCTTGATAATTGGAATGGAATGGATCGTTTCCACTTCAATGCCAGAGTAAGTCATTTTAACTTTTAATTGCTTTATCTCACCATTATCAGTATTTGCAAAACTATTCAGAGCTCGGAACTATCTCTGGGCAATTGAATCACTTCATCTAGGACAAGTTTTGTTTCAATGAGTAGCTCAAAGTTGTCAGAAAATCTCACAGTACCCATGTGCTAATTAGGACCACTCCATAAGCAAGAGTACTGATGGTGGTGTCGAACTAAATTTTTCCCTTAGAAAACCATAGCCATCTCGGGCACAACTTAGACGAGTTACCTGCGAGATGAGCTGAGATCTCTGGCATTCCTTTTTTGGTTTGAGTTGTTGAAATTGTCTGTCATGACTTTTAACAGAGGCTTTTCCCGTGACCTAGAGTGTTATCCTTAGATTATGACATTCTTGTTGCGTTGTGATCTCAATCATCAATTGTTGCTAACATTATAAGCAATAACAGTTCTATCATAAATATATACTCTGTGAGTTTTTATTTCTATTCATTTGCCAATGTTTTATATATCTATGTGTACATACAAATCCCAAGATTTTATCCGCAATTCGGTAAACACTCGGAGCTATATATGAGTTGTGGGTTTGATCGCCGAAGTGAATTCACGGGTCTTAATTTTATGGTGGTGATTTGTGAAGGTAAGCAAGCAAGACTTGAAAGACACATATAATGTGCCGTTCAAGTCCTGTGTGGTGGAAGGAAAGGTTGCCAGTGTAATGTGCTCTTACAATCAAGTCAACGGAAAGCCTACGTGTGCTGATCCTGACCTCCTTAAAAACACCATCCGAGGTGAATGGCGTCTTAATGGGTGAGTTGCATCACCCTGATCATTCGGGGTTAAATACTTGTTAAATTGCAGGAGTAAATGGTGTTTTTCTAATTTTGATGGGCTTCTCATCTAAATCTGAATGGGCCCAAACAGATACATTGTCTCAGACTGTGACTCAGTTGGGGTGCTCTATGAAAACCAACACTACACTGCCACACCAGAAGAAGCAGCTGCAGCCACTATTAGAGCAGGCCTGGATTTGGATTGCGGCCCGTTCTTGGCTATCCACACAGAAAATGCTGTGAAGGGAGGGTTGCTAAATGAAGAAGATGTAAACATGGCCTTAGCCAATACAATAACTGTCCAAATGAGACTCGGCTTGTTTGATGGAGAGCCATCAGCCCATCCATTTGGTAACCTGGGCCCACGAGATGTTTGCACTCCAGCCCACCAACAGCTGGCTCTCCAGGCGGCCCATCAAGGCATTGTTTTGCTTCAAAATCGTGGGCGGACCTTGCCTTTGTCCAGAACACATCGTACTGTAGCAGTAATTGGGCCCAATGCTGATGTTACCGTTACCATGATAGGAAATTATGCTGGTATGTCCCTGATTTGTCGATAAAATTGCAAGTTCATTTGTTATGTGAAATTCATAAGAGAGTTTTAGCCTTTTCCTTCTAATCTAGGTGTTGCATGTGGTTATACCACTCCTCTGCAAGGGATCAGTAGATATGCCAAGACCATTCATCAATCTGGATGCATCGATGTAGCCTGCAATGGGAACCAGCAATTTGGTATGGCCGAGGCAGCAGCCAGTCAAGCCGATGCAACTTGTCTTGTAATGGGACTTGATCAATCTATAGAAGCAGAGTTTAGGGACAGGCAAGAGCTTCTCTTACCTGGATACCAGCAAGAGCTTATATCAAGGGTGGCTATGGCGTCGAGAGGTCCCACTATATTGGTGCTGATGAGCGGTGGTCCAGTTGATGTCTTATTTGCCAAGAATGATCCTCGTATTGGTGCTGTATTGTGGGCTGGATATCCTGGACAAGCTGGTGGTGCTGCAATCGCTGATGTGTTATTTGGAACAGCTAATCCAGGTATATATTTCTTAGATAGATCCCCAGATTGATTCTAATTTTAAAAACTGCTGATGCACCTCCGAGTTTGCTGTTCCAGGTGGGAAGCTTCCGATGACATGGTATCCACAGGACTACCTTGCTAAGGTTCCCATGACAGACATGGGGATGAGAGCAGATCCTTCGAGAGGTTATCCAGGCAGAACCTACAGATTCTACAAGGGGCCTGTTGTCTTCCCCTTCGGACATGGAATGAGTTACACCACCTTCGCTCACACCTTGGTCCAGGCTCCACAGGAGGTTGCGGTGCCATTTACAGGTCTCCATACCTTGCAAAACGCAACTTCTGCCAGCAATTCGATCAGGGTTTCGCACGCAAATTGCGGGCCACTCGTACTGGGCGTTCACATCGATGTGAAGAACACTGGAGATATGGATGGAACTCACACGCTACTTGTGTTCTCCAGTCCACCACAAGGAAAATGGTCAGCAAACAAGCAATTGATTGGTTTTGAAAAGGTTCATTTAGTAGCGGGGTCCAAAAAACGAGTCAAGATTGCCATTCCTGTGTGTAAGCACTTGAGTGTCGTGGACCGATTCGGAATTCGAAGACTTCCGATTGGCAAACATGATCTTCACATTGGAGATCTTAAGCATTCTATTTCACTCCGAGCAAATTTAGAGATCAAAGCCTAGTAATTTATGGGATACTAGCAACTGTACGTTATATACCCGGGTCAAAAAATAGGTACTGCTGTGTGTCTCGTTAATTCAGATGCGAATAGTTATTGATTCCCGACTCATTGAGTTCGAATAAGCAGAAAAGAACCGTGTGAAAAAAAATTGGTCAGAGGTCATCAAGCCAAGAACATTTCCTAGCTAGAAAATTTGCTGGGATGAGGTTCATGTGCCTAGCATGCAACTATCTGTAATTATTATTTATTGCATCTTACGCCTCGAAATTTGATGTGAGTTTTTTCAAACGCAGCCTGTGGTGCCCTAGTGCAGGCCAAGTAGCTTGAACGAGGTGCTCGCTCAAGTGCAAGATCACTCCTGCTTTGCCTGTGTAAATCGTTGGTTACTGTTGTTTCTACCGTGGTCTTGTTTTAGCACCCGTTTGGCAATGCGGCGCGTTTCGCGTTTGCCAAACGGGATGCAGATTTAGTGTTTGGATAATACTAGAAAGCAGGTTTATAGTGTGGGACCCACACCATTTTTGCTCCAAAACGCCGTTCCAAAAAAAGAATCAATTAGGTGTTTTTTTATCCACGATTCATCTTCATCAAAACCACGATTCATATCAAAATCATTTTTTTACCGTTGAAAATCTGCAACTCTCATCCTCTTGTCTTCAATCATCCTCTCGTCTGCAACCTCCCATCTCTACTCCTCTGCAACCAACACCTCTAACTTTTCCTCCAACTTTTCTCCTTCTCTCGCTCTCGCTCCAGCTCCTTGTAAGAATCCAATTTGGAATCATTGAGATCAGAGTAGTTTTCGATGTCATCTTCATTGTCGAGTTCTTCGTCGAACTGGCCCGGATCGGGGTAGTGGTCGTGGCCATTTTCGTGGTCGTGAGGAACGGCGTCGGTTTCTTCTTCGAGGAAATCCTCATCCAGATGCGGCGTTTTGGAGTTTGGAGAAAGAGGAAGAGAGTTGAGAGAAAAAAAGCAGGGCTATGAGAGAGAGGAGGAAAATTATATATATATATCCAAAAAATTAATAAAGAGAGAGAGAAGTATTGGTTTTATCTATCTATCTATCTATCTATCTATAATTTTATATAAATTAGTATTCCAATTTTGAATGTTCTATTTAACATTCATTTTTACAAAACCAGCAAAAATAAATGTCACCGCAAAATATAAAAAAAAATCTACACAAGTTTAATTTAAAGTGTATTTAAAGTGTGGTAGTGGCGGTCTTGGAAAATAATTTTTATTCAACAATAATATATCAAAATAATATTGTTTTAATTTTAATATAAAACACATTAATGTCAAATTCTATTTCGGATAAGAAATCCCGATTATATCCCAGATGATTTTTTACCAGATATTGTAGCATGTGAAAATAGTCAGAGTTTGCGGACGCATTCACGTATGGATATTGTTCGCGATGACATTGCAAATAGTTTGGTGGGAGAATAAAATGAAGTGTCAATTTTACTTGAATTATTCCTTGCAATAAATTGTGATTAATTTTAAATTTATTTTCACAAGTTATATATATATATATATATATATATATATATATATATATATATATATATATATATATATATATATATATATATATATATATATATATATATAAATGTGTGTGTGTATCCATGTCCTTTAAAGTAATTTCACAAGTTAAAAGCAATATGTAAAGTTTGGTAACCAAACACCTAATACTGCTTTTTTTTCCAACCTCCAACTCAACCACAATTTTAACCAAACACTTCACAACTTATTTTGCACCGTAGTAAAAACGTTTTTTTATAAATTGATTTTTTTTCAACCTAAACCAGAATCGCACAACCATAATACCAAACATATACTTAATCAAACTGGTCTGAACCTATCTCGACACCTTGGAATATGTTATCTGCTACTCTTTTTTTTTTTCGGAACTCTATTTGGAACACTTGTTGCAGAGAACTTCGAAATTCCCATCCAATGGAGACATAATTCAGAGACTGGGGCAGTTGGACACTTGAGTTGAGATTCGTCTTTCATAAATAAGCGAAAATAATAATAATTAAACTTGGGAATAAAGATTTTGAGTTTTAAAAGTACGTGTTTTCTAAGGTTTAGAATTCAAAATTTACTAGTTATAATTTTTAGAGTCCTGTTTATTGGTGTAAAAACTAATAATGATTTAGAGGATGTTTGATAATGATCAATTGTGGAAGGGGTGTTTACTATTTAGAATTGTATTTTAAAAGTATTTTTTTAATTTTAAATTAAAAAAATTATGTTTTTAAATTATTTTGATATACTGAAATTAAAAATAATTTTTAATTTTTTTTTTAAAATAACTTTAAAAAATAATTTAAACAACACACCAAAAGATCCCTTCATATTCTCAGCAAGGTGGATTATGCTTTTGACGTTTAAACGCCACGGGAAGTTTTTTTTTTTTGGATAAGTAAAAAATAAAGGGAATGCAGTTGTTTTTCAATGAAAACAGCTGAGAGATTACGTGTTGTGAATGTGATTGTGACCAATTTTGGAAAGGGTGTTTATAACTATACTTTAAAAGTATTTTTTTTAAAAAAATAATTATTTTTTATTTTAAATTAAAAATTTATATTTTCGGATTTTCTTCATGTATTAAAATTAAAAATAATTTTAAAAATAAAATATATTAAAATAAAAATATTATTTTAAAATAATCTGAATAACACTCCTAAGATCCCTTCATAGTCTCAGCGAGGTGGATTATGCTTTTGTCGTTTTAACATCACGGGAAGGCTGTTTTTTATGGAAAAGAATAGCTGAAAAAATAAAGAGGACGCAATTGTTTTTCAACGAAAACTGCTATTACGTAGTGGGCTAAGAATGAGACTGTGATTATATTTAAAATATTTTTTTATTAAAAAAAAATATTGAAATAATATTTTTTTTATTTTTAAATAATATTTTTTATATCAGCACATTAAAAAAATAAAATAAAAAACAAAAATGATTTTTTTTTTTAAAAAAAACACGTTGAAACAGAATGCCAATACATATTCTTACAGTTTTAATTTAATACACGAGGTTGCTAACTCTTGAAGAGGCAGTAACATTAAATAATTGTATGTTATGTTGACAAACAGAGGGGTTGGTTTGATTTTAATCCAAGACAAAAAAAAGAAAAAGAGGAGAGTGTAAATGTGACAAATTTCTCTCTGAAAATATCTTTCATGTTCTTAGTCAATTTTAAAAATATCAAGTCAGTGGATTTTTTTTTATAATTAACCAAGTTAATAATACACTACTCTCGAATTAAGAAAATCGCTAAATAATTAAACAAATAAATCAGCGCACTTGATCGACGGAAGTGTCGGTAACCGAGGATGCGTTGTTGCTTGAGATCGTACGGAGCTGGGTTTGCCCTGGACCGACCTTTATTGATGTTGATGTCCTAACTGTGCAAACCATATCTTATTTTCTTTGATATTTAATTGATCGCCAAAAATAATTAAAATTTCTATTTTAATGTACACGCGCGCGAGCGCGTATGTGCAAACACACACACACATATATATATATATATGTTTATATTTTTTTCTCTCCAAATATGTAAGTTACATAAAAGATATATATAATAAGTACAAGCAGTTGTCCACCATTGAACCTTATTTCCACCCACCAGCACTCCTCTTCCTCCTCACGCTGGAGTCTTGTTAGTCAGCTTTTTGTTACCAAGTTTGCTTCTAATATTTCCTTGTGTATATCTACAGATGCCTTTTCACTTTTTTATTTTCTTATATTGGTTTTAATTTCTCCTTCTACTGGTATAGTATATTCTTATCTCTCACCTTTTCACTGAAGACCAATCCCATTCTCTCTCTACAGGCCCGTTTTTCCTTGACGTCTCTGTCGTTTCACTCCTGCATATCTTTCTTTCTCTGCAGCAAGGTAATGGAAAGATCCCTCTCCCCCATCTCTCTCTCTCTTTCTCAGGTTGTTAGAGGGCAGCGGTATCCAACCTCTTTGATCTTTTCTCTCACTCGCAATTCTAAGAGCTGTTCTCTCTCTGCAAGTTTCTGTGTTTGATTGTTTTGTTTGATTCATGGATAGCAGGAGGAGAAGAGATGGCAGATTGCAGCCGAAACGAAGACTTCTATGGCTCTCAAGACATTCAGGTACGTACAACCCCGACTGGCCCATGACATTTTCTTTGGAAATCAAAATAAGATTCTTTTTATGAGCATTGAATAACGACTAATGGTGCTGTCCGCCATGGGGGACCTAACTACCTCCCCTTTCGAGCTCGTTTTATGCGGCAGAGCTGCCTCATTTGTGTGTGGTTTAGGCCTCGGCAAACATTCGAATGGCGTCGTCATTTGTAGGTTTAAAATGCATCATATTGCTTTTCTTTCTTTCTTTCTTTTCCTTCAAAAAGTTTTCATTTTGATCTTATTTTTTCTAATAATAATAATAATAATAATAATAATAACTATGTGCTTTTCAACGAGCAATTCTTGTAGAAAATCTAATATCACGTTTCATGAATCGGAAATTAGATAACTGTAAACAAAACAAATGATCATTAATTCCGACACATAATTCTATAAATTAAAATGTAGAATAAGTATGTCTTTATATATATCATAACAATAATTAATGTTTATTTATTAGCATGATTATGATATGTAGAAGCTAGTATGAAAATGTCATGGATGATGAAGGGGCATGCATGACAGCTGTCAATTTTACTCGAAAATCTCTTACCATTTATTATTTGAATTGGTGGTTGACTATACTGAGATATAAAGGGGTATTTGATACTTTGTTTTAAATATGATTTTGAAAAAAAAATATTTTTTTTTAAATATTTTAATATATTTATAAACAAAAATCACTTTAAAAAAATAACCTCGATTGTATATTTAATTTGATTGGATGTCGGTGACTTTTTTTCTCAATTTATCTAAAACAAGTGCCTAGGATCCTTGGCTACTGACTATGTTTTTGTATTTTATTTAAAATATATTTTTTTTTAAAAATAAAGGTTATTATTTTAATAATATACTTTAAACAAAAAAAAACTAATATCATCTTACAAATACTACTGGTATTTATATGGTGGAAGGTGCGCAAATAAATCTATTCGCACAAGATATTTCTTAGTGTCAAATTAGTAGAGCATGTGATCCTCCTCATCACGGTTACGGTAATGTTTGCGGTCCCTACATCGAGCGAGTATTAGTGTGATACGACATTCACTTGAGTACAAAACGCTAACATCACAGACATTCTTTGAGGTGTAGTACAATCGTTATTTGCCTCCCATAAGATTTTACCCAATAAAGCTGTCGAATTCCAGCCCTGTTGACCGTGGAATGGGTTCACCAATTGTTAGTAGCCGTTTCCCGCTGCCTGTCATTTTTTGTATACGTTGCAACATGGGCTATATTCTGCAAGTTTTCTGCTTCAAAATCTTGTCTTCTTGCTGCACAGGCACGCTTGAGATATTGACTTAAAGATAAGGTCGTACTAGTTTAGGAAAAGAAGAAGAAAAGTAGTCGGAGATTGAATTGCTGAAATAAAAAACTTTAACCAAATTTCGAAAATTTGTTTTGCCTGCCTAATCCGTTGATGTGGCCGAAGCAAACGATCATTTAGACTAGAAGATTTGGTCCGCTGTACCTAACTAAGCTCTCGAGTGCTAGTTCTCACCTAATTCAGGGGCCAGCATTTTGTTTCTTGGGCAGCGTGATCTTCAATCAAATGAACTGGTCTGGTCGTCAGAGAGAGAAACTGTGATTCTCTGAATTTTGATTTTTTTTTTAAATTTAAAATTACTATATACATTTATCATGTTGATATGTTTGTATCAAAATTAAAAAAGTATTATTCGTAGAGACAGCTAGGCACGGAAGAACCTGTTAAAATATAAGTGCATGGTCCAGTACATCCCCCCTTAACGGAGGCCCAGTGTGTACTGGATGACTGAAAATTGAGTGATTTTATCGTGCTTCCCCCAATGCTTTCCTGATGTTCAAAGGTGACCCCGTTACAGGCAGCATCCGTGACCAAGAAATATGGAGGGCTTGAGCCCAAGAAGAAGCCCTTGATTTCAAAGGTAAGCTAGGTGATATTAAAAGCAAATCTGTACTATATATATTATAAACATGATAAATGAGAGCGACCCTTTTATGACATGCGTGCAGGACCATGAGCGTGCTTTCTTTGATTCAGCAGACTGGGCACTGTGCAAGGTACCCTCGTCATTCATTACCACCGATAAAATTCAAAGTTTGCGTGAATTGTCCCGCTAGTACTCTTTTCTGTTGATATTTCAAGTTTTTTTTTTAAAAAAATATTCTCAATTATATATATATATATTTAAAATAATTTGTTTATGTTTCCTTACAATTTTTCTTATATATCATATTAAAAATAAAATTTAAAAATAATACTTGTTGATTTTTATTGACCCGTCCGTCAGTGCCGAAAGCTCTACACATCTCACCTCCCTGTCTCTGTATTTTGCTTCCTTCATCCTACAGCAAGGAGCTGGAGTGGATCAAACGTCTACAGTGGCGATAGAAACTTTGCGACCAAAACTACAGGTAATAACAACTTTGAAACTTGTTTTAAACAAAATAAATTTCATGCCTGGTTGATTGTGCTCTCCTTGCCCAACCGCAGAAAACACCTCACCATACACTCCCGCCCAGGAGACCAGCGTGTACATCTGGTAGCAGTGTGAGTCTTGACATGGATCGCGTGATATGTTCTTACCAAATTAACCTCTGATGCTCTTAACATAATCCACTAACTTCTTGTGATTTTGTTGTTATTGCAGGCAGATTAGATGGTCGGAGCTTTCCAGTCATATCTTTATATGAAAATAGTGTACATTGCAATCTGTCTTTTAATAAAGGAGTCTAGCTGTGAGTGAAATTAAATATTTGCAGTCCTTGCGTGTTTTATAATGAGAAAAGATTAATAAATGTCATCACCCTTTTCCGTGTTGTGATTTACTCTTTTTTTTGTAAGTGTAGTAAATGTTGTTTCAAAATGTTTTTTTTTTTATATATATATATATATATAACAATTACTTTAAATATTAGCACATTAAAAAATTTAAAAACACTATTTTTTTTTAAAAAAATCGAATTTCTAGAAATCTGAATAGATTTATTTATTTTTAGTTAGTGATGGCTACCCAGATATGTAAAGAGCCAATTGTCTTGTTATTAATAATATATTTTTAATGATATATATATATATATTATTTATTTTCTTAACAACATACACAGTTCAAAACGGACATTGATGCAAACAAAGCCTCAAAATAAAAATGGGCTCACACAAAATCTAGATATGATAAATTAAAACTCACACCACAATCAATAGCACATTGCCACATCCCCAAACAACCCTCCCCCCTTTCCATAAAGAGTGACAGGCTTTCTGCCGACATGTCACTCATTTAAAAGAGAGAGCATCCTGTCGTTTATGAAAACCGTCTAGTCGTCGTTATGGATAAACGGAAGATGAAACGACGAGTCATTATGACCCTGGCTATGAAATTCGTACAAGCAAAACCCCTGCACGCCATCTGGTTTCAGCTTCAGCAGAAAGGACATGAGAGGGCTTTCTTTAGCTACAAGGGCATCATCACCTGCACTCAATAACCTCTCTACATCTCAAAAATCATTCAATCCGCCAAAACTCACCACACAAAAGAACCCCTCCAACTCCAAAACTGATCGATTTCAAAGGCAAACCAACCACACCGAAGCTCCGTTAACAGGTAATAATATTCTTTCTTCACTAAACTCTCAACTTACAAAACCCAACTCAGTATCAGTCCCAAGAGGCCATATTTCGCACAGCAGAGATACTAGGTCAGTTGATCGACATTATATTTCTAGAATTCTGGGAAGAAATGACTGGTTTTTACTGCTAAACCACGAGCTTAAGGCAAAGAGGATTAATTTAAATCCTCAGTTTGTAGTTAGTGTCTTGCAAAATCAAGAAAACCCAATATACCCTCTGAGATTTTATATCTGGGTTTCGAATGTTGACCCGTTATATATCAGGAATCAGGCTGTTAAGGGTGTTTTAGCTAATGTTTTTTATCGGAAAGGTCCCGTTGTATTGTCTGTTGATTTGCTTAAAGATATTAGAAACTCAGGTTTTCGAGTTGATGAAGATTTGCTTTGCATTTTGATTGGTAGTTGGGGAAGGTTAGGATTGGCAAAGTATTGTGAAGAAATATTTGGACAGATATCTTTTTTGGGTATTAATCCTAGCACAAGGTTGTATAATGCTGTTATCGATGCATTGGTGAAATCAAACTCTCTTGACCTTGCCTATTTGAAGTTTCAACAGATGTCAGCAGATAATTGTAAACCTGATAGGTTTACTTATAATATGCTTATTCATGGAGTTTGCAAAATCGGTGTGGTGGATGAGGCACTTCGGTTGGTTAAGCAGATGGAAGGTTTTGGATATTCAGCTAATGTTTATACATACACTATCTTAATATATGGGTTTTGCAATGCAAAGAGAGCTGATGAAGCATTCAGGGTTTTTGAAACAATGAAGCTTCGGAATGTTAGCCCTAATGAAGCCACTATCAGATCATTAGTTCATGGGGTGTTTCAATGTGTGGCTCCATGTGAGGCGTTTGAACTGGTGATAAATTTTATTGAAAAGGAGCCTGTTTTGGGGAGACTGGCTTGTGATACTTTGCTCTGTTGCCTGTCAGAGAAGTGTATGCCAAAAGAGGCAGGTGCATTATTGAGGAAACTCGGGGAGAGAGGTTACTTGCCTGACAATTCGACATTTAACATCACAATGACCTGTTTGTTAAAGGGTTTGGATGTCAATGAGACATGTGGGATATTGGATAAATTTATTGAGCGAGGTGTGAAGTTGGGCTTTAGCTTTTATCTTGCATTAATTGAAACTTTGTATAAAGCAGGAAGAGGTAAGGAGGGAGATCGGTATTTGGATCAAATGGTCAAGGACAAGCTCGTGTCTGATGTCTTTTCATATAACATGGTAATTGATTGCTTCTGCAATGCCAATGTGATGAACAAGGCAGTAATGGCTTTTAAAGTGATGCAAGATAGAGGTATCTCTCCCAACCTTGTTACTTTCAATACCCTTATTAGCGGCCACAGCAAAAATGGAGAGGTGCATAAAGCTCGTGAACTGTTGCAGATGCTTTTAGAACTCGGATTGAAGCCAGATATTTTCACTTTTAGTTCAATAATTGACGGGCTTTGTCGAGCACAACTGTTTGATGATGCTTTAAGTTGTTTCGGTGAAATGGTGGAATGGGGTGTCTCTCCTAATGCTGTCACGTACAATATATTGATTCGCTCTCTGTGTCTTATAGGAGGTGTTGGTAGATCAATGAAACTCTTAAAAAACATGCGAAAGGATGGAATAAGCCCTGATATTTTCTCTCTCAATGCTCTCATTCAAAGTTTTTGTAGGATGGGAAAAGTTGAGAAAGCAGAGAAGATATTTGTTTCCATGTCTACCTTGGGTTTGATTCCTGACAATTATACCTATGGTGCTCTTATTAAGGCATTGTTTGAATCAGGGAGATGTGATGAAGCTAAGAAGATGTTTTTTGCAATGGAAGTGAATGGCTGTGTTCCTGATTCCTTCACATGCAAATTGATTTCAGAAAATCTGGTTAAGCAAGGTGATTTTGAAGAGGTTCAAAAAATAGCAAAAATATATTCCGAGAGAGAAATTTCTCTAAAATCGATTCCTGCAGTATAGGATTCTGCTGCCCTTGGTTCATAAGCCAGTGCTGATTTGTTTGGATATTCACTCTGAAGTTAAGAGTCAGCCATAAAGCAGCCGGCTGGTTATTGCCTGTGGCATTTGGAATCATGTATATTGAAGAATTGTATAGAAGATCTCCATTCTGCTCCTATCAGATTGTTTCATATTTTCTGGCAGAAAAAAAATGACTTCGATTCCTGATGTAACACGCATGTTGAGGTGGTGGGTTTTGTTGAAATAACTTTTGGGCCTGGCATTTTGTACCTCTCAAGCTCTAGCCCCTTGCTATCATTACAGGGCGACAAGATTTTTGGCGAAATTCTGAGAAATAACAATATCTTACTTTCCGTTCCCATTTTTTCTTGGAAAAATTGTGTTGTGCATGGAGCAGAACGGCATAGTTGGTCATCAAGCTTACCGTATGTTGTGGGGAATCTGGTTGCTGCTAAGTGATGCAGAGCCTCATTCAACGGCTGCTTCGACATCTACTCAGGATACGCTGCTGTGTCTTTTTTTACTTGGAGAGAAATCTGGAATCTGTTTGTTTTATATTTTTCAGAGAAATAAAAAAAAATTCTCTATTTTTCAGTGCGAAATAAATAGTAAAAACTAAATTTATAAACTTCTTTTTCAGTAAACCCATGAAAATTTTTAATTTAGAAGAAATATTTTAACATGAGATTATTTTTTCTTGACATTAATTAACTCGTGGCACCACCAATGTCATAACTATTATCATTATCTTATTGTTATTAATATAATAACTATTTAATCATAACCATGCCGAAGTCATCACTATCAATGGTCAATGTTTTATTATTAATATAATTATTATTTTGTTATCATCTCATCGTAACTCTCACACGACGACAACATTGAAATAGACAAATCCTTAATGGCTGTATAAATTCTTCATTGAAATATAGCTTACAGGGTTGTTTAAATACATGTAAAATTGTTCTAATTAGTAAAATTATAATTAAATTCAGAACTATAATCTAAATAAAATAAACTGAAAGGTTGAAGCAAGGGTTCCAAATGCTTCAATGGGATCATCTGAATTGTCGACCACCTTGCTTTAACCAGCCACGTGTCCTGAATTAATAGCATGCTAAATCTATGCATTGCTCGAGCGAATTGGCGATGAAGACATGATCCAACTATGCTAAATCTCCTCGTTAGTGAAGTTGAGAAGTAACCTTGACTTGTTATACAAGTATTTAACCAGAAATTATTTCTAGGTTTGAATTTTGTTGCTCAGAGAAACTCCAGGCAGGTTGAGGTTAGGTGACTTGCACTCCAACCGCTCTCTTCTCCTTTAGTCCTCTCCGTTCAGCCAAACTTATGCCCAGAATAGAGACTAAACCACTATGCTGACACTTGATTCCAAATACATTCTCCAACCTACAATTTCTACCATTGCATTTTCTATCCTTTCATTAGAAATTTTCCAGCTTATGAAACGTCGTTCCCCAAGTTTCCTGCATGAATTCTTAAATATTAATTTAGATCATTCGGTTTGTGGGTCATTCCAAAAGATGAAAAGCTACACGAATCATATAATCTCAAATTAGAGAATAAAATGAACTGGGAGAGTGTCGCAGTATATCAGGCTACATTAGTCAATAAAGGAATTGAAAATTGCACTAACAGTAAACAACTAACCACGACATTTCTAGGATGATGGCACTGCTTTGGTATATAATCAGCCCCATCCCGTTCCCTTCTCTTCTATAAGTTGTTGTTGTCTACCATCTTCAATAATGGCGCATGCAAGCACATTTAGACTCTGGGTTTTATCTGCAGTTCTTGTTGGGGTCTCTATATTTTGCTTCAACCTGGGTATGTGACAGATATATAACAAACAGATAGTCTTGAGAAATTAGTGATTTTAATTTGGGAGCATTGACTTTATTTTGCTGATCCGTCACAGGGAAGGCAGATGAAGGTGACTATAATGTGCCTCAAATAGGCGCAGGAATTTCAGGAGGCGTGCCTCAAACAGGCACCGGCTCTATTGGTGGCACCGGCTCTAATGGTGGCGTGCCTCAAACAGGCGCCGGCTCTGTTGGTGGCGCCGGCTCTATTGGTGGCACCGGCTCTATTGGTGGAGGGCCTCAAACAGGCACCGGCTCTATTGGTGGCACCGGCTCTATTGGTGGCGGGCCTCAAACAGGCACCGGCTCTATTGGTGGCACCGGCTCTATTGGTGGCGGGCCTCAAACAGGCACAGGCATTAATGATGCTGATCCGCCTGAAGTTGTTGCCAAAGCGTTGCTTTGTTTCAGCAATAAATATGTAAGTTGGATCTTGGTTTTAGCCACTCATGGTAGGATGCATTCAGTTGAAATTTGTCGCTCAATCTCTTAGCACCAAAAAAATTATACATTTAATCTTCTGTTAAGAGATTCTTACATGAATGTTAGGAATTTTCGGCTTCTTGATTTTTTTCCAAGTATCAGATATACAGTAGCTGCGAAGAAGCCTACAGATTGACCGAGACAGGCAGCCTTAATGTGCCTCCTGGATACGCCGATTCCTACTGCGGCGGACCGTGCCTTTCAGAGACACATCTGGTGCTCAGCTGCATTGAAAGCATCATGGGACATTTTGTTTTCTACAATAAAGCCACCGTCAGGGATGTCAGAAACACAATCAAGGCCGGATGCAGCTACGGTCCCGAGAGAGGTATTTTAATAGTTTACGAAGTTGTTGTCTTGCTCTGGTTTCTTCCACGGATTCATAATCTGATTTTGGTGTCACCCAAGGTAATTTTGATGTGTCCGAGCACCTTCAATATGAAGAAAACCATGCGTTCATGGCTGCAAACCAGATTCTGCTAGGAATTGGCTTCATGTTCGCTGGGCAAGCTTTATTGCTTCGATATTTGTGATGATGGTGTCTGCTATCTGTGATCGGAGATTTACTGCTCTCAGTTGAGATGGTTTTAGGGACCGGGGAGAAGAAGATCGTTATTTTCGCCAGCTTCATGTAATAAAGAAATGTCGAAGTTAACGCTACCTTTTGGCACTCTGAAGAAAATCAGGAGATTGGAGATGAAAATCTCGCTACTTTGATTTACTCGTCAAAGTGTTTCACACTCTGTTGCAATATTGTAAGAACGATAATTAATAAAATTACGAAGAAATTGGATAATTACCCAAAGGTAATTAAAACACATTTCTGCATGTTAGGTTAATATAATTATTTGTAAAAAAAATGTTAATATTGCCATAAAAAATCTAATTTTATTAACAACTATAGAAAAAATTGGATAATTATTTTATTATTATTTTAATATATTTAAGGACCGAAATAAAAAAAATAGAGCTGAGACATAAAAACAAAAAATAATAGGTGAAAAAATAAAAATTGCAGGGGTCAGATTGAAATTTTATATGCCCTTTAAATAGTAAAAACAAAAAAAAAAAGCTTTGTTTGTTTTTGTGTAGTTTTTTTTTCTGCTGCACCATCGGTAAAAAATGTACAGAAACAACTGATCAACCATTATATAAACAAATCGGACGGGGACTCCATTGAACTCTTTTTCGTTAGCACTTCCATGGCACCTTTCAAGAACATTTTCACCACCTCCATTAACATCTCAAGAACCCCATCTTTCCCTCTACCGAGATCAAGAACCCACTGTTTAGCCATTGCCCTTCTCCTTGTCTCGTTATTTTTCTTCTCCTCTGCATCACTAACCAGCCAATTGCCATCTTTTTTAACTGCGTCTTCTCTTGCTTCTAGCATTCTCTTTGCTGCAAATTATATTTCTCCGTTCTCTTCAATCACATCTTCAAGAACATGTTTAGTCTCTGACTCAACCGATAACTGCAAACTATCTTCTGTTACTGCAATGGAGAGAACTCGCATGAATTCAAGAAAAGAAGAAGAAACTGAAGATGCTATTGTAGGCCTTAGCTCTTGCGATATCTTTGATGGAAATTGGGTTCTTGATGATTCTGATCCTGTTTACCAACCCGGGTCCTGCCCTTTTTTAGATGATGCCTTCAACTGTTTCAACAACGGAAGGCCGGACTTGGATTATCTTCGATATCGATGGAAACCGCATGGATGCCACATTCCAAGGTCAAAAGACAAATTCACTTTGTTTCTTTTAATTTTCACACGAGTTGTGCTTTTTTCTACGAGGATTTCCCCACCTGTTATCATAGCGGGCTTGTTGGATTGTGCAGGTTTGATGGGAGACAGATGCTGCGAATGTTGAGAGGGAAGAGAATGGTGTTTGTGGGGGACTCGTTGAATAGGAATATGTGGCAATCTCTGGTATGTGCACTGAGAGAATCAGTGGAGAATAAGAGCAGAATCTTTCAAATTGAGGGTCGTCGAGAGTTCAGGACCAGAGGGTTCTACTCTTTCAACTTCGTAGTGAGTTAAAGAAAATCTAGATTTGCTACCTGCTGTTAATTCTATCCGTTAAATGTCGTTGGCTGCACTACTATCATTCATGTCCCCTCAGTCCTGTTAGGGTTCTCCATCATTGCTCACGGTGGCTCCTGTAATTAATTCATCCATTTCTGATTGTCAAAGACCTACTCTATGCTCAATCTGTTTTGTTAGTGATTAAGGTAGCACACCTGAATAATGGGATTTTCCATCTGAATAATGGGATTCATCCATTTATTGTTTTGTTAGTGATTAAGGTAACAAATCTGCATGTTCTGATGGGTTAATTTAAGCTGCGAAGCCTGCAATATTGCAACAGCGAAACCACGGACTTATCCTCACCGATGCTCTTTGCTCTGGCTTACAATCATCCAACCACAAATCCCTCCTCCTCAATCTTTCGACTTCTATAAAATGCTGTAGAAAGTCGAAAGAAGTCTTGCAATCGAAAGTTGCAGAGTTAAACATCTGACTGTCTCTTCCTGTGATGCAGGATTATAATTGCTCGATAGACTTTGTAAAATCGCCATTCCTGGTTCAAGAATGGCGAAGCTCAGACAGGCGTGGAAATCAAAGAGAAAGACTCAGGCTTGACATGATTCAAACCCCTTCTTTCAATTACCACGATGCTGATATAATCATCTTCAACACCGGTCACTGGTGGACGCACCAGAAAACATACAAAGGGTAAGCTCTACATTAATTTCATGATTTCGCATGATCTATAAGCAAATCTCTAACCCTAAACCCGCTCTCTGTATTCATCACCATAATTTCACCATTGAAAATTAATTTGCTAATATCTTTTCATTTTATATTCCAGCAAAAATTACTTCCAAGAAGGCAGGAGAGTCTACAACAGGCTAGAAGTAAATGAAGCCTATCAGAAAGCTTTAAGGACATGGGCGAAATGGGTTGATTCTAACATCAACAGGAGCCATACCAGGGTCTTCTTCGGCGGATACTCAGCTTCTCACTTCAGGTAAACAGGAAAATACAGCTTCTAATTATTCCTAGATGAAGTGATCTTACATGGTGACACTTGTAATTCTGATATTTTTCACATCAGGCTAATGGGATTTTCTTTTTGTGGCATGGCAGGAGAGGGAAATGGGATTCAGGTGGGCATTGTCATGAGGAGAGGCAGCCTATAACAAACGACACTCAACTTAAACCATATCCATTGATGATGAAGATTCTTGAATCTGTTATATCAGAGATGAAGACGCCGGTTTTTTACCTCAACATTACCAGAATGACAGGGTACAGAAAAGATGGGCACCCTTCGGTTTACCGGAAACCTGATGTCCATCAAAGAACTCCTGGGATTATCCAAGATTGCAGCCATTGGTGTCTTCCCGGCGTTCCAGACTCCTGGAACGAGCTTTTCTACGCCGCTTACTTGTTATCACATCATGATTTGTCAAGCTAGTGGTGGTTTATGTTGTCCAACTTATGTAGTGTAAAAATTCCAATGTCCTGCACAATCCTGTAACAGCTAAACCGTGACCCTTGTAGATTTTTAATAGAGAGAGAAGATGAAATGCGAAAGAAAGCTTGAAGTTGATTGTTTTTAAGCTTACTTTCTCAAACTAGGGATGAAATGGGACATTTGAAAGCACACACAGGGAGCAAACTGGAATTTTTAAAATGGATGCGTTGCATGAAAAAACTATGGAGATGAACTTGAAAAGGAATTAAATGAAGTATGCTGTTCAACTATGAGACATTAACTCAAGTATGCTGTTCGTCAACCTGATCAAAGGAAAATAAAATGTTTTTTTTTTATATTATTATTATTATTATTATTATCTTTTAAGATGAATATATTTTTTAAAGACAAAAATAAATGAGATAATTTTTAAACACAAAAATTCTCAAACAGTTTCATGTCACAAGCTCGTTTATTATGGTATTAATGATCGCCTTTTAATATAATTTTTACTTAAAAACATATAATAATATAGAATTACCAAAAATATTAACTCCAAGAAAAAAATTATTATTTTTGAAAAATATTTCTTAAACACGAAAATAAACGGGATACTGTAACATTCATGAAACGCTCATCGATTCAGAAGCCAATTAACGAAACAAATAATTAAGAATAATGACGAGGAAAACATACTCGGGGATAAAACAAATGGGCTCTCATAGTCTGTCTGAACATTCATAAATTGACTCCTCCAACTCTCGAGATTCACAACTTATAAACACTCTCATTGATTCACAAGCCAATAAATGAAACAATTAATTAAGAATCTTATAAACATACTGAGGAAATCTCATACTTGTACAATTCTATAGAACCAGCACAGCCACCATACAATTTCCCCAGTCTCTCTGCAATGAGTTCTCTTTTCAAAACCGCAAGATATCGGCAACAACTTCATTAACCAGTGAGTTAAATATTTGCCTTTCAAACTCTACTCCGAGTGAATATGCATCTACTTCAAAGTCCAGCCATCTTCCATACTGACTGCTCATGTCCTTGTCTACAAGCTCATCCACCATGCAATCCCCCATCCTGTTCCATTCAGAGATATCCTTGTAAATGTCTTCTGCTAGCCATTCCTTTCTTCTCACCATTGTTGTCCCTTTCACCCACTCTTTGTATCCCCCACCAACATATCGCCTGCATCTCAAATCCAAGCATTCACTTGCACAATCAAATAATACTTTCCGCTCTAGCCTAGCTTCATCACCACTGTCACTTTCAAGCATGTTTTTTTTCCTTTCCAACTGATGGAAGAGATGGGGGTTTATGATCTCCGAAGCCCGGCCTAATGCCAAGTCCTGAAACTTGAATTCGAGATTGCATAGTATCTTCTTCACATATTGTACTTCCCACCTTTTTGATCTCACAAGGCCAGTCACGGCTAGCATGTTTGCATGCTTTCTAGCCACTGTTCCAGTTGATGTTGAAGAACCAGAATCTGACAAGTCCATATCAGCATCTACAAAATGAACCCTCTTTGTAGAGCTCAAACCAAGAACTCCCTGGGTTTGAATAGATGAACAATGCTTGCTCCCTGAAATTATATTGAAATCATTTTCGCTTTGTTGACATCAACTGATACCCTTATGAAATTCTGAATGACTGAAAAATAAAAGTACATGTACTTTAAGAATGAGAAATGCACTGCCCTTACCTTCTGTGCTGCAACTATCCATGCTGTCCAAAGAGTTGCTGCTTTCAGTTGAGAAAGAATGTTCAAGAACAGAGACTGGACTTGGACGTCTACAATCAAGCAGCTGTCTGGCATCATTTGATTTGCTGCTACAGTCCATCTCATCAACTCCCTGATATGCCACAGTCACATCAACTACCCGCATATAATAGTGCTAAAGTTGACGATATAATCCTTTGACACTACTTTAAACAACAATATTAATAACGGGAAATGGAACGTGGGGGAGCAACCAGCTGGTGGAGAGTGCATAAAACATTAGAGATCTAAAATAGCATTTTTCAAAGTGCCAGCTCCTCAAAATCTAAAAAGCAGTTGGAACTGAGTTCCTATGGAAAGCATAAGAAGCCAGCAAAAGAGAAATACATTACATGAGAAACGAGATATGCAAAATTTGAAGCACATAAGCAGTACTATGAAATGAACACCACGCTGGTCCTAATAGAGATAGCTAGACATCTGACACCTTATCAGGATCTTAGACATTACATGCTAGACAAGGAGGATTGGGGCAAACCAGCTGGGCCTTGGCGCACACCACTACTTCAAGAAAGCAATATATGTAGAACTTTCTCATTTTGATATTCACAGCATCAACATTTATAATATGCACCTGAAACTAATTTTATCATATACTGAGAGCTAAACAAAATTTCTTGTGCCTAGCAAGATATCTTCATTAAACATTTTTACAGACGCACACGCATAATTGGTAATGTTGGACTTTTTGGAGGAAATTCAGAAATGTGAACCTGAAAAATGTGTTTCAATCTGAGAGCTGCAGGATCTGTGGAGAATAAGGGCGAGGGAGAATCGTAGCAGCTATCTGACTTATCTGTGCACGAGGCACTTTGATCCTTGTTATCATGTAACCTTGGTGCAGCGCCGCCTGAACTAAAAGTGGATATGGAACTAGAAGACTCGACTCCTTTAGTCAATTCCCTTAACTTTTGTTCCAAAAGAGAGCTCAAAGCATCCCCTCCTATCACATTATATCCCACTGAAGATAGCTTCATACTATCTGTGTCAAGCAACAATCTCTTGCTACGATTATCCATATAAGCACCACTATTTTTCTGCACAGCCTGAGTAGGCGTTTCTGAACCAGGCATAGAGCGTGTCAAAGGGGCTGTGAATGTAAACGAGACAACATCCATGCCTTTCCTTTTGCTTTCTTCTGTCCAACTAAAGTGCCTGTCAATAAATAGATTAGGTTCAACAGCCTTCTGATTTCTGTCAATCAGCTTGTTATCAACAACCTGGTTTTTCTCAACATGCAAATTTCCATCAATTGATCGCTTCTTCCTGGGATTATTCGCCGTACTATAGTTAGAATTCCCCTTCTCTCCTTCTCTCAAATCCAAGTCCAACTTCCTGGATCCATTTTTGGAGCCAAGAGGCTTGCTAGAAGTTTTGTGCCTCACAGGAGGATTCGCAGGCAGAACTCTTTTACCCGGCAGGTTAGAAACCAAGGGCTTTGAAGGCAATTTGTCTTTATCCATCAAGCAATTCTGTTTCTGATTATTCTGCCTAAGCACACCAGACGTATTGTGTATTTGAGATCTTTTTTGCGAACTCTTTTGGACATTTGGTTGGCACTTGAAGGACTGGCTTGCTGAAATCTCTCTCAGATCTTTCTGGCCTACAAAGCCTTGACTGCCACTTAAATTCATACCTTCTCTTCTCTGAACATTGACCTTTGCTTGGATTGCAAGTGAGATAGACTTTCCCTTAGTCTTTGAGCTAGAAGAACCTTCATCAGTCTCAGAAAAAGTCCTGTACGATGTGTCATCTGATCCATTCCAACTTTTGTTCAAAGACTGCCCCTTTAGATGCTTGGCAGCATTTGACTCAACTGGTCTTCGAGAAGTTTCTGCAAGTCTCAAAGTTTTATGAGAAACTTCCACTTTCTCTTTAGGCTCTCGAGTTCTCAAGGCTGCTGACGAGGACCCACCCAGAGGCATTTTCTGAGCAACCTCCAGTTTTTCTTTAAGATCCCGAACTTTCAGTGGTACTGAAGAAGACCCAACAGCAGGCATTTTGGGTTTGGCTGCTGATTGGGGACCAGGCTCGATAATTTTTGCAGCTGCTTCCATTATGTGAGCAGCAGTTTTGTTCGGAATGAACCCAGGACTCTTCATTGGAGATAGAAGTTTATGGTGGGTAATTGGAATTGATTTAGCCGACTTAGGAGGCAGGATTTCAGTTTGAAACTTTTCAATAGGCCTGCTCAGGACCTTCTGAGGCTTACACTCCTCAAAGTTTCTTGGAGGGCCATCCTGCTTATCAGGCAGATTTCCTGAGTATGCGATTTGATGGTCCTGGTAGTAATCAAAATTTCTCCTGCCACGAGAAGCATCTCGAAGAGATTGGGTGTCAAAAAAAGGTGTAGAATTGGGCTCTGATAAATTAGATGTTGGCATGGAGTCCAATCCCATGAGCCTGGCTACAACCCCAGGGGCCCTAGCTCCATATCCATCATCATCAGTTACTGATGAAGCACAGCTATAATCACTGCCCCCTCTAATACCCGACCCTGCTCCATTTTCATCATCATCCATCTGCAAATGGAAGTACAATTATTAGATATATCATCATCTCAAAAAATCGAATAACAAGATAAACAGCAAAAGATTAAGAAATGGCCTTAAGTCCACAACCCACCAGATGAAGCCGAGTCATTGGCAAGCTCCCATCACTTCTCTTTCCTTGTTTTGAACGCTCTACAAATAGACAGATGAAGCCGAGTCATTGGCAAATCCATAACCAACCATAGAAGAGACTGATATATACATGAAAATGGAGGATGTAAGGAAATATAAACTTATACCTGGTAAATCTGACTTGCTTGAAAACAACTTTTTCCTAGATTTTGCAGTCCAATCAAACAGCTGAAAAAAACCACCCACGTATCCTCCTCCACTTTTAGAAACTTCTTTCTCAATCCCCATTTTCTCAATACAACAAGATCAATACCTCTTCAGCATCTATAAGTGGAAAAAATAGAAGGCTACATCTGCAATTTGACGAGATTGATACATGGTTTAATCCCCAACTAAATTGCATTCCTTGATGCTTTCCAAGAATAATTTACACATTCATATGGACACTTCAAATCATAGGAAAAGGTAAAACACATTAAACAAGTGAGAGATAAAATTAAGATTAAGGAAGCTCGTTCATATAGCAATAAAATTACTAAATCTTAAAATTAAAATTCATATTTGGTTATAATTATCCATAACAGTCCATTCATATAAATCTTTATTTCTGAACTAAGATCCAGATATTTCAAGCAAATGGCACACTGTTCTAGCTTAGATTCAAATTTCAATGAGCTGCAATTTTCTCAGCAAAAACATAATATCATATCATAGATTACGACTTTCAGCTAAATAAATAGAATCCACAAAACACTTTCACTGGTTATGTTCAACACAGTCTATAATCTCCCAATTATAACAAATGACGCTATAAAGATTAAAAACTTTAGATTGACCAAACAAAACCCAGAGATATATTTCACTTGTTTTCTAAAGAAAAACAATCCTGATCCAATCCAATTATATCTAAAAGGGTTTCCATAGCTTGAAACTTGAAAAAATAAAAAAACTTTACATGTATAGCAACGAGGGAGTGATGATGTATATCAGCTAAAAGTCCTTGGACCCTGCTGTTCCCTTCTTCAAAAGCAAGGAAATCTCCTGAGAGTGTAGGGTTTCAGTGAGAAAGAAGTTACGAAAGATTTCGCAGAGATTAATGGGAGACTGAGAGTGGAAGGTCGTGTCTTTCTCAACGGTGGGGTGTGTAGTTCAAATGCAATAAATGGAGACATACTCAACTTCAATAGCTTATGTTATTTGTTTTTTTTTAAAAAAAATATTATTATTATTATTGCTGTCGTTATTATTTGAATGGTTAAAAAAAGAATAAAAAAAAGAAGCTATAACGTCTCTTTTTGGGGAGGGAGTGATTTCAAATTTCTAAACGGGCAACTCAGTTTGAGTGACTCAACATTTAAAGGCTATGATAAAGTTAGAATCAGGTGTACAGAACAAGTGCATTATTCCGGTGATCAATAGAAACGTGGCTCCTTAAAACACGTGCCAGTCGGGAATTACTGGTGCAGAGAAAAGTATGCACTGAAAGGGGACGTGAGCAAGGTTTTGAAAAGTCAAGTACTGGAAGACGGATCTGCGAACAGGAGGAGGCTCCAGATCCATCAAAGGGGGGTTAAATTATCGTATGGTGCTCATGTATTTACCTCGTGACAGTTCCTGGAGGGACGTGTCGGTTCACTAGATGTTTCTTTTTTACAATGAATTCCATGGATAAGTGCAAACGGATGGTGAGATTTATTGAATTCTTTCTCTATTTATTGCTTTTTCTTATACTTGTTCCTCTACTTTTAGATTTTATTTTTATATAAAAAATACTATATATAATTTATATGAGTTCGTTTGACCTTGTTTTTAAATACAATTTAAGATATTGAAATCATTTTAGCAAGTATTGTTTTATTTTTAATATAAACATAAATGTTTTTTTACCAGTGAGAATTCTGATTTAAAATTAAATATAACTCTGAATATATGCTTGATATACATGCTACATTTATAGATTTTTACAGAAAGGATAGTGGGATTCCAGCAATAAAAGATATCTGAACAGATAAAAAATAAAAATAAAATTGATTTAAAAAAAAAAAAGGAAGGAAGGAAGAACAACCGTAATCAAATCAAAGTGTCAAACTGGTTGGCAAGGTCAACTTGGTGGTTGTCAGAATCAGCTGCAACAGAAGTGCTTCGCATGTGGGCCAACAATTTATTCCTTAATCAAGGGGAATGATGAGTTAGCAAATTTCTTCGACGGTAGCTTGTGAAAAGAGGAGTAAATTCATGTGGGCCTCGCATGATCAGGGAGCTGTGCCTCTCTTTTATTGAAATTCCATCATACTTATAGCGGCAGCCCTTATTATAGCAAATGGTATTATGAAAACATGTCTCACACCGGTCCAAGCATGATGTATTTGAGAGTTTGTTAAATATTATTTTATTTAGAATTTTTTTATCTTTTAAAAATTAAAAATTATTTTTGATGTTATTATAAGAACATAAAAAAATTAATATAAAACTAAAAATAAAACGAGGTGAAGATTCCGATATTAAACTTAGATTTTCGAATCTAGATTTTACGCATGCACGATTCTGCAGGGTAATTTTCAAAGCAATTACGATAATTGAAATAAAGGTTTCCAAGAGTTCGAATTTTTAATTTTGAAAGAGTATTTTTTTTTTAAGTTGAAGTCCTCATTCCCTGTTTAAATATATTCTTTTTTATTTTGACCAGAAATATCTTTTTTATTCAAGGATATTTTTTAAAAAATAAAAACACACATTCTATAAAAAATAAATAGTGTAAATTAAGGAGCTAAAAAATATTTTTGAAAACAAAACTCATATTTTTTTATTGATTTTTTTAACAATATATATATATATATATATATATTACCAATATGATGGTTTTTAAAATAAAAATTATCATAATTTAAAAATGAATTTCAAGCAAAAAAAAGAATTATATTACGAGGTAGTATGAATAAATCAATGAATAATTAATTTATAAGAAATATAAAAAATAAAAATAAAAATACTTTATTCTATTAAAATATGTATATGCAATTATTTTTCTTGTCTTGAAAGAGAAAAGCCTGTAACGTGATACTTTTTTCTTAAAAACAAAAACTAAATATGTAATTGATATTGTGATGCATAGTATTTTTTAAAAGATTTTTTTGCATAAAATATATATTAAAATAACTTGTTTTTATTTTTTTATCATTAATATTAGTGTTAAAAATAATCATAAAACATTAATAGAAATATCAACATAGAAAAAAATTGAAGTAAAAATTACTATTAAAATACACTTAAATATATTTTCAAGGATATGACTGAGGTTGATTTCTAGAGTATTTTTGAAAATATATAAAAATAATAATTTTCTATCATCAACTTATTAAAACAATAAAAAATACTAAAAATAAGATAAAAACAGTCGTGCCACAATGCCCAATAGATGCTAAATACAACCTAGAAAAATGAAGACTATTATTAATCTGTATTTTGTTGATAAATAGTGTGTTTATTTTTGCATTTCAAAAGTATTTTTTTTCTGTTTGCAATTAATATTTTTATATATTTTCAGGCTATTTTGATATGATGAGATAAAAAATTAAAACTAAAAATATTATTATTATTTTATATTTTTAAATAAAAAAAACACTTACAAATAATTTTGAATGAGTTCGTCTTCTGGCTTCAAAATTGGATTTAAAATTTTCTTTTCCCGTGCAGCTGGTCCTATTTTTCAGTGGAATTCCGTCACGTAAACGCGCATAATTACAGTTTCCCCACGCTTGGTCACGGGCGTGTGGCTGTGACCAATCAGATATCAAGTTTCTTTGGACTATTATTTCGTACATCAGAACTCTACCCAGAAGTCTGTGTCCCACCCATGGTCGGACTATACTCGTATAAATTCCCCTCTTTTTCTTCTTCTTGAGATTATAAAGCTTCAACTGTGTTTTACAAGGCTCAATGGAGGTTAAACTTTATCCCTTTGAACCGTTAGATTAATTACTAAAGTATTTTTTTAACATTTTATTCTTACAATCTTCCTCCTTATACCAAACCCAACTTAACAAGTAAGGAATCCAATTTATTTTAATAAGCAAATCAAAGAAAAAGGAAAGATCTATACCCACGTAAGCCGGCATCCTCGAACTATAAGGGTAATATTTGTAATTATCTATTTCATCACTATCATTTTGTCTAGGCACACTCTTCCAAAATTTTAACACCGAGTGATTAATCTTTAAATAATGTTATTTGAATATATTTTTGAATAAAAATATTTTTAAAAATAACCAACACTAATATAAAAGCAACAATATTTATTATTTTTAAACGGAGAGTGTTTGAAAGTGTTTTTTATATAAGAAATTTATAAGATAATAATATTATTTTATATCAATATAAAAATAAAAAAATAATTAATTTTAAACTAAGAAAAAAAATTAAAAATATTCCAACGACAAAAACAAACACGGCCTGAGTTTGCAAGTAGTACCTGCATAGGAAGAAATAGTACAACGTCTGAATGTACTGTTTTATAGTAGAAACTTGAAAAATCTTACCACCAAGTACAACGAAGATTCAAACAAAAAATAATATTGAAAGATCTTATTGCAGCTTAAAAATGAAACAATTCGGTAAATTGGTTGGCCATCGATCCATGGTTATCAATTCATATACCGGTTCGCCCGTGGATCCAACGAATTCCAACATTTGAAGCCCAAACACTTCAATCATGGTCCTTTTTAACGTACGCCACCCGCCGTGGTTATGAGAAGCGAAACCCACAAGTCAAAAACACAGTGCAAGCCTCTGATTGCTTTAGCTGATTTCTTGCGCAAATCTCAGCAAACGAGGGAGGGCCCTACTAATTCCTGCCCTACATGACACAATCTAAACCCAACGTTTCGATCCAACGGCCAGAAATCATCTCGTGGCGTTGGACAAAACCATGTATCATCACGGCGCACAATAGCTAATCTCCCCTGTGAATAGTTATCGTTCTCAATGGGATGCGCTCTGCTCCCCTTCCGCTAAATCACCCGCCACTTCCAGGTACCTTTGTCTTTCTTTTGAATTTCAAGTCCGTTATTGGCCGTTAAAATACTGCTAAATCCAAACCGTGGAATGTATACACATCTACTTTTATTTGATTTATTTCAATTTATTTTCTTACTTGCTTTATTTAATTAATCAAGGCGGATTGGTTGTGATTTTATGGAGGACTTTTGGAGAGATCGAATGAGTTTTAGAATGTTATGAGATTCATTCATAATTCTGAGCTCTAAAAAAGGGTTTTGATCTATTTTAACCGTTGTTCTTTCCCATTTTGTCTTCATGGAATAGCAATGTCTCCTAAGAACCATGTGCCCATATTTGTATCGGTGCATATGCATTGATTGTTTGTAGACAAGCTATGATGCGCTAATGAATGCACTTACCAGGAAATATTGCAGTGGAACCAACAAGGGTTTGTTAAAATATGAAATTTAAACGGCGCCGTTGCGAATTCTGGTCGTGTGAAATCTTAGTTAAGATGTAAAAAGAAAAAAAGATGATGATAAGTGCGAGTTCTTTCAAATGTCTAATGAAGTGGCTGCAGTTTAAGTTCACCAGCAGTTGCTCGCAGGTCTGATTGTAAAAATTGGCTAGGAATGTCAGAGGGAACAAATATGGTGATGGGGTCTTCTGAGGATGGGACAGATATATCTCAAGATGATAAGGGCACCACGGAAGAAGCACCTGAAGACACGATATTGTTGCGACAGACTTCAGTAAACCTTGTCCCTTTTATTGGCCAAAGGTTTGCATCCCAAGATGCTGCTTATGAATTTTATTGCAGTTATGCAAAGCAATGCGGCTTTTCAATCAGGCGTCACCGTACTCGTGGAAAGGATGGAGTTGGTCGAGGAGTCACGAGAAGGGATTTCACCTGCCATCGTGGTGGCTATCCACAGATGAAACAATCTGAAGATGGAAAGATGCAAAGGAATCGCAAGTCATCACGTTGCGGCTGCCAAGCATACATGCGTATTGTGAAGCGGGCAGATTTTGATGTCCCTGAATGGCGTATTACAGGCTTTAGCAATATCCACAACCATGAAATGTTCAAATTGAATGAAACGCACCTCCTTCCCGCCTCCGGCACCATGTCTCCAGATGACAAGAGTCGCATTTGCATTTTTGCAAAAGCTGGAATGTCAGTGCGACAGATGTTACGATTAATGGAGTTAGAGAAGGGTGTGAAACTGGGATGCTTGCCATATACCGAAATAGATGTGAGAAACCTACTACTGTCTGTCAGAAATGTCAATCAAGACAATGATGCGATCGATCTTATTGCAATGTGCAAGAAACTGAAAGATGAAGACCACAACTTCAAATATGATTTCAAAATTGATTGCAACAACAGGTTAGAGCATATCGCATGGTCGTATGCTTCATCTGTTCGATTATATGAGGCATTTGGTGATGCAGTGGTTTTTGAAACAACCCACCATCTGGATGCCTATGATATGTGGTTAGGCATTTGGGTTGGGGTAGATAATCATGGGATGGCTTGTTTTTTCAGTTGTGTACTTCTGCGTGAAGAAAATATGGAATCTTTTTCCTGGGCATTAAAGGTATGTATCTGTTGATCTGAGGATGGCCATTTTTTTTTTACAGCCCAGTTACTATCTTGTCATATGAGAGCCAAGTGGATATCTCAGAATCATAAGCTTTTTCGTTTTGACTCACCTTCCAATCTAGATCTTACTTCTGACTGAGATGTCAAATTAAGCTTTTAAGACGAGAAAAAATTATCATGCGATTTTGTTTAGGAATAATGTCTGCTCCAAATCCCATTGCATTTTGATGCATTATGTTGTCCTTATAATCGTGGTGTTCTTTCCTCCCGTTCTCTCTTGAATTTCTGATTGTCTCTTGAATTTATGTAGGCATTTGTGGACTTTATGAATGGAAAGGCTCCACAAACCATATTAAGTGGCCAGAACATGCGGTTGAAAGAGGCTATTGCTATTGAAATGCCTGACACTAAACACGCCTATTGCATATGCCACATCATTTCAAAGTTCTCAGATTGGTTTTCTACACTGCTTGGATCATGTTTTGATGAATGGAAAGATAAGTTTCTACGACTCTATAATCTGGAATCTGTACAAGATTTTGAGGAAGGATGGAGTGAAATGGTTGAGAAATATGAGCTCCATGCGAATAAGCACATAACTAGTTTATATGCATTTCGATCATTTTGGGCCTTATCATTTTTGAGAAATTACTTCTTTGGAGGAACAATGGATATATGTCACTCAGGCTCAATCACTGCTTTCATTCAGCGATTTTTGAGTGCACAGTCTCGGCTAGATTATTTTGTAGAGGAAGTGAGTGCATTATCTTATGTTTCCTTTGCTTCTGTTAATTTCGACAGCCTAACTTGTCTTTTATTGCCTTTGCAGCTGGCTGATATTGTTGATTATAAGCCAGAGTTGCCACAGAAGCTCCATAAAGTTTACCTGAAAACAGGTTCACCCATTGAATCACATGCAGCTTCTGTTCTTACTCCATATGCCTTTGGTAAATTCCAGGAAGAGCTCGTGTTAGCTCCACAGTATGCATCTTTTCCAGTAGATGAATATTGTTTTCAAGTCAGACACCATACTCAGATTAGTGGTGGCTGCAGAGTCATTTGGGATTCTTGTCAAGGGCATATCAGCTGTAGCTGCAGTTGGTTTGAATATTCAGGCATCCTCTGTAGACATGTTCTCCGTGTTCTGTCAACCAATAACTGTTTCCAGATACCGGATGACTATCTTCCCACTCGATGGCAGTATGTTAGTTCATCTTCCAGTTCAAGGATGCATTCTGAGAAAATTCAGTTACTGGAATCCATGGCTTCTACACTCATGGCAGAATCAGTTGAAACAAAGGAACGCCTTGATGTTGCTTGTGAGCAAATCTCCATGGTATTATCACATCTTAGGGACCTTCCTACACGGACACACGGTGAAAATGCATACAGCTGCCCATCAGACTCCCTGATTTTACCAGAGGTAGTAGATTCTGGTGGAATAGTTAACTTTACTATTGAGAATCCTGATGATGCAATCACTTTAGCAAAGCTAAAAGAGAGACAGCCCAGAGTTGGAGTTGATATATCTAGAAAAAGAAGGCACCACTCTGGTCCGTGCTGTGGGCATTTTGGACATGATGCATCAGATTGTCCACTGATGAGAAGCGATCAAATGGATGGCACTGCTCTAGGATACTTGTAGATTAGGATAATGGAGATGGTTAGTTTTTTTGTAGAAAAAAACAGATCACAGTTGTTGGTGTCCGTTTCTACAAACAGTTCATCATTAATTCTTCCAAATTTTACAATGCAAAGATTTCGAGTACTCCACGTGAAAACATCTATGCATCGATGAAGGATTTTTCCATTCATTGAAGATGTAGCATGTCCACAGCCGCATCTCATGACTGGTTAAGCCTGCAAAGGAATTCCATTTCTTTATCTTAAAATCATGGCATTCTTAAGCAAGTTGAGTAAGTGCTAGGATGAATTCCAACAAGACGAGTTACAAAATGTTTGATTCTCCCCATTGCTAAAGCCTCATCCATGAAAAAAGGCTTCTATTTTTATCCCTTCTGATTTGATTTTGAGATATTTTCTGATCATTGTTTTATTCTCAAACTTCACAACCAAATGAAACTTTATTCTCCGAAAAATTATGAAATCAAATGTCTCTGGGCTCTGAATACTTATGGATCAACCAACTTGATTATTTGGACAGGATAAGCTTTTATGTTTCATCTGTTGAGAATGGTTTTAATAAGAAGTTATGTTCAAATCCATTGCCTAATTTACATTCCTGTTTATTCGTCTAATTATCACAGATACCTTCCATGCTGCTTTCACTTTCTTGGTTGATCGTTTCTATTATTTTCATCGACAGTTTTAACATCATAAATTTTACTATTCCCTTTGTTGCTTATGTTGGTAAATCATCTGAACAGTTAAATATGGAAATACAGCTTGACTCCATGAGGCCATAAGGGAACCGTAGTCTTACTTTTCCATTTGCTTTACGTACATGCATAATCTTACAGTAGTTGAACATCAAATTTTGCACCAATTTGTTTTTCTTCCCCACACTTGAAGCCATGCTGCTGACGATATACGTACCCGTCGTAAGACTTTCTTTTGGCAAACGCTAGTTAGATGTCTTTCCGGACACCTTAAAGTTTCATGTATTTAGAGTGATTTGATCCTGTTCTTATTGTGATAAACAATTACCGTAGCTATTTTGTTTTACTGTACACCACCAAACCTGCTTTACACATGTTTAAGATCTTATGATATTTACGTTTTATTTTATCTTTCTACACATCACTTATACAATCTAATGCTTCTGCATCCCTACAGTACGTATTTCTACATTCTAAACAGTACAGTACGCATATAGATATACCTTAGTCGGATGAATCATCAGCCAAAGAAACCTTGCTTAGCCTACTTGGCAGCAAGTTGGCACCATTGTTCTTGATTTTTCTGCCCTTGGTGCGATGATTCCTCGATCCAAAAAGTGCTCTTTGTGCAAGTACTTTCTCAAAATTGAAGTTGCTTGTGCTTTTTGTGCTAGGCATTGTTTCTGGAAGAACAGCTTGTTTGTTGCTGGAGGAAGCATTGAGGTCACCAGCATTGGCCTTCTCAGAAGACATCACCTCCAGGATGCAGGCTTGAAATGGAGGAGGAGTACGGGACTGACAAGGCAATCAAGATTGGTGAGTGTTTTCAAGTTTCATACATGAATCGATGATATAAAAAAAAATCATGGGAAGTTATTAGGAATATGTTGGAAACAAGTGGGGTGAGAGGGAGAAACCATATTTGCGGGGTGCAGAAAGAATCTCCAATTAAAAATTCTTGCCCATGGAATAAGTCTCCTTTATCTTCTGTGTTACGCAAATGAAGATGCACCAAGACAATTATCCAGCCGTTGTTTCTTGGCTCTGAAAGTTGTCAGAGAAGATTGACGAGTACTGATGAAGTGCTTTTTTTAACATGCACTAATGAGGTGCTCTTTTAACATGCACTTCACGGTTGATTGATTGAAAAGATATTTTGTTGAACAATTGTGAAGGGCTATTCAATTTCTGCCGTTTGTGAGCAGATGAAAACAACATAAAGGGAAACAACATGGGGAAGTGCATACATTGACAGGTTGAATGTGATTAAGCACCATCTTTTTATGATTTGTTTTTTAAAGAAAAAGGAATTCGAATCAAAAGAAAACGTGCAGATTCCATTTGAGTCAATTGTACAATCTTTTTGACTCACCGATTTCTGATGATTTCAGAATCGCTCGACTCTTCCCCATTATACAGGTCCAGGGTTCTGGCCAAGGTTTGTACTCTAACCAAATTATAAGGCCAAAACAGCCATCCAAATTTCTCTGCATACCGACCTCTGTCATTTCTCCTACCTCTGCTTTCACTTTCTTGGATTTTGGCAGCCAGCAAGATACTTCTTCTACTTTGATGTCTACAATAATAAACCTTGCGATGTCAACCCTCAACAGTTTAGGGAGCAAGAATATATATTGGCAGTCCATTTATTTTGTTTTTCACTTTTCTTTGTTACACATGGCCATCCCTTCTTAGTTTGTAAATCGCATAATGAAAATCATAGATCCTTTATTGGACCGGGATTGATCGACAGGTTTGCCTTCAAGAATATTAATTAAGTAAAGTTTTGAGCTCAAAGAATCTGATGGGATGCCGCCTATCTTTATAGAACTGAACTGCACAATATGCCATCATCACAATAATGCATCTGATATGTTCATCAAGGACTACTCGTGCCGCTCGAACTATAAATAAAAAGCTCATTTGTTAAGGTTAGATTTTCTTATCATTGGATTGAAGTGAATGCTAACGCCGATCGAAACATATCGATGCTGGAAGTGTTTCACACCGACTCTGTATGAGCTGCATAAATAAATCAACAGAACACCGAAATTCGCTTTGAGCAAAAGAAGACTCAAAGGGGAGGATTAGCAAACGCCCTTATTGATTATTTTTATCGAGCAGAATTTAATTAGCTTTGAAGCAAAATCTTTATAGCCAACGATTCTTGTGTGAATATTTAACTCTTACGTCCAGAACCTGAGAATCTTTGGCCTTTAAGCAACCTTTGCTCCAAGCTATTCTGCATTTTACTGTCCTTTTCAAGAAATGAATTTTAAAAATGTAGTTCTTATTTTCTTCTTCATCCACTTGAACCTGCATGGATTGCAATCATCTTGGAATCAACCATGCCAAAAACAAGAGCAGTCACGCATGCTGATCTTGCACCAGGTCCTGGAAGTACGGATTTGGGTAGCAAAACAGCTGCCTTCCTGGTGGTTTTTACCATAGTTTGTGGCCTGTTTTGCTTCATTCTTTGCCTTGTAGCTGAAGCCACTCGTTCCCAGGTAACCCTTAATGAAGATATCTTTGCACTGCACATTCCTGGAGAGCGATATTTGACATTTAACCCCGTGGGGTATGATTTTGCAGGTGACATGGGTGAACTCTGATAATAAAGAAAATGATGAGGATTCTCAATGTATATATACCGGCAGCGGCAAGACACCATTTTTGTGTGCTGCTATTGCATTTGTAGGACTGGCAGTTTCCATGGTGGTGGAACATATATACATGTTAATTGCGGTGAGCAAAGCACCGCCTCCGGCTCTAGCTGCTTGGGACACTAATTCTGCTTTTGCCAAGAGCATCACAACTCAGGCAGGATTTTTCTTTGTTACAACTTGGTATGATCAGCCAAGTTTTGCTTTAAGTTTTGCAATTATCAATCATCCCAACTTTTGCTAACTATGTCAACCATTGATGTGCATGATTTTTAACAGGCTATGTTTTGCCGTTGGAGAAACCTTGTTGTTATTTGGGCTGAGTGTGGAATCAGGGCATTTGAAGAACTGGTCTAGAGCAAGGCCGAACTGCCTTATCATTAGAGAAGGATTGTTCTCGGCTGCCGGAATCTTTGCATTGCTAACCGTCTTCTTTGCTTCAGGATTATACTTGACAGCATTGCGTGCACAGAGAATGACCCAGGAGCACGAAAACACTCGCCGAGAAATACTCGAGGCCTCTGCCCTCTACGCTTCTCCGCCGAGGTCACCTCCACTTCACCTGATCACTGCCGTCGCCAGAGAAAATCCAGTCGCCAGAGGGAATCAGGCTGAGGAGCCACCGTTCACATATCCACCAGCGACCAAGCAATTACACTCGGTGTAAAGCAGGAAAAGGATTGGCGAGTTGGTGCTCTTAGCTGCTTAGCGAAGCCGTAGCAGAGTTCAGAGTATCTATGGTGGCAAGTAATCATGAGGAAATGTATAATACGCATGCGGGGAATTATGATTTGTATAATTCTGTAAACATGCTATCCTAAAATTTTACAGGATATTAACTTTTCAAGTGTTATGTGTTCTTTCATGGAAAAAAAATGGAAACAGAACTGCAGTCATACATGTATCAGAGACTGTACCAAACTATTTTTTAGAGTATTGGATAGTTTAAATATGCTATTGTTAAGGATAAATTTTAAAAATTTAAAATATATTATTGTAATCTATTTTCAAATATATAATATTTTAATAAACAATCACTAAATAAGACAAAACAACAATCATTGAAAAGCAAAAAAGAGTCAAACAAAACAATAGAAATACATAAAATATTGTACATAATTCATAAACTAAATGAAATAAGATTACAAAAATTAAACAACGAGCAAGAGACAGAATGTAAAAAAGAAGAAGAAATGAATCGTTTTGATAAATAAAATAAATGATAGAAAAAAAATGATATTCTCTTAATATCTTTACAATTTTAATACGTTGATGTAAGATGTAAAAATAGTTATTTTTAATATTTCAAGAAAAAAACTTTATTAAAAGAAAAGGACTGAAAATTACAGGTGGTGGGTAGGCATTTTCTTAAGGTAAATTTGTCTTTGAGCAGCAAAACCCAACCATCTTATGGGGTGGGATCTAAAGAATACTATACGTTGACGTTTTATAGCAATGGACATTTATATTATATAGTTTTTCGGCCTAGGGGATACTGGCCCTCCTAACCCCGGGCCTTCTCCACCGGATTAATAGCCCATAAACTAGCTACTATAAGAGAAGAGTACGCCAGGCCAGACCCACCTCGTCAACTTCATAGATCATATATGCATACTATCAAGGCCAGGCCTTCTCCGAGTTCAAGCACGACCTAGCAGTCCCAAGGTGAGATCACAGCCTTGACATTTAATTTAATCATCAAATTCAGCCAGTTTTTTTTTTGGTACTAGTCGGGGCGTTACGCCCTTCTAAATATTACGAGGAATAGTAGATCTAATAAGATCAAAATACAACAGGGGATAAATGCCTCACGGAGGATCGGTTATAGCATCCGATCCCCTGTCTAACAGAGCTCTACCCAAGGCAAAATTAGCCAACCAATCAGCCACATAATTGGCTTCCCTATACACATGTAAAACTTCAATATCCCATTTCCTATTCAATAGATACTTAATCTATATAATAAGATTAAAGTGTCTATCCATTCCCAGAATAACATTCAGCCAGTTTGATGCTGATAAAGTCATAAAATTGCATGTTCAAGTGCGCATCAGTGGTCCAGTCCCATAAAGATTCTGCATAAATTAAAGTAAGAGAAGAGTCATGAAATCCATTTCGAGCCAGAATAAAGAAATGCGCTTCCAGCCGATGAGGACTCAAAAGGGAGAGAGTACGCGTGTCTGTCATTGGAAAATTGCCAATTGTAGCTTTAAAGCAAAACATATCTTATTAAGGAACCTGTTTGAGTTCGAGTTCGAGTTTATTATGGAAAGTGTTTTTTTTTAAATGTATTAAAGTAATATTTTTTTTATTTTTTAAAAAAAATTATTCAATGTAAAGCACCCTAAAAGCTAGCCAGCTATGTTTTCTTGTCTCAAGGCCAGGACTAGAGGTACTTCGGCTTTAAGCAACCCTTTGCACCGGGCTGTTCTGCGATTATATATCACTGTCCTTTTCTTGGATGAATTTAAATTACCCGCCGGTCGATATTGTCTTCTTTACTCAGTACTTGAACCCTCACGAGTTGTTGTTTGACTATCTCCAAGGTAACCATCATGCCAGAAACAAGAGCAGTCACACATGCTGACTTCGCATCAAATCGTAGAAGCTTGCATTTGGGTGGCAAAACAGATGCCTTCCTAATGATCCTGGCCACTGTCTGCTGCTTGTTTAGCTTCGTCCTTTGCATCGTAGCTGAAGCAACTCGTTCGCAGGTATGAGCCTTCATTGAAGTCATGTTACTAGCATTACAACTCCCAACATGTGACGAATAATTAACATTATGCGGTATATATGATCTTGTAGATGGCATGGCTGAAGTCTGCTGATGAAGATAACGACGGGAATTCTAAGTGTATATACAGCGGCAGCGGCAAGACGCCGCTGCTGTGTGCTGCTGGTGGATTTGTAGGACTACCAGCTGCCATGGTGTTGGAACACATTTACGTGCTGGTTTTAGTCGGTAGAGCCCCGCCTCCAGTTGCCTGGGATCCTGATTCTGTTTCTGCCAATTCCATAACATGGCAAGCAGGCCTTTTCTTTGTTACAACTTGGTATGACCAGCCAATTTTAGCTTCCAACCTCTTCAGTTATATCCATCCTTTGTAATTTCTGATGTTTTAGTGCTAGTTTTTATCTAAACATGAGTTATTAAATATAAAGTAAATTATAACTTCATTTAACCGTTCAAGTTCTTGAACTGAAATGGTTGTTTCATGACATTAATGTTTAACACGATGTAGTGTAAGAGTATTATTGATCAAATGAGCATATAAATCCAAATCTTATTACCGATTCTATTTGATAAAAGTTAAAAGTACATTCAAAGTGTGTTATTTGGGTTGTTCTTAAATACAGGATATGCTTTGCTGTTGGAGAGATATTGCTGTTAATCGGCGTGGCAATAGAATCAGGCCATTTGAAGGATTGGTCTAGACCCAGACCGAATTGCCTCATCGTTAGAGAAGGCTTGTTCTCTGCTGCAGGAGTCTTTGCATTGCTAACAGCTTTCTTTTGCATTCGGCTATACTTAAGTGCGTTGCGTGTACTTAGAGATTCCAAATCGCACGAAATAAAAACACGGCAAGCGATCCTCGAGGCCTCTGCGGCCTCCTACGTGTTTCAGCCAAGGTCTATTCAACATGGAGTCGACGGTGCCATTGCCAGAGACAATCAGATTAAGCAACCATCATCGACACAACCTCCAGCTTGCAATCAGCCCTTAAACTTGGTCTAAGGCAAGAAAAATATTTGGTGCTCTAATTAAGTTGCATAGCAAAGCCATGGGCAGAAGTTAGAGATATATGTTGAGCTAGCTAGCTAGTAATCATGGGGAGGACTGAGGAGAAGTGTGTGCGCCTGTAAACCTAATATGAAACTGTGATTGCTATGATCCTGTAAACACGCTGTTTTCCTGAAATTTACAGAATAATATGAACGTGGTGAAAGAGTTGTGTTTCGCTCTTCCGAATAATCCTTAGGCTAGCTGATCATAGTTTCTTTTCCTTGAACTTACCAGGCTTTTTGACGAGGCAATTGCTGAGCTGGATACATGGGACAAGGAGTCATACAAGGACAGCACTAACTTCTTCGTGGCAATCTAACTCTTTGGACATCTGACATGCAGGTTGATTAATGGACTTTGTTCTTAATTCTCTTTATTCCATTTTTCTCTATACTCCAATTCACAAAATATATAATCTTGACTCTTACAAACAATTGGTTTACATGCTTCTAACAATCGCTCTAAATTTACTGAACTATATCGTGCGCAGAAGTGTTCGTTAAAATTTGTGAAATATGTTTTTGAAAGAAAGGTCTGCTGTATTTTCAATCCTCTATAATGGAGAGAAGTCGTCATTTTATTATTATAACATGCAATGTAATGAGAGCGTTGAAAGGACTTCCTACCCCGTCTAATTAATTTAACAAAGTTGGTGAGGGTAATTGAAGCTTACTCTCGAGAAAAAAATAACCCGAGGGTTTTGTAAATTTTGAAAAGTCAGCCGATGCATGTCCCAGATCTCCTCTTTAATTTATCTTCTAATATTCGATCCAAGGTAAACAACGTTTTACTTGGCAAAACCGCATCATGAGGATGGCTCTTTCCAAAAGTATACAGCTTAATTAATCATGAGCACATAATGCATCAATGCACATAATGAAATGATGGAGCTCTAGCTAGCTAGCTAGCTCTACATGAAGTTTGGTATATTACATAAAACAGAACCTTGGATCAATGTTAGCCCATCATTGTTCACTTCATGTGTGTTCTTTTGAATGAGTAGTTTAGTACCTGTCTTTTAACCCATGTGATTAATTAACAATTATTTTCTCAAATATTTCCCTGATTAAATAAGGAACTGGCCGTTGCTGCAAGTACGTTCCCGAGTTTGGAGACTAGCTAGGACCAGGATGGTGAATAGCTGAGTCCATGTTGATTGATTTCTATGAAATGTGGTAAATGCAGAAACAAAACTTAGAGGACGCGCGGTATCATATATATATATATATATATATATATATACACAAGAGCCAGCTTGCTAGCTAGCACATTAACTGATCCAACAGGCAACAGCAGCGGTATCATGGCCGCCATATATAATATAAAATTCTTTCACTTGATTTTATCAACGCATTCCCGTATGATCATATAAATTAGGCGTGAAATTATGAAGCATTAGAGTTGGAAAAAAGAGTGGAAACGCACAGCTAGCCAAAATATTTGATTGCTTCCATTAACAATAAACATGCCACCTACATTGTGAAATATATTTGCATATATATATATATATATATATATAAAGGGCCTGCAATTTCATGACAAGCACGTTCCCGAATAGCCCCACGGGTGAAAAATAAAAGAAACTACGCACCAACATGATAGCAAAAGAAATATATGAAAGAAAGGAATACTATAGCTTAAATAGCCACGGTCCATAGCTAGCTGCCAGAGCCAACATCTAGAAATTTGGTTCAGCAACAGGCAATTGGCCAAGATGGGCACAAGATTACCAGGTTTCTGTCTAAACAGGACCAGGCCTCACGTCAGAGTCCGTTCACCACCTATACAAGCCAAGCCTAATCTGAATTCTACAAAAAATGATCAAAAGAAAGAGAATCCTGACAGTGTTGCTGGAGATAAGGAGAAGTCTGGGAATCCCGGGGGAAAAGCTGTGGAGTTACTCGGTAGGAAAATCATGGTAGTAGTTGATTCAAGCATTGAAGCTAAGGGAGCTTTACAATGGGCACTCTCTCACAATGTTCAAAGCCAGGATCTGCTTATTCTTCTTCATGTAACTAAAGCCTCTTCTAAGCAAGGTTGGTCTGCATGGTGCTATTATCTTTTTTTTAAAAAAAAAATCTTCTTCGTCATGGGATTATTAGATGTACTAGTAGGGAATTAAAATGAAAAGTGTTTAACGTTTGACTGCAGCCACAGGGACAAGAACCCACAAGGAGAGAGGAGATCCAAGGGCCCGTGAACTTGTAAAATCTGTGAAAACTCTGTGTCAGATGAAGAGACCTGAGGTGGGTGCGATTAATTCAATTTAGCGAGCTTTTATTTTCTTGTTTATGATTGTATAAGACGTGGCATACTGCAGGTACAAGTTGAGATTGCAGTGGTGGAAGGAAAAGAGAAAGGTCCATTGATAGTGGAAGAGGCCAAGAAACACGGGGCGGAGCTTCTAGTTTTGGGGCAGAAAAAGAGGTCCATGACACGGCGGCTGATCATGATGTGGGCAAGCAATAGAGTCACTGGTGGGGTGGTGGAATACTGTATCCAAAATGCTGATTGCATGGCAGTTGCTGTGAGGAGGAAAAGCAAAAACCATGGAGGTTACTTGATTACCACGAAGCGTCACAAAGACTTCTGGCTTTTAGCTTAACCTAGCATTCTCCTAAACATGAATTTGATGCTTCCTTTTTCATATGTGGAGTTTTTGTTTTGTTACATCGTTTGTAAATTACTGATAAACTCTGCTCTGCTGAGAAATTATATAAAAAGTATGGAGATTGGGGTGTGAATGAACAAGCTGGGTCTGGTGTTTGCTTTTTCTTCCGCACAAGCACTTTTCTTTCCATGCCAGCCCCACTCCGAGCCTCCCAGTTCCGCTTGGATGTCTGGGCCTTACATGTGGACCTGTTATCAGAGGCTGAGAGCCCGGAAAGTGGCCCATTCCATGGTCGGCAACGGCAAGAATTCAGGCAGGGACAGCTTGCAGTGCGGACAAAATCAGTTCCAGGGCAGTAAAACTCTTCATCGTGCCAGACCTTTATGTGTTGTTTCTGATTGGTGGATTGACAACAATCTTTTCAATTCAAAATATATAAAAATAATATATTTTTTTTAATTTTTTAAAAATGTATTTTATATTTGCATATAAAATATAAAAAAAATGAAAAAATAATAATTTTAGATCGAAAAAAATCATAAAATACAATTTTTACCGCAAAAACAAATTGTGTGGGTTATATATATATATAGGTTCTGTTTGTTTCCCGGAATTCACTTTCCGGGAAACCATTTTCAAAACTTTCCTGTGTTTGTTTGTCTTCCAGAAAGTTGGTCAACAAAAAACACTTTCCGGTCAAAGAAAAATTTGGCTTGGTTTTCAGGAAAGTGTTTTCCGGAAAATTTGGGCGGAAAACACTTTCCGGAAGTTGTGAAAAATTTAGAAATATCATATTTGCTGATTATATCAAATTTGATCCTCAAACTTTTGATTGTTATATATAATTTGTTTTGAATATTTATTTTTCAATTCCATCTCTTAAAATTTAATTTTTATATTAATTTTGGTTCTTATTTTTATAATTGCTATTTGCTTTTTTCTTATCATTTTTTTATTGAAATTTTTTATCTATCAAATTTGGTCCTCATTTTTTTATTGTTACTTATTTTATTTGAAATAATTTATGAAATGTTTATTATTATTATTTTAATTTATTCACCTTTTATTTATTTTTAATTTTTTAGATTTGATCTCTATTATTTTGATTATTATTTATTTTATTTGAGATAATTTATGATTTTTTTTTTCAATTTCATTCTCATTCAACTTTTTAATTTGTAAGATTTGTTCCTTATTATTTTAATAAACTTGAAAAAAAATTAATTTATTAATAAATTATTTTCCAGTTCATTTTCTATAACACAAACAAACACTGGAAAGTGTTTTCCAATTCATTTTCCATAACACTGTCAAACATCGGAATTCACTTTCCAGGAATTAATTTTTCTCATAATTCACTTTCCAAAAGAAAACCACTTTCCAGCAAACAAACGGGGTCATAGTCTCTTTCCCTGCTCTATATAAATGGGCCGGATTCTTGTCCTTATGTCTCAAGGCCTTAGAACCGTACATCTAACATAGATTGCATGAATTAAGCTAGAAAGCCCAGTGAAGGCCCCATAGGGATCCTCACGTTGAAACAGAGCATGGTGAACTCCACTCCATAGCTTCATATGTTCAGTGATGAAGGAACGTATTGTAGTTTTGGTGATTTTCAAAGTGCGTTTAGATTGAGAAAAAAAATAAAATTAACCCTCAATTTGTATAGTAAAATCATTAAAAAATATTTATAAGAAATCAATTTAGTATTTCCTTAAATAAATCAATTTATTTTCATTTGCATTTTGATCTTGTGTATTGTATTATTTTTTAATATAAAATATGACGAGCATTGGTTTATATTGTTCCATTGACCCGCAATTCACTAGAACTATTTTTAAAAAAAAATGTAAGGAAAATATCAAGATTGTGGGAATTTTCTTGACATTGTTATCAAACATAACAACAACAAAATGATAAAAAAAAAACTCTGTACAAATCAAATAATAACCAATTAACTTTATCAAAATAAAAACAAAACATGTCATGAAAATCAATATGAGATAAACCAAATATTTAAAAAAATATGAAATTAAAAAAAATGAGACGACAACATATTTGATCGACTCATACTTCACAATTTAATATGTCAAACCTATAATTCTGATTATAGACTTTGATGATGATGTTTTAGTTTATATTTTACCTACTTACATGATACAAATCAGGATAGAAAAATTTACAAGTCCAAGGGTTGAGATTGTGGGATAAAAAAAATTAAACAAAAAATCTTCAAAAAAAAAATGCTGACATACTATAGCTATCAGGTCAGCCTATGTCAAATGGCTACAAATGCAACATGGAATATAATTCTATCTATGACAATAATGTAAAATTAAATTTGGAAAAATTAATCTGATAGAGAAAAAAAAATTATAAAGATAAATTTAAAATAAACCAAATACTTAAAAAAAAATCAACTTGACATGTTTTTAAAAAACAAGATTACGATAATAAAACACTGGATCAACTTGATTTTTGCAGTTAAGTTATCAAACATGCGATACATCTAGTGGATCCATTCAAGTAATTATTTTTGCTATTAAGTTTATTCTTGACCTAGATATATATTATTTGAAAATAGTTTGTCAGTGTGTCAATGGCCTATTATCTCGGCAAACAGTCACATGTCTGGTCTTATATAATTTTTTATTTAATGAGCAAGAGTGTAACCTGTCATTTATCATTATTTTAAAAAAATAAGAGACAACAACACATCATCAACAATTTATAAGATCAGGATCACTAAAAACTCAAAAGCTTTAATTTTTATTTTATTTTATTTTAAAATAAAACATTGTTTTCAACTCATCTTCACACAAACGCAACTAGCTAGAAAACATCCTAATAAAACCTAACTATGGCATCAAACAACCCAAAAAAATAGCTCAAAAACTTGAAATCAACTTAAACTTGAGAAATCTTCTGTGGGTAGATTTACCTTCGAAAATATTACGTAGTTAAATCGACCTTCTAAGGTAAGGAGATGGAAAAATAACATACACTCGTCAAATAAAGTCTATTAACACCAAGTACTTCGATGATCTTATCTCATAAAAATAACTGATAAATACGAAAAATAAAATCTAGTATTGAAATTAAGTATATGATAACAAAATACACAGAATACTCCTGGCGGGGGTTGCTCGAGTAAACAAGTTTTATTGCTGATTAGAAAAGACACGTCGAGATAGGTAAGAATTTTGCAGCTTCCTATTCTCTAAACTTTCCTGCTCTCTCCTCCTTGCGCCGGTTGATCATGTCGCGGAAATAGCCTTTGGGGTCTCGCTCAAAGCTCTCCCTGGATATGCGGACATTCCTACCAGGAGCTTTCATCGTCTTTGTCTTTACAGAATCAGATGTTGAGCCCACAGGAGCTGTTCTTGCCACAGCACCAGCAGCGGCGGCGATTCCAGTCCCGGAACTCTGATCAGCTCCTTCCCGGCTGCCCATTGCTCTGCAAAAGTTGATTCTGTCCCTGAGTTTCTTTAATTTGTATTTGCAGGTTGCTTGGCAATGGAAGAGAGTGGAGCGCTGCTAATTATATAGTGGGAAACGGAATCCTTTGAATTTAACGTGCGGAAGCCATCGCATCACCTTTTTCTTTTGCAGAAGTGATTATGGTTGGCACCAAAATTAAGCTGATATTTCCCTCTATTTCTTTACTTTTTTATTTGCAGGTTGCCTGGCAATGCAAGAGAGTGGCAGTACTGCACCCTTATCACACTCTTTACATGTGTTAATTAATTTTTATAATTATATTTTTATTTAATGATATATTAAAAAACATACTAAAAAACAAGTAATGTTGATGCATTTTTATAAGATCACAATAATTTTATAAGAAGTAAATTATTTATTTTTCAAAAATATATTTTATTTAGTAATATGATATGTTATTTTTAATTTAATAATATGCTAGAAAAAACTAGACAATTGAAAATTAAATACCAACTTAATATCAGAATGTTTTTTTTCCAAACAACGATAATCTTGTATGAAAAAAAAAACAATTTTTATTAAACTCAATATTAATATTTTAGAGCATCTCTTTAAAAAAG
>JAVHLS010000080.1:0-51509 GCA_032356905.1 Salix exigua
ATATTGGCCATGAAGTCCATCGTAAACTTAAGCTAGTATTAACCACAATACATCACATCTTGTATATATCCTCACATATAGTAGTTCTTGTTTTGTGACCCTCCATTAATAAGTGATGAACCTATTGGTACAGAATGTGTTGGTGTCTTTTCAAGATTATATTATTTATATATAATTAATTAATTAATTAATTATATGTGTGAAAAAAATTAAAAGGTAAAAAAATTAAATATATTTTTTATTTTTTATAAAATCAAAGTTGACACAATTTTTTTTTATAATATATATATTTTTTAATTTTTATTATTGTATTTTCAATACATCTCGTATATCTAATAGTGGGCGGGATACACACGCACACACACTACTATTATATATATATATATACGAGCCATAAACCTGCGCTCCGCTGCAGGGATTATTTTTTTTCTAGTTTTAATACATATAAGTTTTTTATTTTTTATTTTTTAGTTTAGTTTCTAAAAAGTAAATTACTGAGACACCCCACTAACAATTATTGAGTTTTGTCTTATTAAAAGATATTATGATTATTATACTATGCACATAAATAAAAAGAATTAAAAATACATTTGATAACATGACATTATTTTAAACATAGTTTACATAATAAAATAAATATATAAAAACTAATATACAATTTAAAAAGTCCTACTGACGCCTGCAGCGTCATCCGAAATGTGCATGAGTTCTGAAATTGATGTCATGCCCATAACACCCGACAGAAAATATAATTAAAAATTGGTAAATTACCAATACACCCCTATAACCAACTCTTGGATTTTGTCTTATAGGGGTATATACGTACTTATACAACTCGTGGTGCGCATCGGTTGATTTGGACACCCTAATTATAAAAAAGGGTATGAGGATTAGTCATGATACGTTTAAGCTCACCAGAGATCTCAATTATAAAAAATATATAAGTGAAAAAAAGTATAAGCATGAAAGCACAGTAGGAATCCATATTGTTTTAAATCAGTCCGGGAATTAGTCGTGGTGCTCTTAAGCTGGATCGGAGACCGCGGTTACAAAAAAAAGTGAATATAAAAAAGTATAAGGAAAAAAATAATAAATTGGTCAAGGGATTAGTCGTGGTGCGTCTACGCTGGCCTGGACACCCTGATTATCAAAAAGCAAATTTGGTCAGGGGAGTGGTGGTGGTGCACTTAAGCTTGCTTGGAGATCCTGGTTATAGAAAAAATATATAAGTGAAAAAAAAACAAAAAAAATATATAAGTGTGAAAGGACTATAACAATCTATATTGTTTTTAAAAAATTTTGCTTCAGGAATTATGAAAAAAACGAAAAAAAAAGAAAAAAGAAAAAGAAAAAAGAAAAACACGAAGAAAAATAATACAAAAATAAAAAAATGAAACGTAAAAAAAAAAAAATAGAGAAGCACTGTGGAAATCCACACTGCATTATGTGGGGAGGTATATATATATATATATATATATATATATATATATATATAAATAAAAAGGCAAAAAAATGAAAAGCACAGTAGAAATCCACAGTGCATTGTGTGGGGTAAGTACAGATATTCCCCACACCATTTAGTTTCTTTGTAATATATATATATATATATGTAAGTGGGTGGGAGAGGTGAGAATTATTTTTTTCAAATGACCGAAACGGAACACCCGGAGTAATTCCAGGATATTTCGGCCGGTATTTCGGTGCTGGACCGATATTTTAAGCGAGATAAAAGCGACATTTTTTGTGCAGTGCGAAACGTTTCGACCATTTCAGCTGAAAGTAAGCGGTATCAATAACTTTGACATGCATTAAAAAATAATTAGAATTAGTTATTTATAATAACATTAACAATATTATTACATGTGTAATTAAAAACAAATATCTCAATTATATTTTGGATATCAGGACTTGTAATGTATCAGATTATATGAAAACCTAATAAATAAATCAATTACAGTTTAGTTAAATTCTACCAAATTACAAAGATCACTTTTTGTAATTTCACTTTTATTTTTTATTTTTTTATTTTTTTTATCTTGAGCTATAATGATGTGCTGGGTATAACCAAGACAAAATTGATCCATGTTTATGAATGGAATCCTTATGTTGTTAGAACCATTTGGACATCATCTTGAAGCAAATTTCGTCACTAGTTGGTGTATTGTTCTTTAAAAAGATAATCAGATGGCAACTCTTAAGGTTGTTACGAGGTTATATTTTACAAGCAAATCTCTCAACTTGTTTAGACTTGTCGGTGCATGATTTTTTTTTTTCACAGAAAGAGGTGCAAGTCTAGAAAAACTTCATAGTGTATGGTTCATTGATTGTTTATTTTATCCACTCAAGGGTAACTAAAATATCTAATATAAAGTTTCATTAAACTAATATAAAGTTTCATTAAACTAATATTTTTGGACTAATTATTTAATTTAAACTCTAAACTATAGTATATTAAATTTGGTGTGGGTCTAGTGATGTGATTAGAAACTTTCTTCTCTCTCAAAATGCTTCTCATTAAAAAAAACAAATCAATCATTTATAGATGATTTTTCACATTTTTAAATTGATGTGTTTCAAGCTACATCAAATTATAGTATAATCTAAAAGAGCTCAGAGATACACTGTTCACTGTGAGTGCTTTTCCTATTTATTACAATAGTAGCTTGCTTCGGTTCGGGTTTTGGGTCGATTCGGTTTAAATGTCGGTTTGATTCCTTTTTTCCCCGCTATTGCCTTTCTCTTCTTTTTAGGTTTTCACTCCTTTTTTCACCTGCACGATGCCTCTTCTCTCCTCTCCTTTTCTTTTCTCTTCTTCTTTTCTTCTGGGCTCCGCCATTTCCTTTATTTTTTTTCACTCATTTCCTTTTCTTTCTTCTTTTCTGGCGCCATCGTTTCCTTTCATTTCTCTCCTCTCATTCCTTTTGTCTTCTTTTCTTTTGGGCTCCGCCATTTTCTTTTTTTTTTCTTCTTTCCTTTCCTTTTCTCTTCTTCTTTTCTTCTGGGCACCACCGTTTCCTTTCTTTCATTTTCTCTTCTTCAACCAGGAGGAAAAAGGACCACGAAGAGTTGGGAACATAATTTTTTTCCCAGATCGAGGTAAAAATTTACCTAGTTGTTGCCTTGGTTTCGTTTCTCTCTTTTTTAGATTGGGAGCAGAAATCACTAATGCAAGGAAGAGATTGAGGTGTATCTAAAAGACTGGGAGCGACTCTCGGTCGTTTGTTGGCGAGAAGAAAGGGGTAAGTTGCAATTAACATCTTTTAGTCCATCTTCATTCCATCTTTAGTTTTGCTAAGTATTTTCTTAACTTCTTTGCAAAATCACTAATCACAAGTATGTCGTTGGTTTTCTTCCCATGTCTGTGCACAAGCAAAAGTTAATTCGATTATTTGTGCTTTATCTATATCGGAGAAAATCAATGCTAAAGAAACGTCAAGCAAAACATGCCTGGTGTGATAGCTTGAATGCGCCCATACAATTAAATGTGATTGCAAGTGCATGGTAGCATACAACACTTTCAATATGCTCAAATAATTTCAGTAGCTACTGGGTACTAGCCTAAATAATTTCAGCTATATTTTTATCCTCATTAGTATGGGTTTGGTTGTTAATTTATTGTTTTCTTTCAGTTCCTTTGGATATGGATGCTAATAAATAATTGTTTTTATGTCCTTAATGATTGTTTTTGTTCGAGTATGGGGTTGTTTATTTATTGTTTTCTTTCACTCCCTTTGGATATGGATGTTAATAAATAATTGTTTTTATGTCCTTAGCATTGTAGCTACTATTTGCTGATTTTAGGTGCGTGAGTATTTTGTGTTTTTCCTTTCTTTTACGTCATCATTGCATATAAGTTGAACCATGCTTCTCGATTTCCCCCAAGCTAAGAGAGAGTTAGGCTAAAAGAAAGCTAAAAGAGAGTTGAACCAGTGAGTTTTATGTTGCTTTTGTTTTATGTTTTTTTCCTTTGTTTAATTTTCAATTTTTGTTTGTTGATTTTTTTAGATCATGTTTTCCATTTTTTCCCAGTCTTTTTATGCAGAGGTAGATTGTTGTTTTTCTACCTTTCTTTGTTGTTTTCTTTTTCAAGGTATGATGGAAGTTCTTTTACATTACTTTTTTAATGTTATATTTTTTTGTTATGATTTTTGCTTTTGGTGTTGATCCGGTATTTGTTGAGGTTTTTAGGGGCTACGAGTTGTGATTGCTTCTTTGTTTTCAGTTCTCTTTGCAACTCTTTTTGTGAGGTATGTCTTCTTCATGAATCGAAATATTATTTATGTTCATAATAGATTTCAAAGCTTTGTATAGATTTTACGCTTTTATTATGCTGGAATTTAGTTTTTCGGATTTCATTGGGCATAATTTAATGGTAATGAACATTGTGTTGCTTTTGTGAGCTGTTTTTTTTTCAATATTGTTGTTGTTGCAATATTGTTGAGCTATTTAAGTAGATTTAATGTTTAGTTTTATCAATAATTTGTATGTGAAGATTGATGTATGTGCTTAATGTCCTAGGGTTTTTCCCCATTTGTTGATGAGAAGCATGGTTGTTTTGTTTTTGTTTTTTCATTTGTCATTATTTTTTGAGTATCTTTTTTTACACTTTAAAATTTATTATTTCCTCCAATCCATGTCATTTAGAAAATGTTTTTGTTCTATAAACAGTCATGAAATTACAAGATTAATGCTTTGATTGGCTGCTTAGTTGCGTTTGCCTTTGGCGGACAATTTTTGTCTTTGATTTGTTATGGAATTAGAAAATCAATGGCGATGATTGCTTGCTGAAAAATAATGCATGGGCTTAATTTTTTTGACAATAATAACAATGATAATTTTTATTTTTATTTTATTCTTTTGTTTGAAATTTTGTTTAAGTTTTTAGAATTTCTTTAATCTTTGATTTTTTATTTATTCTTTCATAATAGTAATAATATTAATAATAATTTAATTATTTTTCTTGCTTACTCTTTTGTTAATATTTTTTAGAGTTTTTTTTCTCGGGATAATTTGATATTTTTTATTGTTTTGATAATAATAACAATGATAATTTTTATTTTTATTTTATTTTTATGTTTGATCTTTTTTGAAACTTTTTGGGATTTTTTTAATTCTTTTTCATACTTACTCTTTTGTTAATGTTTTTTAGCTTTTTTGTTTCTCAAGATAATTTGATAATTTTTATTGTTTTGACAGTAATAACAATGATAATTTATTTTTATTATTGTTTGATCTTTTGTTGAAGTTATTATGATTTCTTTAGTCCTTTATTTATTCCTTCATAATAATAATAATAATTTAATTGTTTTTATTGCTTACTATTTTGTTTATGTTTTTTATTTTTTTCCTCGATATAACTTTATATTTTTTATTGTTTTGATAGTGATAACAACAATAGTTTTAGATGTTAAGACTATGATGTTGCTATTGTTATAATAGAGTATGCTATTATTATTTTAAAATAAAATGGATTTTTTTAGCTTATAATTTTTATTTTATTTTTTTGCTTGATTTTCTGTTAAAATTATTATATTGTTTTTAATTTTTTTAAATTATTCGATAATAATAACAACAACAACAATAATAATAATAATAATTTCAGTTATTTTCCTTAATTACTGTTTTATTAATGTTTTTTAGTGTTTTTCTCTCCCAAGACAATTTGATAATCTTTATTATTTTGATAGTAATAACAATGATAATTTTAAATGTAAAGACTTCGATGTTATTTTTATAATAGGGTGTGGTGATATGTTTTATTATATTGAATTTTGCATATATAAATATTATATTTTAATTTTTGACCAACATATCCTATTAACAACCAAAGCACCACAATGACACCCATTTGTGCACATCTCATGACGTCGATGAAGCTTTTAATAATTTTGGCTAAAGTCCTTTGTTTTGTTTACTTTTGGCAAACAATTTTATTCTTTGATTATCCATGGAACCAACAAATCAGTAGCAGTGCTTTATTACTGAAACTTAATATGTGTGCTTAATTTCATGAAGTTATAGATTATACCATGCCCTTATAAGTTGTTGAGATTGCAATGACAAACAACTTAAATAAACTGATGAAAATAGAAAAAAAAAGAGTTATAGTCGATGCAATTTAGCATTTACTATCATACAATTGCAAATGATAGTTAAATTAAAATTCAAGTTATAACCTAAGAAGTTACATGGTCAATCATTGCTTTTTTAGAAATTTTCTCCATGTATCGCAAAAACCTAGACACGTTTCTTAAATTCATTTTTCCTGCCTATTGACAAGTTGTGAATTTGTCAATATTTTCTTCAATTTTTGCAATGTCAATGAATCCTACAAGTGTTTTGATGTGTGTTCTACCTAAGGTTAAGCTTCTTTTTTATAAAATACTTTCATGTTGTAAGCATGATATTTTTCCCGTTAAAATAATAATCACTCATCTCTCTATAGAACAATATATCATTTCCTTTCATGTAGTTAGCATGTTATGCTAGCTTATTTTTATTTACCTTTAATCAACTATATATGTTTACTTTGCTTTTTTATAAATAGAATTAATAGATTGCTAGCTTGGATTTTTCCAACCTATAAACAAGCGGTGTAATGACAAGTCGTCGGCAAAGATTGCAACCAGAGCAACACAATGACACTGATTTGTATTCGACTCATAACGTCAATGAAGCTTTCTATATATCTGATTCGATCCTAATTAACGATCATGAAATTGATGAAATGCAAAATTATCATGAACTAGAGCTTGGTTGCCATCAACCACAATCAAATGATACCCAAACTTCATGTCATTCTTCAATCGCAAAGGCGTCAACATCTTACTCCCTTGATTGTAGCGATAATTACGTCGCTGATGATCATGCTTTTCCCAATTCAAGCAATTATGGCCTTAATTTTCAACCATCATCAGCTATGTCATTTGGTCAAGCTGAATATCAACGAAAAAGAAAAAGTATGTTGTGTCACTTTTTGCAGTTTTTCTTCGTTTTCATTCGTACCAAGTTGTTAATTTTATATTATTTTTTAATCGGCGCTACTTTTTATAGGATCTTCTCTCTCTTACATCGATTTTGGTGAGAAGAAATTTATGTGTCGGCACTGCAAAGCTCTTTTTTGGGTTGAAGAACGCCTTGCACGTTCATCAAAACGAAATCCGTCCTTTTCACTTTGCTGCCTCGATGGTAAAGTTTCATTACCACATGCACATTCAACCCCGGAGACTCTTAACTATCTTCTTAATCCATCAAATGGATCTGCATCAAGAAAATTTAGAGATAATATACGAGCATACAACTCTATGTTTGCTTTAACATCAATGGGAGCAAAACTTGATCACTCTGTTAATGAAGGGCATGGGCCATATATTTTCAAGATTAATGGACATTCTCATCATTTGATGGGTTCTCTTTTGCCAGCAGAAGGTGATACACCTAAATTTGCACAACTATATATCTATGATGCATCGGATGAGATTAGATCGCGGATGAGCTCATTCATATCAGATGGAGGTTCATCTTCTTTGGACGCATCTATTGTTGGTGATTTAATGCTGATGTTAGATGATATTAATGAACTGGTTAAACTTTTTAGAAATGCTAAGCAAAGGCTCTCCTGTGATAACCAGTCCAATTATAAATTACGGTTGATTGGTAAAAGAGATGATGACTCTCAACAATATGATGATCCATCATCGGATGATATTGGTGGATTAATTGTTGGGGATATTGGTAATTTCCAGTCTGAACGTGATATTATCATCGAGCAATGTTCTGGGACTCTTCAAAGAATTTCTAAACTGCACCCAAAATTTATGGCATTACAATATCCATTGCTTTTTCCTTATGGCGATGATGGGTATCGATGCAACATAATCATGGCTGATCAAGATCATCAGCCGCAAAGAAAACGTTCACGGGTCCCTATGAGAGCGTATTATGCCTATCTTATTCATGAGAGGGCAAATTTTGAAAACACCATCATCAAAGGTGGTCGTCTTTACCAACAATTCTTGGTTGATGCTTTTGTCAATGTAGAAGAAGATCGACTTGATTATATAAGAGCTAATCAAAGCGATTTAAGGTCAGAAATCTATAAAGGGATACATGAGGCGATACTTAGAGGAGATGTTGAGGGTAATGCTACTGGAAAAATCATTGTCCCATCTTCCTTAACTGGGAGCCCACGTTATATGATAAATAATTATCAAGATGCAATGGCTATTTGTAGAGCTTACGGAAACCCCGATCTTTTTATTACATTTACATGTAATACATGTTGGCCTGAGATTCAAAGAGATATCAGAAAATATAGACCTTACAAACAAGAAGATAAGCCTGATATTGTTACAAGAATCTTTCGAGCAAAGGTAATGGATATGATTGCTTATATAAAATCAGGCAAACCATTTGGCAAAACAATTGCAGGTGCTTATGCCTTTCTTTTTCTATTTGATGTTTAGTTGATTATAAATTCTATACTATTTTCTATAATTTTCTAATGTTTTATCATTTAAAAAAAGATGTTTGTGCAGTTGAGTTTCAAAAGAGAGGGCTTCCACACACCCATCTTCTTCTATGGTTAGATGCAGAATTTAAATGTCGAAGCGCTGACGATGTTGATTCAATTGTTTCAGCTGAAATTCCTGATAAAAACACTGATCCCATTTGTTATGATATTGTATCGAAATTTATGATCCATGGTCCATGTGGTTTGCCAAACCAAAAATCTAAATGCATGAAAAACGGAAAGTGCTCTAAATCTTTTCCAAAGCCGTTTAGGACAGCAACAATTTTTGATGATAATGGCTTTGTCTACTACAAGCGTCGCCAACAACTTGATAATTTTGTGGTCAAGAATGGGATAGAGCTAAACAACAACTATGTTGTTCCATATAACAGAGAATTGTTATTGAGATACTGTGCACACATCAATGTTGAGATATGTTGTCAGTCCATGCTCATAAAGTATCTTTTCAAATATGTTAGCAAAGGATCAGATAGGTGTCGAATGGTTGTGCAAAAAGAGAATGATGATGAAATTAAAGCTTATCTTAATTGTCGGTTTATATGTCCATATGAAGTCTGTCGTCTTTTTCAATTTCCTATCCATTCAAGACATCCTCCGATTGAGCGTTTGCGGGTTCATTTGCCATCGAGCATAACATTGTCTACTCAGGAAATGAATCATTGCTAAATGTAATGAAAAGACCGGACTTCAAAGAACAATGCTCACAGAATGGTTTGAATGCAATAAAAATGATTCAGCTGCACGAGACATGTATTATATGGATTTTCCAAACAAATTTGTTTGGGATTCCAGGCAGAAACAATGGTCTAAAAGAGCAAGAAGTTTTAGCCTTGGTCGCCTAACATATATTCATCCTGCAGCAGGAGAACTATATTTCCTAAGGTTACTTTTAACTCATGTTAAAGGGGCTCAAAGTTTTGATGATCTCAGAAAAGTTGCAGGGGTTTTGTATCCAACATTCCAACTTGCTTGCAAAAGCTTAGGGCTTTTAGGAGATGATAAAGAATGGGCAGATGCTTTGAGCGAGGCCATTTTAACTGCAACATCTCCACAAATTAGACAATTGTTTGTTAGTCTGGTTCTCTTTTGTGAAGTTAGTGACCCAAATGAATTATTTCATCAGTTTTGGAGATCCATGTATGATGATATTATACATCGTTTTAGATCAACTTTGAACATGCCAAATCTGTTGATGTCTGATGATGAGTTGAGAAACTATGTGCTTTATGAACTTGAATTGCTTTTCAATGTTGCGTCGACTTCTCTTGAAAAGTACAAGCTTCCAATGCCTAATGCAAGGCTACTAGCAGAAATCAGAAATAAGTTGCTAAGGGAGGAGCTTAACTATGATATAGCTGATCTTAGATCTCAGCATTCCACAGCTTTCCCAATGCTTAACCAGTGCCAAAGAAATGTCTATGAATATGTTCTTGCAACAGTCATGCAAAAAAAACAGGCTTTGATCTTTGTTCATGGGCATGGAGGGACAGGAAAAACTTTTTTATGGCATGCAATAATAAGCAAGATTCGATCTGAAGGATTGATTGTGCTTGCAGTTGCATCATCTGGAATAGCATCATTATTGTTTCCAGGAGGCCGTACAGCGCACTCGCGCTTTAAAATACCGCTAATGATTTCTGAAACATCGTCATGCGAGATAAAAAAGAGCACAAACCTTTCACATCTCTTAGAGATGACATCTCTCATAATTTGGGATGAGGCTCCAATGAATCATCGATGTTGCTTTGAAGCATTAGATCGTTCATTACGGGATATCCTTGCTCATGATCAGCCATTTGGTGGCAAGACAATATTGCTTGGCGGAGATTTTAGGCAAATCTTGCCGGTCGTTACGAGGAGGAACACGAGAAGATATTATCCATGCTTCTTTAAGTAGCTCACCACTATGGCATCAATTTAAAATTTTCACACTAAATGAGAACATGCGCCTTTCATCAAATGGACTTTCTGATGTTGAGAGGATTGAGTTGCAATTATTCATTGAATGGATCCTTATGATCGGCAATGGAGAAATATCGACATCCCATTTGAAGATGATTATGATACATCTCTAATCAAGATACCACCAGATTTGCTTTTAGATGCTGATTCTAACCCTATTGCATCTATGGTTTCTTCGATTTATCCCTCTATCAACAATCATTGTCTAGATTCTGTCTATTTTCAAGAGAGGGCAATTGTCACTCCTAAAAATTCTACGGTTTCCATGATCAATGATTTCATCTTTGACATGTTGCCGGAAAACAAACATGTTTATTTAAGCTGCGACGAGTGTTAGCACATCGTCAACTCGATGCAGAAAATGTTGATTTGCTATATCCGGTTGAATTTCTAAATCAACTTGAATTCAATGGAGTCCCTTCACACAAGCTTTCTTTGCAAGCACGGACACCAATCATGTTATTGCGAATTTAAACCCATCAGCGAGGTTTATGCAATGGAACAAGGCTTTTAGTAACGCAACTAGCCGACAAAGTCATTGAAGCTCTGGATAATAACGAGTTCCGAGTGTTGGTAGCCATGTATTCATCCCAAGAATAACATTCCCGGTCAATGATGAAAGATGTGCATACACAATAAGAAGAAGACAGTTTCCAATTCGTCCATGCTATGCCATGACAATAAATAAAAGTCAAGGACAATCTTTGAAGGTTGTCGGAGTTTTTCTTCAAGAGCAAGTTTTTACTCACGGTCAGCTTTATGTTGCTCTCTCAAGGGTGACATCGAAAAAGGGCTGAAAATAATTACACTTGATGATAAAGGCAACCCTCTTGATTATGCAAAGAACATTGTCTACAAAGACATTATTAGCTCGGTCATAAAAAACTAATATTATAGCATTGGAATACTAATGAAAATATCTTATATGGTGCATTCAGTTTAATCACCCTTTTCAAGGTTCGACATCAAATCTTAAATTTGTTTTACATTTTGATGTTATGTTTGATTATGACATGTCTTTGTCATTATTCCTTTCCATATTTCATCCATGTTCATGCTCTTTTGTGTGTTCTTATCAATTTTTTTAATTTTCTCTTTCTTTCTTATGGATGTTATTTTGCGATCCTCTTTTCGATTATTGATGTACCGAGTTTTCAAGCAGGAACATGGCCGTGCTGAATTAAGGATATAAAGAAGTATACCTTCTATCCATTGATGCGAGCACGAGTTTGTCGTGGATGGATTTCAAGATTTGAAAAACAAGTCAGCGAGTTTTAATTGTGTTTTCTTGGATAATCAGGTATACTTTTTTCCTTATGCAACTTTTTCGTTCATGCATATTAAAACAAGAAAATCATATTTAATCGTTATTTAACACTTATTTTTATGCATGACATAATCATTGTTGTTTTAAGGGTGGAGCTATCCAAGGATCATCAAAAGCAAGAGATGTTCCTCATTTTGCTCGATCACGATTCTTGAGGGTCTTTATTATGAGATTAGAGGTTTTTACACCTATGAAAGCAGATCAACAAATGTAGTTGTTGATAATGATGTTGTTGTTGAGCTTAAAACTTGATCAAATTTAAAATTGTTGATCCTCTCACACTGAAGTGCCAAGATATTACTTCAACTTCATTGACTTTGGCCATGTTCTCTCTCTTAGATGATGATAAGGCAACACTTCTTGGGTTATTTTCTGATTTAGTTGCCCCATTTCAATACCAACTTCTACAACCACTAGGTCAACCAAATCTAAATGGAATAATTGCTTCTCTTTGGTACATAAATCCGACATACCGAAGTGTTGCCTTATCATCATCGATAAGTTTTTCTTTAAATTTAAAATTGATTTTTAATAATTTCAATGTTTTATTTATATTTTTGTAATCTAATTGCATATCAATTCTATTATAAAAGCTTAGAAATTACATGTTCAAGTGCACCAACTTCCTTCATCATCGAACATTGTTTTGAAATTGGAAGACCAGATTATTGAAAATAGAAAAACAATCAAAGAAATCCTTTGCATGAATTCATATGAGCACAAGGTATTATTATTATTGATATATTTTTTATCCCTTGATTTATCACCATTGCTTTTTATGTGAAAGATATGCTAACACTATTTCCCCTCTTATAATAGAATATCAGGTTCACATGTCGTGCATCGATTGCTGATTTTGATCTTTTTAATGGATGGTGGTATCCAAGTTGTCCTCATTGCAATAAAAAACTAGGTGGCACTGCTAACAATCCAATTTGCATGGATCATGATGCAATAACATCTTTACCTGTGCCATGGTTAGCTTTCCTTTCGATATCAAATTTAATAATTCGGTATCTATTGTTTATGCACAACCAATATTTTCTTGGTGTATTAACTTTCAAGCATCATGTTTGCACCTTATATAGGTTTCGTCTTGATTGTGTTGTCACCGATGAAATAGATGTGACAAACTTTCTCATGGTTGGAAAAGTTGCAGAAAACTTTTTTGGATCATCAGCACATCATTATGTGTATGATAGAGGTTTCAATGACCCATCAAAGATTGCACCACCCATGGCATCAAAGCTAAACAAGATATATATTTTTCAATTGCGGTTTGGAACATTTCGATCAACAACAAATCGATGTGATATACTCATAACAAATGTTTTCGATGATGTTCAAACTGAACCAAGTGATGTACAGCTGTCTCAAATGTCAAATGCTGATGAATTTACTCATGTGTCTGCTTTGTCAAGCACATCTGATCCTTCAACACCGTCGGTGCTACTCGAAAAGCGACTTCTCAGATTCACCATTGACAATTAATCCACCTAGCACACAACAACCGCAAAGTGTTACTTTGAATCGTTGGAACTAAAGAAGACTTGGCTTCAATGAAGATGAATCGCATCAAAGGTTTGTACATTATGCTCTAAACAAATAAACAATTGTAATTATTTTTCTTCATCCATACATTTAGCTTATCTTTTAATAAAATATATTTTCACGATGAATGAACAACCAAGCAACTCATCAAAAGAAAATGTTCAAGCACAAGCGCATCAATCAACGAGACAAACCATCAAAGAAGCAGAAAGCAAATGTTTTCACCTAAATAAAGGTATGTTTGATTTCAATTTTATCACTTTGTGATGCTTAATTAAAAGCCTATATTGACCGCTCATAAAGCGCTTATTTAGTCGCCAATAGTTTACAAAGGTATTGTTTAAGATTCCAAATAGTGACCTACAATTTTTATTTATCTTGCATATTACAATAAATAATTTTGGCAATTAATTATAAACCTACCAATTTAATCATATTGGTTTTGTGAAAAATCTCAACCCATAAATAATTGTCTTTTCTTTTGTTGCAGAAAACAAGACTCAAGGCAACGTTAAAGTTGATGAAGCTGCTGGAAAATTTGCAATAGTTTCCTCACTTTTGTGCTCAAAACTTTTTGCATCATTTACCAATTTCCATATCTTCAAATATGAGGTTTTGGTGTTGATATTGTTATCCTTTAATATGTTAGTGTGATCTAGCAGTTATGTATTTTGTTCGATTATGTACATAAAGCAAAGCGTCGAGGGAATGATTCCTCCAACTCTATGCTAAAAATGTTTGGCGACAATTGTCCAAGATGTGATATTTTATTTATTAAAGGATAAAATATATTAATTATGTTTTTAGTGCCATAGCGAAGTGCGGGCAATCAAACTAGTAATTTACTAGAAGTTATAGTTGAGCCAATTATAAAATTAAAAGCAAATAAGCTTAGGGATGCAATTAAACTTTCATAGTGATCAAATTTTGAAAAGGACCCGAAATAAGATCTAAAATCCACTTTATGAGAATTGAATTAGTTTTTTAGTTGATTTATAATTTATTTTTTATTTTATTTAAAACTTATTATTATTATTTTTCTAGCTTTATTTAGGATTTTTTTACCTATTTGAAAAAGTTTATTTAGCTTGCATTTAGCTTTTTTTCTTATAGACTTTTATTTTAAAATAATATTTATGTGTGCGAGAGAGGAACTCTTTTAATTGGATTCTTCATTGAATTACTCTGGTTTATCAAAGAATTAACGATCTTTGTGGTGTTTTTATACAATTCATTAGTATCTCTTTACACATACTGGACGAGAGTATGATTTTTACACTCTTGGTGCTTCAATATAAATTATTACTATGTTAAATTCAATTACAAGTATGAATTTTAAATTATATTTTTTTAAAATTTGATCACGGGTTTCAGGATTTTCGTATGCAAAAGGTTTGTACTAAAAATTTAGGGTTTGTTTGGTACTATTTCTGTTTTTGTGGAGGTTTGAAAAAAATAATTTCAAGAAAAATATTTTTTTTTGTAGTTCAAAATAAGTTGTGAAGTGTTTGGTTAAAACTATGGTTGAGTTAGTTTGAGATTAAACATTATTCATATGTTAATTAATTTTTCGATTATTTTAATATTAAAAATATATTTTTTATATTAACAAATATATATTATATAAACATTATTTATATTTTAATTAGTTTTTAGATTATTTTATTATTAAAAATAATTTTTATATAATAATAAACTTATATTATATAAATATTATTTATATTTTATTTAATTTTAGATTCTTTTAATATTAAAAATATATTTTTAAATATTAATAAACACACACATATATATATATTCACCCTTTCTCTGCAGTAATGGGCGCAAGAAAAGCACCATTTTACTGTTTTTCTTGCAACGCCGGTCCAACCAATTTTTTAGTTGGGAAAAAAATAAATTTATTGCTTATTATTATTAACCAAATAATCACACTATAACTTTTCTCAAACTTCCCGTGCTACAACAATACGCACTTACAAGACTCAGTGAAACTAATGATAAGTCATCACCACTTACTTTTATAATTTATTTATTTATTTTTATCATTGGTGGCTATATATTTTACATTTGTAAAAAGCTTTTAATTTCAAAATTATAAAAGTTTTTGGTTACATACATGATTTGCTGTGCTGCAATGATGACAACACCATCCATCCTGCAACCATGCACTAATATATTTTATTAGTGAATCTTTTCCAATAAAATGAAGATGGGAATACTTTTAGATATGATCCATGATAAATTGGATGAGTTGTGTTTCATATCTGCTTCAGAAAAGTGTTGGCCCGTATATTGATTAGTAATGTCTTAGTAAAATAAATAAATAAATAATAAAAATATATAGCAGATTTTGTAGTTCAAGTTTGGTTGCATTACTAAAACCTTTAGGATAACAGTCATTTTTCTTGGAGTACAGTCCTGGAGTGGGGCTAAAAAAGGAGAACAACCACGAAGTTTCGTGAACATGGTCAACAAGTTTGTCCCTTTCTTACCTATCCATTGTTTTATCAGTATTGATATTTTCAGAAAATGAATAGTTTTAATGTTTGTTTGGTATTTAGTTATTTACTGAGCTGATTCGCCGCGGCGTATACTGAGCTTTTTCTATGTAGAAAAATAAATGATTTTTAACGTGTTGTATATTTTTTTAAAAAATATTTTTGACATTAGCATATCAAAATCATGTAGAAACAATAAAACCACGTTAAAAATTAAAAATTTGTTCAAAAGCGATTTTCAAACGCATTACCAAAAACTCATGTCATATTTTACCGGAATCATAGTTCAATCAATTTTTAAAATAGTAATGAAAAATGAAAACCACATTTCAAATTATTGTTTATTACTTGTTTGAAATTGCGATCTCCTTTGGCTATGTATAATAGTCATGATACACGTAAGCTAGCTTGGACATTCTAGTGAAAAAAAATTATAAGTTGGAAAAAATGTCAACAGATTATTCGTGACACGTGTAACCTACCCCGGTTATAAAATATATATATATATATATATATATATATATATATATATATATGAGGAAAAATTGTAGTGCGTGTAAATTGATTAAGACACCATGAGTATCAAAAAATTTTTTTGAAAAAGAAGAGGAAAATATATTTTCAAATATTAATAAACAATGAAAATTGTAAAAAAATGAAGTTCAAAGATTTATTGTGATGTGCATAAGTTGACCCGGACACCCTAAGTATCGAAAAAATGACTGGAAAAAAAATGTCAAACACTTATGAACAATAGAAAACACTGTTTTTACTCAAAAATCATTTCCGGTGGCGGGGACTTGAACTTCATCAACTTGAGAAAAACATTTACTCTTATCATCTATAATTAACTAACTAATTGGCGATGTGGCGGGTTTTTTTCTCTATGTAGAAACTTAATTACTTTTATATATATTGTATTTTATTATTTTAATATTTACTTAGTATAATTATATTTAAGAATACTAATATGAATTTTTGTCTTTCAAAAATCTAAAGTCATTTTCCTCTTTTTCAATATATTTTTAGACGATAATATTCAATAAATATAAGACATATCAGAAATAAAAATATTATAATTTTTTTCAAACATAAACTTTAATTTTTTGTGTGCTATAATTATTTATTTGTCTGTCTAAAAGAACAATCTAATAGAAGCAGGAAGTGACCTGTATATTTTTAATTTGACTTATAGATAATGTAGATAATTTTGTCAATTTTTTTGAGATTTTTTCCCAATAATATCATATCTAAAATATTAAAAATGAAAACATTGGAAATCCTTGTAAAGAAATAAACTCAAATAAAAGAGCACAAAATTAATTTTTGAAGCCAAGATTTTTTTATATAAGATTTATTAATCATAATATTATATTAAATATATTTAAGGAAACATGATATGAATTTCTGCCCTTAAACAAATCCTAGGTAATTTTCCTCTCTCCCAATATATTTTTAGGCGATAATATTCAATAAATATTCAAACATATAATTAGTTTGATATATTTTAATATGACATAAATATACAAATATATAATAAATTTGACATAATTTCAATAATATATTTAATTTAAAGGATAATCTTAGGCTATTTTGTTCTCTCTTTCTATATATTAGAACATATAATTGGTTTCACATATTTTAATTTGACATAAATTACACAAATATATAATTAAAAAGTCAAAACACTGCAAATTTATTTCAAGAAATAAACTTAAACAAAATAACACAAAATTTAATCTTGAAGCCAATTTATTTTTTTATAAGATTTATTCATTGTATTATTATATTAAATGTAGTTAAGAATACTGATATGAATTTCTGTCATTAAAAAAATCTTAGGTCATTTTTCCTCTCCCTCTATATATTTTTAGGCGATAATATTCAATAAATATTTGAACATAATATTAGTTTTACATACTTTAATTTGACATAAAATCACAAATATATAATTAATTTGATATATTTTCAATAATATCTTTAATTTAAAAGATAGAATTGAAATAAACCCAAACATTGAAATCAAATAATTCAAAACAAAACCGGAAATTAAAAGAATCGAGACTGAAATGAAATTGAAATCTATAATTAAATTACATAGAAGGATAGAATTGAAAGAAATCAATTCTATTTTATTTTTTTGTTTTTTATTTTATTTTGAAAAGTAATCCAAAAATTAGACTACTCAGTGAAAGTAATTGTAAATCACCTGGGTACTTGTCGAGCGACCATAAATTTTAAATACCCCAACGATTGTCTCCCTTCTGTCCAAAGGAAATAAAATAAAGGAAAATCTTAACACATCCCCTGTTTCCTAGCAAAAGCAGCGAAAAGAACTTTTGTGACATTTTCCCTTCAAATAAACGCGTAGGAAATATAAAAAGAAATCAAGGTATGGTTCTTTTTCTTTCCTTCTTTTCCTTGTCGTTTATATGATGATATTGTACATAAAATGATGGCAATTGGTATGGATTTCAAGGGACTACAATGATACTATAAGATACATTGTTATTACATATGTTAATTAAGTTTTGATGCTTCTAAGATTATTAGTCATGTTCTATCATATAGAAATTTAGACAACCTTAATTATTTTTATAAAAAACGTAGGCTAATTATGATTATTGCGGATAAACTATAGTGACCAAAGTGGAATATTGCAAAGTGTAAAGGGATTGGAATAGTTTATCATGTGATTTGTTCTTTAAAAAAACGACATATTATTTGTTTTGGACTTCGGGGAGTAATTTGTTAATCATAAATATTATTGACCATATTTGTTTCCCACGTCGTTTTCCCTTTCCTCTTTTCTGGTGCTCCATTGAGCTTTGTTGCTGGACTTGGATGGGTAATTTGTCCTCTTAGGCCTGATCGGGCCCTGTTCCCTTTCTCTTCTTTCCTTCTTCGTGGCCCTCTTGGGCTTCTCTTATCTCTTTCATCTTTTTTTCTGTTCTCCTTTATAAAAAGCTCGACTGGGCTTTTCTTTTCATTGTCTTCTCTTTTCCCTTCTCCAGTTCTTCTCTCTTCTCCTTTCTCTCTTTATCGACAGTAGAGGCGGAGGAGCTGAGCGTGGATTTTCGTGACCTGGGTGGAGACGGGTCGGACCTGGAGGGTCTGGATGGGGAGGAGGGTCTGCTTGGCCCTTTGCCAACCTCTTTGCTCCGCCTCATCCTTCCTAAATTTGATTTTACCCATTTCTAGCTATATATTAAAAAACCTTGATTAAACCTCTGGGATTTGAATCGAGGGGAGATGGGGAGAGGATGTTTGGTGAGTTGTTGGTTAATTCCTCCTTTTTGTGCCTTCACTCGTTTGGAAGCTTGGACTGCATTTGTTGGCTGAGAAAGCAGAGAAGATGAAAACCAAAGGCAAACAATCACTATTCAAATCCACAGTAAAAGCAGTCTGTATGAACAGTATTATTTGAACAGTATTTGTGTGATCTCATATAAACTAAAGGCAAACAATCACTATTCAAATCCACAGTAAAGTAGTCTGTATGAACAGTATTATTTGAACAGTATTTGTGCGATCTCAGCTTATAAGATAATAATAAATGTATTAAAATAATATATATTTTTTTAAAATTATTTTTAACGTTGAAAATAATTTAAAAACATTAAAAAAATTTAATTTAAAATAAAAATAAAAATAAAAATAAATTAATTTTTTTATAAATGATTTTGCAACACAGTCCCAAACACCTCCCGAATAAGAAAGACAAGACATGAGTATATGGAGCTTCTGAGATTATTTTGTGTATACAGAGTACAATAACATCAAAAACCCAAAACATGATTGGTGTCGTGCGTAAACAGACAACATTGGAGAAGGGTGAAGTTGTTAGGTGAAGGGTTGTTAGGAAAATTCTAATGTACCTGTTTTTGTTAGATATTCAAAGAGTAATAAATTAATTATAGGTAGGAAAAATATTATCATTTTCAATGCATCCTATCCAAAGTAAAATATTTGTGTGATTTGATGTGGTTTAAAAGTTTTGGCAAACATAATTTTATTTATATGAATAATTTTGATTTTTTAAATTTTAGAATGACCTCGTGTGTTCAAAATAAATTCTTAGGAAAAACTCATGTAAATCCCGTATCAGGGTTCATCCATCCTGGAAAACAAATCATTTCTTTGCCAGTAGTTACAAATATTCTAATTAAAAATTAGTGAAAATTGAAATCATTCTTGGATTATTTTTTGTCAATCCTTGGTATTTAAATATCCGAGTGCTTGTAGATTAATTAAAATTATGAATTGTTGAAATATGATTAAATTTTCAAAAATTTAGTAAAATGTTATCAAAAACTAATATACATGCAAATACTTATTTTTTTTATATAAAAATACTAAATGATATGATTTTTAAATGTTTTTTTATTATTACTTTTTTAACATCACCGAGTCATTTACCTGTTAAATGATATGATTTCTCGTGCCAGTCTCGTTTCTGCATCCTCTCCTTGGTACGTCATTCCCTGTGACGCTGACGCTGCTGGGTTTCTTTCTTTCCTTTTCATTCAAGAGTTTTTGTGATTCACTCCAAACTTATGTTGGTGATGTGGTATAACCTTTAGCCAACAGTGTGAGATGCTCAAAGTCTTGTTCACTTGCCAAAATTTAAGAGCCACGTCCCCGGTACATAATTTTTTTGTTTCAAGCTACAATGTCTTGTGCAACAGCTTACTGACTGATCAGTACACTCATTATTATTGTTTTTTGAAAGTAATTTTTATTCAGAAATACATTAAAATTATATATATTAAAATTATTTTTGACATTAATATGAAAATAATATAAAAACACCATTGTTTTTAATTTAAAATAAAAATATATATATTTTTTTCAAAAATAATTTTAAAATGCAATCCTTGTGTGGAAGCCACCTAATCTCCACTCTGATCTAGCCAATAAAAGTCTGTTATGTTCTAAAACATCCCAAGGTCATATTTCATTGTAACTATCACATGGTTATTCTCTTTTGTTATAATAGTGGTGGAAAAACAATAGTTCATACCACATTTGGTATGGGGTAGCCATGACTTGCTCTTTGGATTCTCATTAGCTGCTCAGTAGCAATGAAAATAAATTGAATATATGAGGAAATTTGCTAAATATGGATATTTTTAGCTTACTTTAAGCAATTCTCTCTCTCTCTTTATACTTATTTAATTATTTTAACTTCCTGGCAATGTTATGCCCTTGATTTCTTTTCATCAAAACCAAGAATTTGGTTTGTTTTGCAAGATTAAGTGATAATTTTATCCATCCACTTGATATTTTATACGACGCATTAAAAAAAAACTATTGGGCCATTCTTTGTTGGGGGCTTGACAACGAGTACAACTAGTTTACTGGGCACATCTAATCATTTGTTAGAGTATACATATAATGTAATTGTTGTAACATATATTTAGTGCGATAAAAATAATAAAATTCAATTTTTCTTCTCTTTCTCTCCCTTGTTCTCTCTGTTTTTTCTTCATCATTTACACTATCCTATATGGTATCTCGAGCTTCAAATGCTCATGCAAATACATTAAAACAAATTTCTCATCTCTCATCCATGATCTGTTTTCTTCGTCCAAACTACATATGTAGATTGTGTTTCTTTAACAAGATACCGTGTAAACACTTGGTTTCCAAAGGTGTTTGATAAAACATTTCTATGAACTTAATCATCTCACACCAATGGAATACCTATGAAAGAAAGTGAAGGTATTTGCGTAATAGCAGTGAAGAAATCTCAAACACTTAAACAAAATGAAAGTCTAGAAGAAAGTAGACACAAATAGTACTGCCATCGCGAACCTTCTCCATGATGCATTGCATAGGTCTTCCCTTATTTGCAGCTAGCAAACTCATAACATCAGAATTAGTTGTTGAAATCGACAACATGCATCTTCATCTTCTTCACCAGTAGAGAGAACAATTTCTTTAGTAATGTCACCCTCTCTCTCTCCATGCTATTAACATTGTTCCTTCTCTCAATAGCAACATCACGATTGATTCCAAAAGCGCGACTCGATTCCGCATCACGACGGCAAAAGAAAAGAAAGTGTATAAAATAAAGTTATGGAATTAAAGCAATGTCTTTTAATGTCATTTAATTAAAAGACACAACCTTTCTCTTTATTAAATGACCACCCATTCGGTGGAATGAGCACCTATTAAGTGTCTGGTCATTGGAACAAAAGAAGGTGGCTCTTCCATGATGGATTTTTTAATTCCCACTTATTGAGTGGGGATAAGAAAGAAAGGAAGGAAGGGGAGTGAAGGTTGCTCTTGATTTTTCTGCCGAGAAAGAAGAAAAGAAAAGAGAATAGAAAGAAAAACCATAAAAGTGATTTTACTCCATCAATTGAGATCAAGCAAAGATTAAGGTATAGAGGAGAAGATCAACAAAATAAAAGTCTGCAGAAAACAAGAAGAAAGGAGAGAATTGAATGCAACAATTCAAGAACAAAATGGAAGGTAAGTTCTAAATTTTGTATTGTATTATATTTGCAAGAATTATCATCAATATAATTGTCTTGTGGGATCAAATGATCTATTGATGTATTTGGGATAGATTTCGGAAATAGAAATCATTACAGAATTGAAAAATAACATGTGGTATCAGAGCCTCAATAGAACCCATTGATCTCCCATTAAAGGATTGGTGATAAATTCTGCTTTTTTATTTAATCTTATCAAACATTGATAAATTGAAATATATGAAAAACAATTATATCAATGTGTAGAGACTGAAATTATCTTTCCAACGGTATATTATAAGCTAAAATCCATTAAGTAGATCAAAAGTTATGATTTTTGAAAATTTCGGATGATCTCTGAATCAGTAGCGTCGATCCAACCGGTCGACCGGTTCGGACCAACCGGTCGACCGGTTAAGTTGGAAAAGGCCAAGAGGTCGACCGGTTCACTTGGTAAAGCCCAAGCGGTCGGCCGGTTCAGCCCAAGCGGTCGACCGGTTCACTTGGTAACCCAAGCGATCGACCGGATCACTTGGTAACCCTAGAGGTCGACCGGTTCACTTGGTAACCCAAGCGGTCGACCGGTTCATGCAGAAACCCAAGGGTTAAAAATGTTTCCGCTGCAAACCGTAAAGTAATTAAGCTAATGTATTATGAAATGTTAATACATATAAAATTTAAAGCTTATTAAAAGAAGTTCATATTACGTATAACTTGTTAATCACCACAGTGATCTAGTTATATTTAATGTGACGGTAAGGTAAAGATTCATAATTGATCATGATTAAATGATGCTTAAATGACATGAAAGGTTTCGATTGATCAATTGATTACTTAATATATCCTAGGAGATCACCCACAGGTGGATCATTGGGTGTAATAAGTAACGCCTAAAGTATTAATCATTTATGCTACGGTCAATAATGTGTATACCCACAGGTAGCATTGTTATTGATTGTATGTATGACTTGATTAATTATTAAAGAAAATCTAAACAAGCATCATGTAAAGTGTATGTATTTAATGTATTGCCCACAGGTTGCTTAAATACATACAAGTAAAGTGTTTAGATTTTATTGGTTGATGAATCTATTAAAGTTTCAAAGCACTAAGCGGTAAGCACGTTGAAAATTTTGCAGCTTCATCAAGTTTGTTTGCTTCGCAAATTCCGTGGTAAAGTTTAATGGACTCAACTATAAGGAATGGTCTGAACAGATAAGGTTTTCTTTGGGTGTAATGTCCCTAGACCAAGCCATACTCATGGATGATGAGCCAGCAGCCATTACGAATGAGAGCTCAGAATTGGAAAAGTCTCGTTATGAGATGTGGGAGCGCTCTAACCGGCTGTGCCTGAACTTAATGAGGATGTCGATGGCAGAAAATATAAAGCCATCTATGCCTAAAACAGAGAAAGCAAGGGAATTCATTCTGAAAATAAAGGAACAATCCCAATCGGATGTGGCTGACAAATCGATTGTAGGCAGCCTAATGAGCGAGCTGACTACGAAGAGGTTCGATTGGTCTCAGACAATCCATGAACATGTCACACACATGTCTAATCTGGCATCACGGTTGACGTCCATGGGGATGGAGGTGCATGAATCTTTCTTGGTTCAGTTTATCATTAACTCTCTGCCTCAAGAGTATGGCCAGTTCCAGGTGAATTACAACACCATAAAGGATAAATGGAACTTTCAGGAATTGAAGGTCATGCTCATACAGGAGGAGGCGAGGTTAAAGAAGCTGAAAAATCAAGTTGCACTCATCGCTGGACTAAACAAAGCCGGTAGCAGCTTTAAGAAACCAAGTATGAAGGACAAAAGGAAGGATAAGGGTCTCTTTAAAGGACCTGAAAGTAAAATCCATAAAGTGGTCAAGTGTTTCTTCTGCAAGAAGGAGGGACACATAAAGAAAGATTGTCCTAGAAGGAAGGCATGGTTTGACAAGAAAGGTACACAACATTTATTTGTTTGTTCCGAATTAAATCTTGTAGAAGTGCCTAGAAATACTTAGTGGCTTGATTCTGGTGCATCTACTCATGTATCTCATATTGAACAGGGATTCAGATGCGATCCAACCTTTAAAAGGAACTGAAAGGTATTTGTTCATGGGAAACAGGATGAAGGCGCGGATAGTAGGCATTGGGACGTACAGATTGATCTTTGACACTGGTTGTTTTATAGATCTTGAAAATTGTCTCTTTGTACCTGAATGTGCTAGAAATCTTGTTTCAGTAAGTAGGTTGGACGATTTAGGATTTGACTTTAAGATTGGACATGGTGTATTTTCTTTGTACCGAAAAGACTACTTTTATGGTAATGGTACTTTGGTTGATTCAACATGCATGAGTTTAATCTTGATAAAAGTTTTTATGAATCTTTGTTTAATGTTGAGAATCAAGGAATTAAACGTAGTGCATCAAATGAAAAATCAGCACTCTTGTGGCATAAAAGATTAGGTCACATATCTAAAGAAAGGATGACGAGGTTAATAAAGAAAGAATTATTACCTCCATTAGATTTTAGTGACTTAGATGTGTGTATAGAATGCATTAAAGGAAAGCAAACCAAACACATCACAAAGAAACCCGCCACAAGAAGTAGTCAACTTTTAGAGTTGATACACACGGATATTTGTGGCCCATTCGATGCTCTGTCATGGAGTGGTGAAAAATACTTTATCACTTTTATTGACGATTACTCACGTTATGGATACACTTATTTATTGCATTATAAAGCTGAGTCGGTGAATGTACTGAAATTATTCATTGATGAAGTGGAAAGGCAATTAGAAAAGAAAGTGAAAGTAGTGAGATCAGATAGAGGTGATGAGTTTTACGGTAGATTCACAGAAAGTGGACAATGTCCAGGTCCATTTACAAAACTTCTAGAAAGTAAAGGCATTTGTGCGCAGTACACAATGCAAGGAACACCTCAGCAGAATGGTGTAGCTGAAAGGCGTAACCGTACATTAATGGAAATGGTTAGGAGTATGTTAAGTAATTGCAAACTTCCCATGTCGTTGTGGATATACGCATTAAAGATCATGACGTATATATTAAACCGGGTTCCTAGTAAAGCGGTTCCAATGACACCATTTGAACTATTTAAAGGAAGGAAACCTAGTTTAAGACATTTACGTATTTGGGGATGTCCAGTGAAGTAAAGCCGTATAACCCACATGAAAAGAAATTAGACTCAAGGACTGGTCGATGGATATTTTATTGGCTATCCGGAAAAGTCTAAGGGATTTGTATTTTACTCGTCCTAGTCATAGTACGAGAATTGTTGAGACAGGTAATGCTAGGTTCATTGAAAATGGTGAAACTAGTGGGAGTTCGAATCTAGGGAGTGAACATAAAAGAAATTCGGGTAGAAGATTCTTCACCCGTAGTTCGACCCAAGTAGTTATTCCTGTTGTTGGTGTACAACCAAATACCGAAAAAGAACAACAGAATGAGGAACATACGGTCCCACTAAACCAGGAAATCGAAAATGAACCTATCGCAATTCAAGAACAGAACATCGTGCCACATGTACCATTGAGGCGATCTATAAGGGAAAGAAGATCTGCCATTACAGATGACTATATGGTTTACGATGTTGAAAGTGAATGCGACCTTAGTCTTAATGAAGAACCAAAACATTCGGAAAAGCCATGGAAAGTGAAAATTCTGAAAAGTGGTCTAATCGTTGTAAAAGAAGAAGTTTCTTCTATGAATGTCAACAGAGTGTGGGACCTAGTAGAATTGCCTGATGGTTTCAAAACTGTTGGGTGTAAATGGATCTTTACGATCAAACGAGATTCTACAGGTAACTTAGAAAGGTACAAGGCTCGCCTTGTTGCTAAAGGTTTCACTCAAAAGGATGGCATTGACTATACGGAAACCTTCTCTCCAGTTTCAAAGAAGGATTCCTTAAGAATTGTTTTGGCTTTGGTGGCTCATTATGATTTAGAGCTTCACCAAATGGATGTTAAAACCGCCTTTCTGAATGGAGAGCTTGAGGAAGAAATTTATATGGACCAACTCTGAAGGTTTTGTGGCCACGAGAGCGGAAAATCTTGTGTGTAGGCTTAGGAAGTCAATATATGGGCTAAAACAAGCTTCCATACAATGGTATATAAAATTTTATGATACCATATTGTCGTATGGTTTTGTAGAGATCATCGTTGATCGATGTATCTACATGAAGGTTAGTGGGAGCAAGTTTGTCATTCTGGTATTATATGTTGACGACATATGAATAGCTGCGAATGACATGGGAATGTTAAGTGACGTAAAGAAATATCTCTCTGGTAACTTCGAAATGAAAGATATGGGTGAGGCATCTTTTTTAATAGGGATAGAAATAATCTGTAATAGATCACAAGGACGGTTAAGTTTGTCTCAGAAAGGATACATAAATAAAGTCCTAAAGAGATATGGGATGGATAAATGTTCCATTGGAAAGGCTCCAATTTAGAAAGGGAATCGATTCAGTAAAATGCAATGCCCGAAAAATGAATTGGAACGTAAAGAAATGGAAAGAATTCTGTATGCTTCAGTGGTTGGGGGGAGTTTGAACTATATTCAAACATGTACTCGTCCAGATATCAGTTTTGTTGTTGGTATGTTGGGCCGGTATCAAAGTAATCACGGAATGGATCACTGGAAAGCTGCAAAGAAAGTTCTCAGGTACTTGCAAGGCACCAAAGAGTACATGCTTACATACGGAGATCCGACAATATAGAAATCGTTGGATACTCGGATTCGAGACTATGCTTGGCTATGCGTCGATAGTAGGAAGTCGACGTTTGGCTATCTGTTCCTATTAGTCGGGAGCAGTCTCATGGAAGTGTGGAAAGCGATCTGTCATTGCTACTTCCACTATAGAGGCCGACTCGTGGCATGCTTTGAAGCCACGGTTCAAGCATCATGGTCGCGAAACTTTATTTCGAGGCTTGGAATTGTTGATGATATAGCCAAGCCACGAGAATTTATCGTGATAATTCACAGCAGATATTCTTCTCAAAGAATGACAAGTATTCGAAAGGTGCTAAGCACTTGGAAATTAAATACTCATCTGTAAAGGAAGAAGTACGAAACGCAGAGTGACTTTTGAGCATATAAGGACAAACATGATGTTGGCAGATCCTTTGACGAAAGGATTACCGCCCGGTATATTTATTGGCCATGTAGAGAAAATGAGCATAATAGATAAGACCTTGTTATGATAGTTTGTGCTCATGTAAAGTTGTTATTCAAAGATGATGTCATTAAAGATTGTGTTATTCTGTAATTAAAGAATGTTATCATAATAGTTATGCATATAAAGTTTTTTTTTAATAGATAACATATAAAGTTGAGAATTATGGTTTCTCTCAACATAAAGGTTTTGAGAATTATAGTGAAATCTCAATAGAAAAGAAGTAGTAAAGTTGGAGTTGGTGTGTGGTACTTGGAAGGGACCCCATCGCAGTAAATGATGGGCAACCGCCATGACTCGGCTAACTCTAGTTTTATGGTACTTACTGAATATTGAACTTGATGTAAAGATGTGCATGAAAGGGAATTGGACTATAACGTTAACACAACGGCCAAGTGGGAGAATGTAAGAATATTTCTGTAGAGTGGTCGATGTATTAGCAGTCCGATCATTAAAGTTCAAGTTCTTTGTAAAGTCTACAGATTCTAATATGTTAAAGTGAAATCGTGATGGATCGGTCTCAATAAGCGAGTATTAGAATGGGTATGTTGAAACCCTCACCTCTAACCATAAAGAACATATATTCTCATAAGGTTGTATACATACATATATTGATGGTTTTAAATATATGTAAGTGTATAAAATAAAGTTATGGAATTAAAGCAATGTCTTTTATTTTATATACTTACATATATTTAAAACCATCAATATATGTATGTATACAACCTTATGAGAATATATGTTCTTTTATGGTTAGAGGTGAGGGTTTCAACATACCCATTCTAATACTCGTTTATTGAGACCGATCCATCACGGTTTCACTTTAACATATTAGAATCCGTAGACTTTACAAAGAACTTGAACTTTAATGATCGGACCGTTAATACATCGGCCACTCTACAAGAAATATTCTTACAACAATAACATCAAAAACCCAAAACATGATTGGTGTCGTGCGTAAAGCAGACAACATCGGAGAAGGGTGAAGTTGCTAGGTGAAGGGTTGTTAGGAAAATTCTAATGTACCTGTTTTTGTTAGATATTCAAAGAGTAATAAATTAATTATAGCTAGGATAAATATTAACATTTTCAATGCGTCCTATCCAAAGTAAAATATTTGTGTAATTTGATGTGGTTTAAAAGTTTAGGCAAACATACTTTTATTTATATGAATAATTCTGATTTTTAAATTTTAGAATAACCTCGTGTGTTCAAAATAAATTCTTAGGAAAAACTCATGTAAATCCACTATCAGGGTTCATCCATCCTGGAAAACAAATCATTTCTTCGCCAGTAGTTACAAATATTCTAATTAAAAATGAGTGAAAATTGAAATAATTCTTGGATTTTTTTGTCAATCCTTGGTATTTAAATATCCGAGTGCTTGTAGATTAATTAAAATTATGAATTGTTGAAATATGATTAAATTTTCAAAAATTTAGTAAAATGTTATCAAAAACTAATATACATGCAAATACTTATTTTTTTTATATAAAAATACTAAATGATATGATTTTTAAATCTTTTTTTATTATTATTTTTGAACATCACCGAGTCATCTACCTGTTAAATGATATGATTTCTCGTGCCAGTCTCGTTTCTGCATCCTCTCCTTGGTACGTCATTCCCTGTGACGCTGCTGGGTTTCTTTCTTTCCTTTTCATTCAAGAGTTTTTGTGATTCACTCCAAACTTATGTTGGTGATGTGGTATAACCTTTAGCCAACAGTGTGAGATGCTCAAAGTCTTGTTCACTTGCCAAAATTTAAGAGTCACATCCCTTGTAGTAGACTGATTATTATTGTTTTTTTAAAGTAATTTTTATTCAGAAATACATTAAAATTATATATATTAAAATTATTTTTGACATTAGCACATGAAAATAATATAAAAACACCATTTTTTAATTTTAAATAAAAAATAAAAATATATTTTTTTCAAAAATACTTTTAAAATACAGTGTCAAACACTCCTTAAATATGGTGTGGAAGCCACCTAATCTCCACTCTGATCTAGCCAATAAAAGTCTGTTATGTTCTAAAACATCCCAAGGTCATATTTCATTGTAACTATCACATGGTTATTCTCTTTTGTTATAATAGTGGTGGAAAAACAATAGTTCATTTGGTATGGGGTAGCAATGAAAATAAATTGAATATATGAGGAAATTTGCTAAATATGGATATTTTTAGCTTACTTTAAGCAATTCTCTCTCTCTCTTTATACTTATTTAATTATTTTAACTTCCTGGCAATGTTATGCCCTTGATTTCTTTTCATCAAAACCAAGAATTTGGTTTGTTTTGCAAGATTAAGTGATAATTTTATCCATCCACTTGATATTTTATACGACGCATTAAAAAAAAACTATTGGGCCATTCTTTGTTGGGGGCTTGACAACAATGCAACTAGTTTACTGGGCACATCTAATCATTTGTTAGAGTATACATATAATGTAATTGTTGTAACATATATTTAGTGCGATAAAAATAATAAAATTCAATTTTTCTTCTCTTTCTCTCCCTTGTTCTCTCTGTTTTTTCTTCATCATTTACACTATCCTGAGAATGCAAATACATTAAAACAAATTTATCATATCTCTCACTTCTGTAATTTGTTTTCTTCGTCCAAACTACATATGTAGATTGTGTTTCTTTAACAAGATACCGTGTAAACACTTGGTTTCCAAAGGTGTTTGATAAAACATTTCTATGAACTTAATCATCTCACACCAATGGAAGATCTACGAAAGAGAACGAAGGTATTTGCAGAAGTAGCAATGAAGAAATCTTAAACACTTAAACAAAATGAAAGTCTAGAAGAAAGTAGACACAAATAGTACTGCCATCGCGAACCTTCTCCATGATGCATTGCATAGGTCTTCCCTTATTTGCAGCTAGCAAACTCATAACATCAAAATTAGTTGCTCGAAATCGATAAAGCAATCGTTCTAGATCCAAATCGACAACATGCATCTTCATCTTCTTCACCAGTAGAGAGAACAATTTCTTTAGTAATGTCACCCTCTCTCTCTCCATGCTATTAACATTGTTCCTTCTCTCAATAGCAACATCACGATTGATGGACGACCCTGATTCTGCATCATGATGGTAAAAGAAGAGAGATTAATAAGCTTGAAGAGCTCACTATTTGCGATTCTAACATCTGTGTTCTCTTGACGAATCAACTAAGGCTCAATAGTTAGGGTTTGGAGGTGAGAGAGAGAAGGAGATTGTACCAGTAGAGACAATAACTTCTTCGAGCTTGACTCTGTTTTCCTAGCTTCGCTTGGCTTGCTTTGCTTGGAGTAGAGGTTTCATTGCCACTCAAAATCTCCTTCACCTAAGAATTCTCGAAGTCAATACATAAATGGAGGAGAAGGAGAAAAAAGAGAGCTTTGTGATTTCCAGTGAATCTATAAAATCCATAATAAGCTCTTCGTCAGTCTCTTTGGCCTTGGCTCCGACATCTAAACTTTGTACCAAAGGCTTGTTTTCCAATTCAAACTATGGCTATTCCATTCTCTACTATCTGCTCTCTCTCTCTCTCTGCAAGGGCTTTCTCTGCCACCATTCTCTTCTCCTTAGCCAGCTTCTTCCCGGTGGGCTTCTTAGTTTTTGGTGTCATTTCTAGAGAGTTTGATTGAAAGGAGTCTAGAGGAATAAGAACTCTCACAGGTGCCAGTGACGTGTGAATTTGTGTTTTGTATTGTGTGTAACAAATGTGTGTTCTTGATTGGTTAAAAAATCATCAACAAGTGAAAAAAAAGATGTTTTACACAAATTAAGAAATTAGAATATGAAATACAAATGCTATCTCCTCTCTTCTCAATTTCTTATACAGATAAATAAAATTCAAACAAATTTTATCCCTCTCTTCCCTTTCGTCCTTCGCTTCTCAATTTTTTCTCGGACAAATAAAATTCAAATAAAAAATAGACAAATGAAATTCCTTCCCTCTATGCTCTCTCTTCTCTGCCATCTGAACATTCTTCTTCTTCTTCTTCTTCTTCTCAATTTCTCAAATCTCTCAATCAAATTCAAATTGTATTCATTGCTACAATCTCATGCTTAGTTTACCAAAATAAGATATTGCGGGGATGTTAGAGTACAAATATAGTGTAACCGTTGTAACACACATTTAGTGGGATAAAAATAATAAAATTCAAATTTTATTCTCTTTCTCTCCTATGTTCTCTCTGTTTCTTCTGTTATGTTCACATAAGAAATTTTAAGAAAAAGTGGATTTTCGAGGAATCCAAAACTTCCAAATTAATTCAGATAAATTCTTCAGCACCTTTCTCATGTATCTCATAAATTAAATACACTGAAGTTAACAACTTCCCTGATCCCACGTTCCCCAAATTACTCTGACCTATTTGATCGAATCAACCGGCTTAATTATTGGACCACACTCTTAATTAAATAACATAAAATAATTAAATAATGAAAGACATTTACGAATGGACTGGACTAATTGAAATTGGACTGGACTAAATACTGGACTGGACTAAATACTTTATTATTTGAACCAACTAAGTTCATCTTCAACTGGACCAACAATTCCTCCAACCAGCCTCGTAACCTGCACTGCCTTAAGCAGACCGAACCTGCAAGAGATGACACTGAATGGACTAGGCACGTGACATTGCCCCTTCTTAAAAACCTTGTCCACAAGGTTGGGATATTCACGGACAAGTATCGTGTACTTAACCCACGACGTCTCTTCATCACCCAATCCCTTCCACTTTACCAACAGCTCACTCACAACCCTATTCTTCTTCTTCGTCGTCATTCTCCTCTCCAAAATACTCTCTGGTTCTGGCTGAACCCGCCCCTCTTTATTAGTCGGTGGTAACATCACCACCGTCGGTGACGATGACCCAACTTCATCTTTAAGCACGACATGTGAAATCTTGGGTGAATCTTCGACTCGGTGGGTAGATCGAGCTTATACGCCACCTTCCCAATCCTCTCTAGTATCCGAAATGGTCTATAAAAATGGGGTGACAACTTCATATTTCCTCTCTGCATCACCGATTTCGCCTATAAGGTTGAAGACGAAGGTAAACCCACTCGCCCCTTTTCAAATTCCCTTTACGTGCGCTTCAAATCGCAAACTTTTTCATTCTATCTTGTGCCGGTGGAGATTGAACTCGGGAGCTCAAGCAACTCATCTCGGTTTTTAAGGTAAGCTCCAACTCTTGAATTTTTGTTGTTCCTAGTATGAATGGTAGTAGTTTAGGGGAGGGTAGCCATAAACAACCTCAAATGGGGATAGTTTGGTAGATGAGTGTATTGTGGTGTTATACCACCATTCGCCCAATGGGATAAATCTAGACCAACCTTTCGGCCTATCACTAGAAAAGCACCTTAAATACTTGTTCCACCATTTTGTTGACAATCTCGGTCCGGCCATCTGTTTGTGGATGGTAAGTCGAGGAAAATTTCAATGTAGTGCCCTACAACTTAAGAAATTCCTTCCAAAAGAACTTGAAAAATTTAGGTCTCTGCATCTGTAACAATTGAATTCAGCAACCCATGTAGTTTGAAAATATTATGTAGGAATACCTGTGCAATCTTAGCAGCTGTATAGGGGTGTGAAATAGACACAAAATGAGCATACTTAGATAGTCTATCTACTACCACAAGTATCACGGAATACCCTTCGACTTTGGTAAACTTTCAACGAAGTCTAAAGAAATATCATCCACACCTTATCGGTATGGGCAAGGGTTGTAGCAAACCCGCAGTGAAATATTTTCAAACTTGTTAACTTGGCAAATATCACACTCCTTGATAATTTTTTATATATTCACGCATTCCAGCTCAATAGAATTCTGCCTTAGCTCTGTTTAGGGTTTTGTGAAACCCTGAGTGGCCCTCTGTGAGCTATTATGCAATAAAGTCAACACTCGCTCTCTTAGACCATTAGCTGCAGGTATAGTTAGTCTCCCCTTATAGAACAAGTAGTCATTCCTCTCATCAAAGTGCTTAGATGATAGTGTACCACCCCTTAATTCCTACAAAATTGTCTGTATATTACTATTTGCATCATAACCACCCCTTAACTGTTCCGACCAGCTAGATTCAGTGCTGTAAGGGCTGAAATTTCCCCTTACTTGTAGTCTCCACTTTTCTAGATAAGGCATCATCTACCTTATTTTCTTTCCCTGCCTATACTCCATCTGTAAACTCATAACCCAAAAGTTTGGAGATCCATTTACGTTGAAGTGGAGTTCCAATCTTTACTCTAGCAAGTACTTGGACTTTGGTGGTCTGTTTGTATTTTGAAAAAATGACCGAGGAGATAAGGTCTCCATTTTTTAACTGCTAGGACTAGAGCCATGAGTTCCTTTTCATATGTAGATAGATGTAGAGCCTTTCCTTGTATGGCCTGGCTCATGTAAGCCAAGGGCCCGCCTTGTCTGCATTAACACCGCCCCACACCCAAACCAGATGCATCACATTGAATTATGAAAGGAATTGAAAAATCAGGTAAAGCCAAGATAGGAGGATTAGTTACAGCGTGTTTAAGGTCTTGAAAAGCCTTCATTGTTAATTTTGTCCATTTGAATGAGTTTTTCTTTAGTAAGGCCGTAAGGGGCTCGCTATAATACCATATCCTTTGATGAATTTTCTATAATACCCAGTTAACCCTAGGAATTCTCTTAGTGATTTGAGATTGTTTGGAAAGGGCCAACTAAGCATAGCTGCAATCTTGCTTGGATTTGCCTTAACACCCTCATTTGAAATTAAATGCCCCAAATAATCAATTTGAACACCCAAAATAACATTTAGACATTTTAGCAAAGAACTTATGTTATTTTAGAATTTCAAAGACAATATGTAAATGTTGTATGTGGTCTAAATCATTTTTGTTGTAGACTAGATATCATAAAAAAGAGACTAGGATGAATTTTCTCAAATAAGGTTTGAATATGTCATTCATTAGATTCGAAAAGTGTTTGTTGCATTTGTTAGGCTGAAAGGCATAACTAGAAATTCATATTGGCCCTCACGTGTACGAAAAGTTGTCTTAGGGATATCCTCTGGGTGTACCCTAATTTTATGATAACCAGATCGTAAGTCTAACTTGCTAAAAATTGTAGCACCATATAATTCATCAACAACAGGTATAGAGAACTTCTTTTGATGGTTTCTTTGTTAAGGGCTCAGTAATCAACACATAACCTCCAACTACCATCCTGTTTTCGACTAACAAAATTGGGGAAGAAAATGGATTTTGGCTAGGTCTAATAATTCCAGTTTGCAAGCATTTCATTGACTATTTTCTCAATTTCAGATTTTTGAAAATGCAGTACCTATATGGAGCTACTGAACACGAGGCTTTCTTCTTGGATTTAATTCGATATTGTTGTAACCCAATTTTGGGTCATACCCCAAAACTATAAGAAAATAACAAAAAAAAATAATAATAAAAGGGGGGATGGTGTCGGTAAAAGATCAAGTTAAAATTTTGAACATTTTTGAAAAATCGATTGTACCTTTTTGTGCCCAGAAATGAAAAAACGCGGATCCAAAGCTAAAGTAATTTATCATGAGATAAATCCGCGTATAAATTAAGTCATAAAATATAATTATATTTTTATGGACCGATTTGATATAGTCATTGGTTAATACAAAAGCGTAATTATATTCAGGAATTAATTTAGGTGCAGTGGAAGGGTTTACTTAAGCTTGACGACTTAATTATACTTTAAAGGATCAAATTAATTTTATTAAAGGTTTAGTCAAGGAGAAATCAAATGCTTAAATTTAATTCGGGCTCAATTGAGGATATTTGAATTTTCGGAAATCAATTTGAATTTTTTTCGAGCCAATTAAGCGAAATCGGGGACCTAATTGAACAAATGGAGAGTTTATGTTGGAACGGGAAATCATATTGCACAAATAAAAATCGAGGATCAAAGTAAAAAGGTGCGCAAAAAAATAAAGTTAACTTTGGATTTTTCACAAGGACATAATTGCACAAGATCATAAACTTAAGTTCAATTAAGGGTGCAATTGGAGGAGTAACAAATGAAGGGACCAAACTGTATTTTTGAGCCACCCGAAATCAGGAAGAGGGACCAAAAATATAATAATAATAAAAAATAAAAATAAAAAATATAATAAAAAAATAATAAAAATTGAGCCACCCGAAATCCCCCATTTTTGGGGCAAAACATGCACATTGAGCCACCAAAACTGCATTTTTCAAAAATACCTTGAGCCATGCCCCGGTTTGTTGTAACCTGTCTGATATATAAAGAAGAAGAGGGCACGAAAAGGAGACAAAAAAAAAAACAGAAAAACCAAGGAAAAACCAGGAAGGGATTTGACGTAAAAAGGCTTGGAATTTTTCTCGACGTTGGGGATTTTTTCTCTTCATCTTCATCTCCCTCTCGGTTTCACTCTCTCTCTCTCTGAAAACCAGCTCCGCTGGTTCTTTCTCTCGGCACCAAAAAGAAAGAACATCAGCGCCGACCACCAACTCCATCTCGCCTTCCACACGGCCCAGGCTCCCTCCTGATAACCACCTCCATATCGCCCTCTCAACACCTGTTCTTCTCTGCCAAAGAAAGTCACCTCGACGTCTCTCTCGCCTAAAACCAGACCCCTGTTCTTCTTGCTCACCCTCGGCCAACCAAGCACCGCTCACTAGCGACCGTCATCGTCCCTCCTTCACATCACGATGAAGTCGTCGGTCGACCCGAAACTCCCCACCATATCAGGCAAGGAGAAATACGACGACAGCAGCGATATCAACCACCCCTGCAACGAGCTCCGGCGACTTCCATCGCCTTTTCCGGCGAGCTCAGACCTCCATCTCCGACGCCACGACGTCCATAAGAACCACCTAGTCGTCCTCTATACAAAGGTATAAGCCGATAATCCCTTCATCGCATTCGAAAATTTCAAAAAAAACACTGTACATCTTCTCCAATGCATGCGATTTTCATTCCCCTCGGGTCGGGTCGGGTCGGGCTTTAGATCCGACCCGGACCCGTGTCTGTCTGGGCCACGGCCCAGGCCCGCGTCTGTCTGGGCCACGGCCCAGGCCCGCGTCTGTCTGGGCCACGGCCCAGGCCCGCGTCTGTCTGGGCCACGGCCCAGGCCCGCGTCTGTCTGGGCCACGGCCCAGGCCCGCGTCTGTCTGGGCCACGGCCCGGACTCGCTATGGAGAGATTGGTGCACGACCAACTACTTGGCTAGCGATCCGAGATGACCAGGGTGGATTGGCGATCCACTCACCCCGAAAAAATATATAATATATATATATAATAATAATATAATAATATAAATAGTAAAAAAAAAATAATAAAAAATATATAAAAAATAAAAAAAATATTTTTTTATTTTTTACAAAAAGATCTAAAAAAATGTATTATTTTTCTTGCATAAGGCCAATACACTAGCATATTTTAAAATTGTTTTCTTTGAAAAAAAAATATATATTATCTTGGGTTTTGAATAAAATGAGTTTTAGCATGGATTTTGCAAAGAAAAAAATCATTTATTGCATTTTTGAGATTTTACAACACATTTGTAAAATCCAAAGGGTATTGGCCAATATTCAAAAAAATACAAAAAAACTTTTCGGTGATTTATATATATATTTTTTTTTTTTTTTTTTTTTTTTGGAGTTTGGATAAATTCTATCCAAAATATTCGGTATAAATGATATATCTTTAACATGTAAATTTTTTTTTTTATATTTTAGCAATTATAAGACAAACAAAAACATCAAGCAGCTTACCTTAGGTAGGGCGTACTAGGGGTGCTAAAACCTTCCCTTTACGCAACCAGTCCCTTACCTTAGAATCTCTGAAAGACCAGTCATAGGTTTCCTAGTAACCATAATACTAGGTGGCGACTCCTTTTATTATAAAAAATAAATAATCCCCCGACACATAATAATCTCTCCCCGCTCATGGGGACCAGTCGCAACGACGCCGCTCGCCAGCCATTTTTGGGGTGCGACAGAATGGCGACTCCACTGGGGACTTTGGACTAGGCTTGATAAATTTGTTTGTTTATGATATGCTATTATTTGTGTGTTTATTATTTCATTTATTCTTATGTTGCTTGAATTATTTATTTGTTTAAAGGCTTTAGCATGCATCTTTTCATCCTGTCATCATAATATGCATTGTCATGCATCACTCTTATTTATTTTGAGAGCACACACTAACTTTAAGTTACGTGGGGGACTAGCAGCTTACCTATGACTTGAGTCAAGGTTTAAGTTTGTGTAAACCCCAACTCTTTGCTGAGAGCTTAGATGATAGTGATTGGTATACGTACCATCCCATTATCTGCTAAGACCCCATATTGCCTTCACGAAGGTGATCACTGGGACAGCGAGAGACCCTCTTTAGAGCCCAAATAGTAAGCCTACCCCATGTCTCACATAAAAGAACTAGAACCTATCGTTAGGGTGTATGGTCCGTAATACATTTCATATGACATAAACCTAAACAAGCATTTTCGCTTTACAGGTCTTGTGAACAAAATGGCCAGCACCACTAGACTTTCTATCATGGAATATGGGAGAATTTCTGAATCTTCACAATTGACCGAAGGAGATCAGTATAAGAGTAGTGCTTGAAGTTCTACCACCAATCAAGAACCCGAATTGCACCCTGAATGAAGTAAACAAGCTAATGACTCATCTTCGAGCGTGGACAAAGAGGCCTTCTTTGGAAGATATGGGCGTTTAATGGAGATTGCAAGGGTAGAGGTTTTAAACCCCGTAATACGAGCTTTAGTCCATTTTTGGGATCCGGATTATCGCCGTTTTTCTTTTGGGAATATGGATCTATGTCCTACAATGGAGGAGTATGGGTTGCTGACTGAATTTCCAAATAACTTGTATAGAGTTTATTTTCCTTTGAGATGTGACAATATCGTAAATGAATTGTCGAAAATCCTCAGGATCTCTGGTTTGGAAAGGTTTTTTGAGAGAAATGCTGCGGGTTTGAAATGGAAGTTGCTAGAGTGTGAATTAGAAGGGAAATTTGGTTTAGCAAGAGAGAGACTGATTGCCTTGGGCATATTTGGCCTTGTGCTATTCCCAAGCCAAATAGGCATAATAAGTTTGGAAGCCGCTGCTGCTTATGTGGAATACGAGAATACTCGGATCAACCCGGTAGCCGCTATTCTAGCCGAGACTATCATCACACTTAATCATTGCCGAAAAGCCGGAAAAGGAGCAATGAGGTGTTGCACACAGCTGTTGTATATCTGGATGGTCAGCCATATTGAGACAAAAAGACCAATTTTCAATAATTTTTGGTGGTTTAGCCAAAAACCTTTGGAAATAGTGGTAAAAGACGAATGGGGGAATTTAGATAACCAAGGTTGGTTAGAAAAACTAGAAATCTTACCAAGGGGTGGTTTCAAATGGAAGGCTCCATGGATCAAGGCAATGGATGTTCTAATGAATTGTGGGCAACAATGTTGGGTTCCATTGGTAGGGATCACAGGTTATGTAAGTTATGCTCCAGCTCTTGTGGTAAGGCAACATGGGGGCAAGCAGTTCATTCCAAGGACAAAAGGGGTTGCTCAGTTTTTTGGTTTGTTTAAAGATTCTGCTGCGCAAGAAGTCATGAGAGCTATCAAGCAAGACTGGAAGCATCTGGTTTTAGTAGAAATAAAAGGTTTGGAGAATCCGAGTACAAGCGAAGGGTATACAAAATGGAGAGATTCAGTTGCTTCAGACTCGACCAATGGGGAAGTGAAGTCGCCACAAGCTGAAGAGTCTGTTAAAAGGAAAAGGGTTGACAATGAAGAAGAATTGAAGAGACAAGTGGAAAAACTTCAGATGGAACTAAACAAGACCAGAAGGGACAAGATGATGATGGAAGAAATGGTGTGGGAAGGTGATAGAAAGAGAGCATTTCTAGATGAACAACTACAATCTAGGGATGCGAGACTAGCCAAGCTCGAGTTGAAGATAGTCGAGGCAGAAAATGCTAGATTGGGAATTGAAAAAGAATTAGCGGAAATGAATCAGAAATGGGTGCGAAGTTGCTCTGAACTCAACACATTGAAGAATGAACATAAGGAATGCCATGACAGTATAGAATATTACCAAGAGAAGTTTGCAGAAGTCCAGTGCGAGTTGATGGACAGAATCGAAAAGCATGAAGAATTGTACAAGAAATATGTGATGTCGGAGAGTCGTTCGGCAGAGCTTATGAAGAATGAAGCTGGTGAAGCAGAGTTGGCGGTCAAAGAGGATGAGATAAAAACTCTGAAGATGAAACTCGACAAAGAGAGGGTAAAGATAAAGCATCAAGCCGAAAAATTAGCATTGATAGAAAAGCACAAGGACCAGATTGATGCCAATAATACTTCCTTGAACACAACCAACTTGTCACTTATCGAAAAAATGTCCGGGATGGACGAGACAAATGGATGAAGCTGCCGCGCATGCTCGGGTCATCGAGAACAATGCTAGAAATGTGGGAGAGACATCATCCGATATCGGCGAAATCTAGCTGAAACCGATGCTTTCTTAGAGTCAATTGAGAACCGTGGATTCGCTTTCCTACCTTTGGGAGAAGATGTGACAGAAGAAAGATTTTAATTTACTTGTCCTTTTTGTGTTTTTCAAAACAATGTATCAAGCTTATCCATTTAATGAGAAGGGTGTTGTCTCATGTTGCAAATTCGTCTTTTGGTGAATATAACTTAAGTAAATAACTTGCAATGCAAGACTCTAACGCCAACGTGATGAGAAATCCTCGTCTATGAAGTGTCTGGCCATTAATTGTTCGCAAGAGAAACCCATTGCATTTCATATACATTCATATAAGCATTTGCATTTTATTACATACATCTTCCATTCGCTTATGCATTCATGTACACCCGACTCAACCACGAAACATAGGTCCCCTGCGAAGATCCACAACACCGGCTAAGAAGAAGAATGGAAAACGAAGGAAGGGTCGAGCTGAATCTCCGTACCGAAGGACCTCGAAGCTGTCCGCAATGATGTGGCGCGTTTAACCGAGCATGCTCGAAAGGGTATTAAGAACGAGAGATGGAGAAGGAACGTCGACTCAGACGGAAGAAGCACCACCGGCGAGTTCAAGGCCCGAGGCACCCCATATTCCAGGTCGAGATCACCCAAGAAACGACCGAACCCACTAGGCCCATTCCAATCCCTATTACATTGTACTTAACGGATGAGGAACCGCAAGATTCCAGATTGTTCAGCCATGCGGGATATGACAAGTGGTCCGCATTGGAGGAAAGATTAAGAGCGATTGAAGGGAATGACCTATCCGACCCAATCGAGCGGCTGAGGCATGTTTGGTGCCAAATATCGTGATACCACGAAAGTTCGAGGTCCGGAATTCATCAAGTATAGTGGGGTAGAATGCCCGAAAACCCATCTTCGTTCTTACTACAACAAGATGGCGGAGGTAATACATGATGATAAGCTGTTAATCTACTTTTTCCAGGACGACTGACGGGTTCAACTCTTAGTCGGTACATGAGGTTGGACAACATCAGGATTCGAAAGTGGGCTGATTTGGCAGATGCTTTTTTGAAGCAGTATAAGTTCAACCTCGAAATTGCTCCTGATAGGACAAGCTTGATGACAATGGAGAAAGGAGCTCAAGAGTCTGTAAGGACTTATGCTCAGAGATGGAGGGACCAGGCTGTCAATGTGCAACCTCCAATGATAGAGTCTGAAATGGCGACCCTGTTTGCAAACACGTTCAAAGCTCCATACTATGAGCACCTGATGGGAAGCTCAGCTCAACACTTTTTTGATGCGGTACGGATTGCTGAAAGGATTGAGCAAGGAATCCGGAATGGAAGAATTATGGAACCCGTAGAGAAGAGGGGTTTCGTCGGGAAAAGAAAAGAAGTGGAGGTGAGCAACGTGGAAGAAAGGTACAAGGGGAAAGAGAAGAATTACAAGAGTTACCAAACACCTACCCCCCAAACCACCAACATCAACTTCTCCAAGCCCACCACTCCAAACCAACCTTTCTACCCAAGATTCCCCACAAGTAATCAAAATAACTACCAAAGAAGAGACTATCCACAAGCCGAAGAACTACCACCTTTGCCCATGACCCTAAAGGAATTATATGCCCAATTACTAAACATTGGACATATTGCTCCTCTACCACTACCCCTTTGAAGCCACCTTTCCTGCCTGGCACAACCCTAATCGACCTGCGAATACCATCGTCGGTAATGCGGGTCATAGTATTGAGACTTGCGCGACCTTTAAGAGAAAGGTATTGCAACTCATCAAGATCGGATGGATCAACATTGAGGATCCACCCAATGTGAGCCTGAATCCTTTGCCCAAACATGCTGCGGGAAGTAGTGGGGTGAATGCGATGAAACCGATAACAAAGTAAGGGCTCTCAAGGTGACTATGGCGGATTATACGACATGTTGGTGCAATCTGGATATTTGATGGGATCGATTAATCATGACATTGGCGGAAATGACTTTTGCCCATTCCACGAACAAAAAGGGCATCACATTGACGGTTGTATTGAGTTTCGTCAAAAGGTCACCAGGATGTTGACTCTAGGGGAGTTAAGGATTGAGGATGGAGAAAACCATGAGGAGATAGCGGGGATAGAGAAGTGTAGGATCCAATCAACACCTAATGGACTCCCGAGATTGGTGCTATATAAGCCTTCGTGTGCAAAGGAGTTGGACTATAAAGCAATGCTCGGAAATTATCTCTGCTACCCCAAACGTCGAAGTTCTTTTTGGCCAAACCGAGATAGGTGGTTTAACCCGGAGCGGTCGTTGTTTCACGCCCGCAGAGTTGGAAAAACAAAGGAAAATCAAGGGTAAAGAGGTAGTGGATCTGGAAAACGAGTTAGAGGTAAATAAACCGGTGACGGAGGAAGAGACCAATGAGTTCCTGAAATTGATGAAGCATAGTGAGTACTGTGTGGTGGATCAGCTAAAGAAAACCCCTGCCAAAATCTCCATCATGTCATTGATACTAAGTTCTGAGCCTCATCGAAATGCCTTGCAGAAGGTATTGAACGAGGCCTATGTGCCCCAGAATATTGAGCAAACGACTATGGAGCACCTGGTAGGAAGGATCCACGCATCAAACTATTTGTATTTCACTGAAGATGAACTCGGAACCGAAGGAACTGGCCATAATAAGCCTTTGTATATCACGGTCAGATGCAAGGATTGTCTTATCGGTAAAGTTCTCATCGATAATGGTTCCGCCCTAAATGTGTTGCCAAGACACATGCTGGAAGAGATGCCAATAGATCCTTCTCACATGCATCCAAGTGGGATTACGGCGAGAGCATACGATGGTGCGCCGAGGCAAGTGTTGGGGGCAATCGAAGTTGAGCTAGCCATAGGTCCCCAAACTTTCTTGGTAACCCTTCAAGTGATGGACATTCACCCTTCTTATAGCATGTTGTTGGGAAGACCATGGATACATGCTGCCGGAGCTGTTACTTCTTCGCTGCATCAACGTTTGAAGTACATTGCCAATGGTGTCCTTGTCACTGTCAAGGCTGAAGAAGCCATATCCGTGATGAAAAATGTAGCGGTCCCATTTATTGAAGCTGAAGATTGTATGGATGGAAACCTGCATGCATTTGAAGTTGTGAATACTGAGTGGGTGCCGGAGAATACCGTAATAAGGAAACCCAGGATCTCAGGGGCCACTGAAATGGCCGCTAAAAGCCTCTTAAAGAACAAGGTTCCGGTCCGATTTGGAGCAGCAAAGAAGAAACTCGAATGGGTTGGGGTAACAAGGCTGAAGGCTGCAGAACAAAGATTCGGGCTGGGGTATAAACCTAAAAAAGAGGATTACCAGCGGGCTGCCTTGGCAAGAAGAGAGAAAAGAATGGCGAGGATCGAGGGAAGGAAGCCTGTAGAAGAGAGTTTAGTCATTCCTCCGATCAGATTCTCCTTTCCAAAGGCAGCATATGTCATACAACCTGATCCAAGACACGGGAGCTTTCTTCAGAAGATGGCATCTATGAGCATAGATACTGTGGAAAAAGAGGAAGTTCAGAGCAGGGTAAAGGATGAAGAGCTACCACAACTGACCATTTATGCTTAGTAGGAAGTCATCTGCACGGACATGCATTCGGAAGTTAGTCAAAGGAGAGAAGTTCGAACTGGGAAACCCAAGAAGCTCCATTGGTTTTCAGAATGTAATGAACAATGTTTTCTACATTTGTTTTGGTTTGTTTTGTTTTAAGGCCTAACCGGCCAATCGGATTTCATTTTTGTTTGTTGTGAACTGCATTTTTATGAAGATCATGCATTTTTGTTCATCTCTTTTCTTATTTTTATTTTTGTGCATTTACACTCATTTTCCGCTTTCAGGAACCCTGAAAGCGGAACTTCCACAACACCACTTGCACTTTGCACTGAGAATGAATGGCCGAATTATAAAGAGCACATAATAGCCATAGAAGAGGAAGATGGTGATGAAAATAACATTAAAGAATTCACAAAATTATTAGAGCAACACGAACAAGTTTGGAAACCCGCTAAAGAGGAACTTGAAACCATAAATGTGGGTACGGAAGAAAGCCCAAGAGAACTCAAGGTAGGAACTTTGATAATGCAAAAGGAAAGAGAAGATTTGTTTGCACTGCTTCGAGATTACACAGATGTTTTTGCTTGGTCCTATGAGGATATGCCCGGTCTAGATACAAATATTGTAGTCCATAGGCTACCATTGGAGGAGGGATGCAGACCGATTAAGCAAAAGTTAAGAAGAACGCACCTGAAGTTTTGATCAAAGTAAAGGCGGAGATTGAAAAGCAATGGAATCGTTGGTTTCTTAGAGGTGGTCAAATATCCACAATAGGTGTCTAACATAGTAGTGGTACCTAAAAAAGAGGGCAAGATTCGAGTCTGTGTGGACTTTAGGGATTTAAATCGGGCTAGCCCCAAAGATAATTTTCCTTTACCACATATAGACATGTTAGTTGACAATGCAGCTCGTAGCTCCGTGTATTCCTTTATGGATGGTTTCTCAGGTTACAATCAGATAAAAATGGCGCCGGAAGATAAGGAGAAGACGACGTTTGTTACACCATGGGGGACTTTCTGCTATAAAGTCATGCCATTTGGGTTAAAGAATGCTGGTGCCACTTATCAAAGGGCTATGGTGACTTTGTTTCACGACATGATGCACAAGGAGATTGAAGTATACGTGGATGACATGATCGCTAAATCGGGAAAAGGAGAGAATCATGTCCAAATATTGAAGAAATTATTTGACAGGTTAAGAAAATATCAATTGAGGCTTAACCCTGCAAAGTGTTCATTTGGGGTGAAGTCTGGGAAGTTGCTGGGATTTGTGGTAAGTGACAAAGGAATAGAAGTAGATCCGGAAAAAGTAAAGGCTATTCAGGGTATGCCAGCTCCGAAGACTGAGAAGGAAGTAAGGGGATTTTTGGGAAGGTTAAATTACATTGCTCGATTCATATCCCAATTAACCACAACCTGCGATCCTATTTTCCGTTTGTTGAGAAAGAAGAATCCTGGCATTTGGAACGCAGAATGTGAAGAAGCGTTTGAGAAAATCAAACAGTACTTGCTTAAACCACCTCTACTGGTTCCCCCTGTACCAAAAAGGCCATTGATTTTATACTTAACAGTGACCGAAACAGCGATGGGATGTGTGCTTGGGCAACAGGATGAATCGGGAAGGAAGGAAAAGGCCATTTACTATTTAAGCAAGAAATTCATGGAGTGTGAGTCCAGATATACTATGATTGAGAAGTTGTGTTGTGCATTAGCATGGGCTGCAAAAAGGTTGCGACAGTATATGTTGTACCATACCACATGGCTAATTTCTAAATTAGACCCGTTGAAGTACATCTGTGAAAAGCCCTACTTATCCAGCCGAATCGCCAGGTGGCAAGTTCTGCTATCTGAATATGATATAGTGTATATGACAAGGAAAGCGGTGAAAGGGAGTGTCATTGCTGATCACCTGGCGGACCATGCTATGGAGGATTATGAGCCGTTAGACTTTGATTTTCCTGATGAGGATGTGTTTTCAGTAGAAGAAGGAAAACCCGGATGGTGGACTATGTACTTTGATGGTGCTGTGAACGTATGTGGTAACGGAGCCAGGCGGTGATAATATCTCCGACAAGAAACAATACCCAGTGTCAACGAAATTGCGATTCGGTGCACTAACAACACAGTCGAGTATGAGGCTCGTATTCTTGGTTTAGAGACTGCATTGGAGTTGAACGTAAAGAAGATAGATGTATATGGAGACTCGATGCTAATTATTTGTCAAGTGAAGGGAGAATGGCAAACCAAAGAAGAAAAGCTAATACCCTACCAGGAGTACCTATCTAAGTTGGCTGAAGAGTTTGAGGAAATAGAGTTCACCCATCTAGGAAGGGAAGGAAATCAGTTTGCAGATGCTTTAGCTACTCTAGCTTCTATGGCTAGAATAGACTTTGGGCAAAGCTTACAGCCGATACATATCGACATCAGAAATAATCCGTCGCATTGTTGCTGAGTGGAAGAAGAAATAGATGGACACCCCGGTACTATGATATCAAGAACTTCATCCAAAAGCAGACTTATCCACAGGGCATCCAACACGAAAGAAGACCTTGAGAAGGCTGGCAATGGAAATTTACCTTGATGGAGAAGCTTTATATACGAGGTCATCTGATGGGACTTTCTTTGAGATGCCTAGATGGGGTTGAAGCTAGAAACGCATTGCGAGAAGTGCATGAAGGGATCTGCTCGACCCATGCTAGTGGACATATGATGGCAAGGAAAATACAAAGAGCTGGTTACTTTTGGATGACATTAGAGAAGGATTGCATTGACTATGTCCGTAAATGTCACAAGTGTCAGATCTATGGGGACAAAATGAATGCCCCTCCGATACCTCTATTTAATTTGTTATCTCCGTGGCCTTTTGCAATGTGGGGGATCGATGTGATTGGACCTATCAACCCAAAAGCCAGCAATGGTCACAGGTTCATCCTCGTGGCAATTGACTACTTCACAAAATGGGTAGAGGCCGGGTCATTTGCTCATGTAACACAGAAGGTGGTGAAGAGGTTCATTGAGAGAGATCTGATATGTCGGTATGGGCCACCCGAAAAGATTATAACCGATAATGCCCAAAACTTCAATGGGAAGTTGATAACAGAACTTTGTGCTAAATGGAAGATCAAACATTCAAATTCCTCTCCTTATAGGCCCAAGATGAATGGTGCTGTAGAAGCTGCTAACAAGAACGTCAAGAAGATTGTTCAGAAGATGGTAGTCACCTATAAGGATTGGCATGAAATGTTGCCATTTGCTCTTCATGCATACCGTACTGCAATTCGGACCTCAACAGGAGCCACTCCATACATGTTGGTGTATGGGATGGAGGCGGTAATGCCTTTAGAGGTAGAAATCCCATCACTAAGAGTCTTTGATAGACTCGAACTAGATGAAAGCAGAATGGGCAAAGGTCAGATATGAGCAATTGAATTTGATCGATGAAAAGAGGTTAGCCGCAATCTGTCATCATCAATTATACCAAGGAAGGATGGCCAAAGCATATGATAAGAAAGTCCGACCTCGAAAATTCCACGAAGGCGATTTGGTGTTAAAGAAGATATTATTTGTACCAGGACAAGATCAGAGTAAATGGGCCCCAAATTATGAAGGCCCATATGTGGTGAAGAAGTCATTCTCAGGAGGAGCTTTGCTATTGTCTAGAATGGATGGAGAAGATCTAGCTAGGCCTGTGAATTCTGACTCTGTAAAGAAATATTATGCTTGATATGTTGTAACCTTCCTCAATAGATAAAATTCGGCCATGAATTCTTGTTGCAAGAAATCTTTTCCAAAGCACATGATTTTATAATATTTATTTGCGTTCTGTCATTTATTTTTGATCTATTTTGTGCCCCACGCTGGGGGCAAGATTATAAAATAGCTATTTGTTTTAAAAGTGTCAATTTGCAAATAAAACCATGTTTTTGAAATTCTTTCAAGTATATATAATTTTGAGTTTTTAGACCTGAATAAAAAAATAGAAAAAACTACAATGGAGCCATAAGGGGTCCCGTGTGGAACAAAAGAGTCTCGCCGCCGAGCATAAAGATAGGACATCCACCATGAAGAGAGGGGGGACCTATGTTTCCAAAAGAGGTAACCAAGCATGCATATTATTGTCATAACACTAACCTGACCTGAAAGGTGTGGTGAAAGGATGCAATTTCGAGTCATGAAAGATATGGAGCAACAAAATCTCAGGTCGACAAACCATGGTAAATGAATTAAGAATCGAGGTTGTTTCGTTCCTCGAGCCGGGTCGGTCGCCCATAAAAATGAGACCATGATATCCGGGTCGGTCACCCATAAAAATGAGACCATGACAGCTGGGTCGGTCACCCATAAAAATGAGACCATGAACTCGGGTCGGTCACCCATAAAAATGAGACCATGATAGCCGGGTCGGTCACCCATAAAAATGAGACCATGATATGCGGGTCGGTCACCCATAAAAATGAGACCATGATATCCGGGTCGGTCACCCATAAAAATGAGACCATGATATCCGGGTCGGTCACCCATAAAAATGAGACCATAATGTCCGGGTCGGTCACCCATAAAAATGAGACCATGACATCAGGGTCGGTCACCCAGAAAAATGAGACCTTTCTAACTCGGGTCGGTCACCCAGAAAAATGAGACCTCACTAACTAGGGTCGGTCACCCAGAAAAATGAGACCTCACTAACTCGGGTCGGTCACCCAGAAAAATGAGACCTCACTAACGAGGGTCGGTCACCCAGAAAAATGAGACCTCACTAACTCGGGTCGGTCACCCAGAAAAATGAGACCTCACTAACCAGGGTCGGTCACCCAGAAAAATGAGACCTCACTAACTCGGGTCGGTCACCCAGAAAAACGAGACCTCACTAACCAGGGTCGGTCACCCAGAAAAATGAGACCTCACTAACTCGGGTCGGTCACCCAGAAAAATGAGACCTTTCTAACTAGGGTCGGTCAAAAAAAAAAAAAAAAAAAAAAAAAAAAAGAGACCTCTTTCCTTTCTAAGTTGGGGTGGTCACCCGTCATAATAAGACCCGGGTAAGTCATGCGTTGCAATGAGATAATTTTCGTGTTTTTCTTTACAACACTTACCAAGCTAAAGTCTTTTACAAAGACTTTAGTCGTAAGCATTGTAAAGAAGGGGGCAACTGTTGTAACCCAATTTTGGGTCATACCCCAAAACTATAAGAAAATAACAAAAAAAAATAATAATAAAATGGGGGATGGTGTCGGTAAAAGATCAAGTTAAAATTTTGAACATTTTTGAAAAATCGATTGTACCTTTTTGTGCCCAGAAATGAAAAAACGCGGATCCAAAGCTAAAGTAATTTATCATGAGATAAATCCGCGTATAAATTAAGTCATAAAATATAATTATATTTTTATGGACCGATTTGATATAGTCATTGGTTAATACAAAAGCGTAATTATATTCAGGAATTAATTTAGGTGCAGTGGAAGGGTTTACTTAAGCTTGACGACTTAATTATACTTTAAAGGATCAAATTAATTTTATTAAAGGTTTAGTCAAGGAGAAATCAAATGCTTAAATTTAATTCGGGCTCAATTGAGGATATTTGAATTTTCGGAAATCAATTTGAATTTTTTCGAGCCAATTAAGCGAAATCGGGGACCTAATTGAACAAATGGAGAGTTTATGTTGGAACGGGAAATCATATTGCACAAATAAAAATCGAGGATCAAAGTAAAAAGGTGCGCAAAAAAATAAAGTTAACTTTGGATTTTTCACAAGGACATAATTGCACAAGATCATAAACTTAAGTTCAATTAAGGGTGCAATTGGAGGAGTAACAAATGAAGGGACCAAACTGTATTTTTGAGCCACCCGAAATCAGGAAGAGGGACCAAAAATATAATAATAATAAAAAATAAAAATAAAAAATATAATAAAAAAATAATAAAAATTGAGCCACCCGAAATCCCCCATTTTTGGGGCAAAACATGCACATTGAGCCACCAAAACTGCATTTTTCAAAAATACCTTGAGCCATGCCCCGGTTTGTTGTAACCTGTCTGATATATAAAGAAGAAGAGGGCACGAAAAAGGGGGGACAAGCAAAAAACAACAGAAAAACCAAGGAAAAACCAGGAAGGGTTTTCACGTAAAAAAGGCTTGGAATTTTTTCTGCACGTTGGGGGATTTTTTTTCTCTTCATCTTCATCTCCCTCTCGGTTTCACTCTCTCTCTCTCTGAAAACCAGCTCCGCTGGTTCTTTCTCTCTCGGCACCAAAAAGAAAGAACATCAGCGCCGGCCACCAACTCCATCTCGCCTTCCACACGGCCCAGGCTCCCTCCTGATAACCACCTCCATATCGCCCTCTCAGCATCTGTTCTTCTCTGCCAAAGAAAGCCACCTCGACGTCTCTCTCGCCTAAAACCAGACCCCTGTTCTTCTTGCTCACCCTCGGCCAGCCAAGCACCGCCCACTAGCGACCGCCATCGTCCCTCCTTCGCATCACAGTAAGTCGTCGGTCAGCCCCAGAAACTCCCCCACCATATCAGGCAAGGAGAAATACGACGACAGCAGCGATATCAACCGCCCCTGCAACGAGCTCCGGCGACTTCCATCGCCTTTTCCGGCGAGCTCAGACCTCCATCTCCGACGCCACGACGTCCATAAGAACCACCTAGTCGTCCTCTATACAAAGGTATAAGCCGATAATCCCTTCATCGCATTCGAAAATTTCAAAAAAAAACACTGTACATCTTCTCCAATGCATGCGATTTTCATTCCCCTCGGGTCGGGTCGGGTCGGGCTCTAGATCCGGCCCGGACCCGTGTCTGTCTGGGCCACGGCCCAGGCCCGTGTCTGTCTGGGCCACGGCCCAGGCCCGCGTCTGTCTGGGCCACGGCCCAGGCCCGCGTCTGTCTGGGCCATGGCCCAGGCCAGCGTCTGTCTGGGCCATGGCCCAGGCCAGCGTCTGTCCGGGCCATGGCCCGGACTCGCTATGGAGAGCTGGTGCCGACCAGACTCTCTGAGCTAGCGATCCGAGATGACCAGGTGAAGTTGGCGATCCAGCCCACCCCGAAAAAATATATAATATATATATATAATAATAATATAATAATATAAATAGTAAAAAAAAATAATAAAAAAAAATATAAAAATATTTTTTTATTTTTTACAAAAAATCTAAAAAATGTATTATTTTTCTTGCATAAGGCCAATACACTAGCATATTTTAAAATTGTTTTTTCTATGAAAAAAAATATATATTATCTTGGGTTTTGAATAAAATGAGTTTTAGCATGGATTTTGCAAAGAAAAAATCATTTATTGCATTTTTGAGATTTTACAACACATTTGTAAAATCCAAAGGGTATTGGCCAATATTCAAAAAAATACAAAAAAACTTTTCGGTGATTTATATTATTTTTTTTTGGAGTTTGGATAAATTCTATCCAAAATATTCGGTATAAATGATATATCTTTAACATGTAAATTTTTTTTTTATATTTTAGAAATTATAAGACAAACAAAAACATCAAGCAGCTTACCTTAGGTAGGGCGTACTAGGGGTGCTAAAACCTTCCCTTTACGCAACCAGTCCCTTACCCTAGAATCTCTGAAAGACCAGTCATAGGTTTCCTAGTAACCATAATACTAGGTGGCGACTCCTTTTATTATAAAAAATAAATAATCCCCCGACACATAATAATCTCCCCCGCTCATGGGGACCAATCGCTACGGCGTCGCTCGCCAGCCATTTTTGGGGGTGCGACGGATATGATGATCATGGGCTCTATTTAGAGGTAAGCTCTTTGGTTCTAAGAATATTTCTGAAAATTTGTCAAGAAGGTTGCCTATTTTGGAATTTCTAGGACTATTAATGGACCATAACTCTGAATTTTCAAGATTAATTAACTCAGAGA
>JAVHLS010000081.1:0-51098 GCA_032356905.1 Salix exigua
TTTATACGATTTAATCGTTGATGTCGCACCCCAAAAATAGTAGGAGGGCGGCGTCGTGGCAACTTGTCCCCATGAGCGAGGAAATTAAAATGTTGAGGGATTATCTATTTTTAAGAAAAGGAGTCGCCACCTAGTATTATGGTTACTAGGAAACCTAAGACTGGTCTTTCGGAGATTCTAGAGGTAAGGAACTGGTTTGCGTAAAGGGAAGGTTTTAGCACCCCTAGTACGCCCTACCTAAGGTAAACTGCTTGACGCTTTGGATGACTTATGATATGTTATGGACTTGAACTTTCAAAACATGAAAAGGAATTTATATATATATATATATATATACATTAAACCCCTTGAGATTTAGTTATTGACAGTTTGTAATAATATATCATTCCCGTCGAATATTTTGGATATCCACCCTTATTTATCCAAATATCGACGAGTGAATAATAACTTACTATTCCATCGGACATTTTGGATAATAACCTTTTTAGGATTTATTTATTCAAATATCGACGGTGAATAATAACTTATTATTCCGCTCGAATATTTTGGGTAATAACCCTTAGGATTTATTTACCCAAATATCAACAGTGAATAAAAGCATATTGTTCCCACGAATATTTTGGATTTTTACCTCTTTGGGATTTATTTATCCAAATACCGACGATGAATAAAAAAATCTCAAAACAAAATAAGATTTTAAATTTTTTTGAAATATTGGCTAATACCCTTTGGATTTTACAAACTCGTTGTAAAATCTCAAAAATGCAAGAAATAATTTTTCCTTTGCAAAATCCATGCTAAAATCAATTTCCTCTTCAAAACCCCAAAATAATATATATATTTTTTTAAAGAAAACATTTTTTTAAAATATGCTAGTGTATTGGCCTTATGCAAGAAGAAAACAACACATTTTTAGGATTTTTATATATATAAAAAATAAAATAAAAATATATATATATATATATATATATATTATTTTTATTTTTATATTTTATTATTATTTTATTTAATATTTTATATTATTATTTATTTATGGTGAGTTGGCTCAGCCACTATGGATCTAGTGACCTACCAGCCGCCTTACGATGGCGACTGTGGCATGCTACAGATGGCGACTGTGCAGCGCTATACAGATAGTCGGCTGGCGGCTATACAGATGGCGCGGCTGTGCAGCCTATCAGATGGGCGACTGGCAGCCGCCTATCAGATGGTCGGCTGGCAGCGCCTCAGTCTGAGCCGTTGGCCCAGCCTTCTAGGTTGTGGGCCTTCGGCCCGATAATACAGATCTGGCGGGTACAAACCCGACCAGTGATAACTCGACCGGTTACCCTTAGCGATAGCAGGGTATTTTTCAGAGATAAAACGAAGATGAACAAGTGGTATGTTGATTTTTCAAGTACGAGAGAATGGCGTTTTGTTAATACCTTTAGTGTAGAGGGCGTTGAGGTGGTTCTTCCGATCGTGGTGGTATCGGAAATGGTCGCTTTGTGCTCGCCGGAAAGCGAGTTGGAAGTGGCGAGTTGTTGTTGCGAGCGTCGGGGTTGTCACCTTTTCTTCAGCGGAGGCGATGGTTGAGCTTCAGGGATTGTGTGAAGTCGATGGTGATGGAAAGGGTGGTTCTTGGTGGTTGGGATGACGGTCGTTAGAGTTACCGAACCGAAGAGGAGAGAGAGGCGTCGAGGGTCAGTTGTTCAGACGATGAGCGTTGCTACTGCCGTCGTCCGAGAAGGTGGATGAGTTGGCGAGATTGAGGATGGTTTAATGGTGATGATGAAGGGCGTCGGCGGTGATATTTCTTCACCGAGAGGGAGAGGCCGAGTCTAGCGGTTTCGATTGAGAGAGAGAGAAAACCGTCCGAGGAGGAAGAAGACTAGTGCCCTTTTAATGAACACCACAGTAACCAAAATTTAAAATTTTTCCCGTCCCTCTTCCCAGACTTCTCAGTTTTCATTTTACTCCTTTTTCTCTTTTTCCGACCTCATTATCATTCTTTCGGTTCTTTCGGTTCATGGGCCTCTGCGATTACCGTTGGTGGCCTACTGACATGCCCCATTTCTGGCGAGCAACATTCTCTAATTCATGGCGGTGGCGGGTGGCTCAATAATGTGGGTGGCTTCGTGGGTGGTGTAAGTTTTATTTTTATATTTTATTTTATTTTTTTTTGGTATAAAATACAATTTGGTCCCTCCATTTATTATTCCCCTAATTGCACCCTCAATTAGGTCCTTGTAAAAAAAATCCAAAGTTAACTTTAAAATTGCGCGCACCTCTTTACTGTGGCCCTTATTTTATCTGTGCGATATAGTTCCCCACTCGAACATGAAACTCTCCATTTGTCCAATTGGGTCCCCGATTTCGCTTAATTGGCTTGAAAAAAATTCAAATTGATCAACGAAAAATCAAATATCATCAATTGAGCCGAATTAATTTTAAACACTTGATTTCTTATTAACTAAGCCTTTAATAAAATTAATTTGATCAAATTAAAGTATAACTAAGTCTCCAAGCTTAATTAAAACTCTCCAATTGGACCTAAATTAAATTACGAATATAATTACGCCTCTATATCAAACCAACGACTATATCAAATTGGTCCATAAAAATATAATTATATTTTAATGACTTAGTTTATGCATGGATTTATCTCATAATAAATTACTTTAGCTTTGGATCCGCGTTTTTTCATTTCTAGGCACAAAAAGGGTACAATCGATTTTTCAAAAAATGTTCAAAAATTTTAACTTGATTTCTTTACCTACACCATCCCCCATTTTATTTTTTATTTTTTTTGTTATTTTCTGATAGTTTTGGGGCATGACCCAAAATTGGGTTACAACAGTTGCCCCATTCTTTACAATGCTTACGACTAAAGTCTTTACCAAAGACTTTAGCTTAGTAAGTGTTGTAAAGAAAAACATGGAAAATTGTCGTATTGCAACGCATGACTTACCCGGGTCTTATTATTTCAGGTGACCGCCCCAAGTTGGAAAGGAAAGATGTCTCATTTTTACGGGTGGCCGATCCGGATATTATAGTCTCATTTTATGGGTGACCGACCGGATGAAAGAGTCTCGATAGTGACGGATGACTTACCGGTCCGATTATGATGGGTGACCTGCCCGAGTTAGAGTCTCGATAGTGACGGATGACTTACCCGGGTCTCATTATGACGGGTGACCTGCCCTAGTTAGTAAAGTCTCGATAGTGGCGGATGACTTACCCGGGTCTCATTATGACGGGTGACCTGCCCGAGTTAGAGTCTCGATAGTGACGGATGACTTACCCGGGTCTCATTATGACGGGTGACCTGCCCGGATTAGAGTCTCGATAGTGACGGATGACTTACCCGGGTCTCGTTATGACGGGTGACCTGCCCGGATTAGAGTCTCGATAGTGACGGATGACTTACCGGTCCGATTATGATGGGTGACTCGCCTAGTTAGTAAAGTCTCGATAGTGACGGATGACTTACCGGTCCGATTATGATGGGTGACTGCCCTAGTTAGTAAAGTCTCGATAGTGGCGGATGACTTACCGGTCTCATTATGACGGGTGACTCTGCCGAGTTAGAGTCTCGATAGTGACGGATGACTTACCGGTCTCATTATGTCGGGTGACCTGCCCGGATTAGAGTCTCGATAGTGACGGATGACTTACCCGGGTCTCGTTATGACGGGTGACCTGCCCGGATTAGAGTCTCGATAGTGACGGATGACTTACCGGTCCGATTATGACGGGTGACTGCCGAATTAGAGTCTCGATAGTGATGGATGACTTACCGGTCCGATTATGACGGGTGACTCGCCTAGTTAGAGTCTCGATAGTGACGGATGACTTACCGGGTCTCATTATGACGGGTGACTCGCCTAATTAGAGTCTCGATAGTGACGGATGACTTACCCGGGTCTCATTATGACGGGTGACCTGCCCGTATTAGAGTCTCGATAGTGACGGATGACTTACCGGTCCGATTATGACGGGTGACCTGCCCGGATTAGAGTCTCGATAGTGACGGATGACTTACCCGGGTCTGATTATGACGGGTGACCTGCCCGAGTTAGAGTCTCGATAGTGACGGATGACTTACCCGGGTCTCATTATGACGGGTGACCTGCCCGGATTAGAGTCTCGATAGTGACGGATGACTTACCCGGGTCTCATTATGACGGGTGACCGACCCGGATATCATGGTCTCATTTTTATGGGTGACCAACCCGACTAGCATGGTCTCATTTTTATGGGTGACCAACCCGGCTCAAAAACGAAACAGCATCGATTCTCAATTTATCCTCCGTGGTTTCTCGACCTGAGATTTTGTTTCTTCATATCTTTCATGACTCGAAATTACATCATCTTTCACCATCTATTTCCTGTCAGGTTAGTTTTATGACAATAATATGCATGTTTTGTTACCTCTTTAGAAACATAGGTCCCCCCCTTCTTCGTGGTAGTCTTCCTTCATAGGATGTGTTTCCCATGCCATATTTATTTTTATTTTTATTTTTTTTTTATTTTTTTCACATAGGACCCTTTCTAGCTCCATTGTAGTTAAACGACATATACTTGAAAGAATTTCAAAACATTGTTTTATTTGCAAATTGACACTTTTTAAAACAAATAGCTATTTTATAATCTTGCCTCGACATGAGTTACAAAATAGATCAAAATACAACTTGACAATCAAATTGCTATTTTATAATTTTGCCTCAGCGTGGTGCACAAAATAGATCAAATATAAATGATAGAACGCAAATAAATATTATAAAATCATGTGTTTTGGAAAAGATTTCTTGCAACAAGAATTCATGGCCGAATTTTATCTATTGAGGAAGGTTATAACATATCAGGCATAATATTTCTTTACAGAGTCAGAATTCACAGGCCTAGCTAGATCTTCTCCATCCATGCTAGATAATAGCAAAGCTCCTCCTGAGAATGACTTCTTCACCACATATGGGCCTTCATAATTTGGGGCCCATTTACTCTGATCTTGTCCTGGTACAAACAATATCTTCTTTAACACCAAATCGCCTTCTTGAAATTTTCGAGGTCGGACTTTCTTATCATATGCTTTGGCCATCCTTCTTTGGTATAATTGATGATGACAGATTGCGGCTAACCTCTTTTCACTGATCAAATTCAATTGCTCATACCTGACCTTTGCCCATTCTGCTTCATCTAGTTCGGAGTCCATCAATACTCTTAGTGATGGGATTTCTACCTCTAAAGGCATTACCGCCTCCATCCCATATACCAACATGTATGGAGTGACTCCTGTTGAGGTTCGAACTGCGGTACGGTATGCATGCAGGGCAAATGACAACATTTCATGCCAATCCTTATAGGTAACTACCATCTTTTGAACAATCTTCTTGACGTTCTTGTTAGCAGCTTCTACAGCACCATTCATCTTGGGCCTATAAGGAGAGGAATTTGAATGCTTGATCTTCCATTTAGCACAAAGTTCTGTTATCAACTTCCCATTGAAATTTTGTGCATTATCAGTTATAATCTTTTCTGGTGGCTCGTACCGACATATCAAATCTCTCTCAATGAACTTCTTTACCACCTTTTGTGTTACATGAGCAAATGACCCGGCCTCTACCCATTTTGTGAAGTAGTCAATTGCCACGAGAATGAACCTGTGACCATTGCTGGCTTTTGGGTTGATAGGTCCAATCACATCGATCCCCCACATCGCAAAAGGCCATGGAGATAACAAATTAAATAGAGGGATCGGAGGGGCACTCATTTTGTCCCCGTAGATCTGACACTTATGACATTTGCGGACATAGTCAATGCAATCCTTCTCTAATGTCATCCAAAGTAGCCGACTCTTTGTATTTTCTTCGCCATCATATGTCCACTAGCATGGGTCGAGCGAGATCCCTTCATGCACTTCTTGCAAGGCATTTCTAGCTTCAACCCCGTCTAGGCATCTCAGACAAAGTCCCATCGGATGACCTCTTATACAAAACTTCTCCATCAAGGTAAAAATCCATTGCCGACCTTCTCAAGGTCTTCTTTTCGATGTTGGATGCCCCCATGGGATAAGTCCGATTTTGGATGAAGTTCTTGATATCATAGTACCAAGGGTTTCCATCTATTTCTCCTTCAACTGAGCAACAATGAGATGGGTTATTCTCGATGTCAATGTGTATCAGTTGCAAGTGTTGCCGAAGTCTATCCTAGCCATAGAAGCTAGAGTAGCCAAAGCATCTGCAAGCTGATTTCCTTCCCTTCCTAGATGTGTGAACTCTATTTCCTCAAACTCCTTAGCCGGTTTAGATAGGTACTCTTGGTAGGGTATCAACTTTTCCTCTTTGGTTTGCCATTCCCCTTTACACGACAAATAATTAGCATCGAATCTCCATATACATCTATCTTCTTTACGTTCAACTCCAATGCAGTCTCTAAACCAAGAATACGAGGCCTCATACTCAATTGTGTTATTAGTGCACCAATTGCAATTTAGCAAAGCTGGGTATTGTTTCTTGTCGGGAGATATTATCACTTGCCGACTCAGTTACCACATATGTTCACGACACCATCAAAGTACATAGTCCACCATCAGGGTTTTCCTTCCTCTCTGAAAACACATCCTCATCAGGAAAATCGAAGTCTAACGGCTCATAGTCCTCCATAGCATGGTGCGCGGTGATCAGCAATAACACTCCCTTTTATCGCTTTCCTTGTCATGTACACTATATCATACTCGGATAGCGGAACTTGCCACCTAGCGATTAATTTGGATAAATAGGGCTTTTCACGGATGTACTTCAACGGGTCCAATTTGGAAATTAACCACGTGGTATGATACAACATATCTTGTCGTAACCTTTTGCAGCCCATGCTAATGCACAACATAACTTCTCAATCATAGTATACCTAGACTCACACTCCATGAATCTCTTGCTTAAATAATAAATGGCCTTTTCCTTCCTTCCCGATTCATCCTGTTGCCCAAGCACACATCCCATCATTGTTTGATCCTTTGTTAAGTATAAAATCAATGGCCTTTTTGAGTGCAGGGGAACCAATAGAGGCGGTTTCAATAAATCTTGCTTGATTTTCTCAAAAGCTTCTTCACATTCTGCGTTCCAAATGCCGAGATTCTTCTTTCTTAACAAGCGAAAAATAGGATCGCGAGTTGTGGTTAATTGGGATATGAATCGAGCAATGTAATTTAACCTTCCCAAAAATCCCCTTACTTCCTTCTCGGTCTTGGAGCGGGCATATCCTGAATAGCCTTTACTTTTTCAGGATCTACTTCTATTCCTTTGTCACTCACCACAAAACCTAGCAACTTCCGGACTTCACTCCAAATGAACACTTTGCGAGGTTAAGCCTCAATTTATATTTCCTTAACCTTTCAAATAATTTCTTCAATATTTGGACATGATTCTCTCCTTTTCCGATTTAGCGATCATGTCATCCACGTATACTTCAATCTCCTTGTGCATCATGTCGTGAAATAAAGTCACCATAGCCCTTTGATAAGTGGCACCAGGCATTCTTTAACCCAAATGGCATGACTTTATAGCAAAAGTTCCCCATGGTGTCACAAGCGTCGTCTTCTCCTTATCTTCCGGCGCCATTTTTATCCGATTATAACTCGAGAAACCATCCATAAAGGAATACATGGAGCTACGAGTTGCATTATCAACTAACATGTCTATATGTGGTAAAGGAAAATTATCTTTAGGGCTAGCCCGATTTAAATCCCTAAAGTCCACACGGACTCGAATCTTGCCCTCCTTTTGGGTACCACTACTATGTTGGACACCCATTGTGGATATTTGACCACCTCTAAGAAACCAGACATTCCATTGCTTTTCAATTTCCGCCTTTACTTTGATCAAAACTTCGGGTGAGTTCTTCTTAGCTTTTGCTTAATTGGTCCGCATCCCTCCTCCAATGGTAACCTATGGACTACAATATTTGTATCTAGACCGGGCATATCCTCATAAGACCAAGCAAAAACATCTGTATAATCTTGAAGTAGTGCAATCAAGTCTTCTCTTTCCTTTTGCGCGATCAAAGTTCCTACCTTGATTTCTCTTTGACTTTCTTCAGTACCCACATTTATGGTTTCAAGTTCCTCTTTAGCGGGCTTCCAAACTTGTTCGTGTTGCTCTAATAATTTTGCGAACTCTTTAATGCTATTTTCATCACCTTCTTCCTCTTCTACGACTATTATGTGCTCTTTATAATTCGGCCATTCATTCTCGATTGCAAAGTGCAAGTGGTGTTGTGGAAGTTCCGCTTTCAGGGTTCTGAAGCGGAAAATGAGTGTAAATGCACCAAATAAAAATAAGAAGAGAGATGAACAAACATGCATGATTTCCATAAAAATTCGAGTTCACAATAACAAAGATAAAACCCGATTGGCTCGTTAGGCCTTAAAACAAACAAAACAAAAACAAATGTAGAAAACATTGTATATTACATTTTGAAAACCAATGGAGCTTCTTGGGTTTCCCAGTTCGGAACTTCTCTCCTTGGCCAATTTCCAAATGCATGCACGGGCAGTGACTTCCTCTACAACATAGATGGTCAACTGTGGTAGCTCTTCATCCTTTTTCCCTGACTGAGTCTTCTTGACAATTCCTTGGACGTCCTCCTTTTCCACCATATTTATGCTCATAGATGACATCTTCTGAAGAAAGCTCTCGTGCCCTGGATCAAGCTGTACAACATATGCTGCCTTTGGGAATGAGACTCTGATCGGAGGAATGACTAAATCTTCTTCTTCAGGCTTCCTTCCTTCAATCCTCGCCATTCTTTTCTCTCTTCTTGCTATGGCAGCCCGCTGGTAATCCTCTTTTTTAGGTTTATATCCCAAACCAAACCTTTGTTCTGCAGCCTTCAGCTTTGTTACCCCAACCCATTCAAGTTCCTCTTTCGTTGCTCCAAATTGAGCAGGAACCTTGTTCTTTAAGAGGCTTTTAGCGGCCATTTTAGTGGCCCCTGAGATCCTGGGTTTCCTTTTTATGGTATTCTCCGGCACCCACTCGGTATTCACAACTTCAAATGCATGCAGGTTTCCATCCGTACAATTTTCAGCTTCAATAAATGGGACCGCTACATTTTTTATCACGGATATAGCTTCTTCGGCCTTACTGATACGAGGACACCATTGGCAAGGTACCTCAAACGTTGATGCAATGCAGAAGTAACAGCTCCGGCAGCGTGTATCCATGGTCTTCCTAACAACATGCTATAGGAAGGGTGAATGTCCATCACCTGAAGGGTTACCAAGAAGGTTTGGGGACCTATGGCTAATTCAACTTCGATTGCCCCCAACACCTGCCTCGGCGCACCATCGTATGCTCTCGCCGTAATCCCACTTGGATGCATGTGAGAAGGATCTACTGGCATCTCTTCCAGCATGTGTCTTGGCACACATTCAGGGCAGAGCCATTATCAATGAGAACTTTACCGATGAGACAATCCTTGCATCTGACTGTGATATATAAAGGCTTATTATGCCCGGTTCCTTCGGCACCGAGTTCATCTTCGATGAAATACAAATAGTTCGATCGTGGATCCTCCCTACCAGGTGCTCCATGGTCGTTTGCTCAATATTACGAGGCACATAGGCCTCGTTCAATACCTTTGCAAGGCATTTCGATGAGGCTCGAACTTAGTATTAATGACATGATGGAGATTTTGGCGGGGTTTTCTTCAACTGATCCACCACACAATACTCACTATGCTTCATCAATTTCGAGAATTCATTCGTCTCTTCCTCTCATCACCGGCTTATTTACCTCTAACTCATTTTCATGTCCCATTGCCTCTTTACCCTTAGCTTTCCTTTGTTTTTCCAATTCCTCGGGCGTGAAACAACGACCGCTTCGGGTCAAACCACCTATCTCGGTTTGGAAAAAGGGAACTTCGACATTTGAGGTAGCAACATAATTTCCTGGCGTCGCCCTATGGTCTGTGTCCTTTGCATATGAAGGCTTATATAACAACAACCTCGAGAAACCACTAGCTGTTGATTGGATCCTACACTTTTCTATCACCGCTATCTCCTCATGGTGTTCTCTATCCTCACTCCTTAACTCGCCTAGAGTCACCATCTTGGAGCCCTTTTTACGAAACTCAATACATTCGTCAATGTGATGCCCTCTTTGTTCATGGAATGGGCAAAAGTCATTTTGCCAATGTCATGCTTAGTTGATCCCATCAAATGTCCGGAATGCACCAACATGTCGTATAATCTGGACATAGTCACCTTGAGAGCCCTTACTTTATTAGTTTCTATTGCATTCACCCCACTACTTCCGCGACATGTTTGGGCAAAGGATTCGATTCACATTGGGTGGATCCTCAATGGTGATCCATCCGACTTTGATCAATTGTAACACCTTTCTCTTAAAAGCTACGCAGTCTCGATCTTTGTGACCTGCATTACCAGCTATGGTATTCGCGAGTCAAATTGGGATTATGCCAAGCGAGGAAAGGTGGTCGTCTTTGGTGATACTTGGTAGAGGAGCAATATGTCCAATGTTCGAGTAATTGATCATATAATTCTTTTAGGGTCATGGGCAAAGGTGGTAGTTGTTCTTCAACTTGTGGATAGTCTCTTCTTTGGTAGTTATTTTGATTATGTGCAGGGAATTTTGGGTAAAAAGGTTGGTTTGGAGTGGTGGGTTTGAAAAAGTTGATGTTAGTGGTTTGGGGGTAGGTGTTTGGTAGCTCTTGTAATTCTTCTCTTTCCCCTTGTATCTTTCTTCCACATTATTCACCTCAACTTCTTTTCTCTTCCCGATGAAACCTCTCTTCTCTACGGGTTCCACAATTCTTCCGCTCCGGATTCCCTGCTCAATCCTTTCAGCAATCCGTACCGCATCAAAAAAGTGTTGGGCTGAGCTTCCCATCAGATGCTCGTAGTACGAAGCCACTGAGCGTGTTGGCAAGCAGAGCCACCATTTCGGACTCTATCAATGGAGGTTGCACATTGACGACTTGGTCCCTCCATCTTTGAGCATAAGTCCTTACTGGACTCTTGAGCTCCTTTCTCCATTGTCATCAAGCTGGTCCTATCAGGAGCAATCTCGAGGTTAAACTTATACTGCTTTTAAAAAAGCATCTGCCAAATTAGCCCACTTTCGAATCCTGATATTATCCAACTTCATGTACCAGCTAAGCGCAGAACCCGTCAAGCTATCCTGGAAGAAATATATTAGCAATTTGTCATCATGTATAACCTCCGCCATCTTGTTATAATAAGAACGAAGATGAGTTTTTGGGCATTCTATTCCGAGTGTACTTAATAAACTCGGGGACCACTGAACTTCAGTGGTATCACAATGTTTGGTACCAAACATGCTTCATTGCTACTGATTGGGTCGGATAGATCGTTCCCTTCCACTGCTCTTATCCTTTCTTCTAGTGCAGACCATTTATCATATCCAGTGGGTTCCGGAACTCTGGTATTGTGTGGGTCCTCGTCTGTTAAATCTAATGTAATAGGAATTGGGATGGGCCGGATGGATTCATGCTGCCTCTTTGGCGAATTAGTTTCCGCAATAAGGGGTGCCACCAGACTTTGGACTGCTGGTGGTGCTTCCTCGGTTCGGGCGGATGTGCCCTCTCCATCTCTTGCTCTTAAAGTCTTCTCTAGCAAACTAGTCAAACGTGCTACGTCATTTCGCATAGCTTCAAGATCCCTTTGGTACTTGGATTCTAGTTACGCCTCGTCGTTGTTTTCCATTCTTCTTCTCGATCGGGTGTTGTGGACTTTAACGAGGGGACCTATGTTTCAGTGGTAGAGTCTATTACATGAATGCATAAGAGAATGTAAAATGTATGTGGTATGATGAGTATGAATGTATATGTAATGCAACGGATTTCTCTTGTGAACAATTAATGGCCAAACACTTCCTAGAATAGGGGTTTCTTGTCACATTGCCGTTAGAATCTGCGCCTCGGGTCATTTGCTTAAGTCATATTCACCAAAGACAGAATTTGCATAAGAAGCGTCCTTTTTATTGATTGGATAAGTTTGCTATATTTTGAAAAACTTCGAAAGGGAAAGCAAATTAAAATCTTTCTTCAGTCGCGTCTTCCATCAAAGGCGGAAAGCAAATCCCGGTTCTCGATCGACTCCAGAAAGCATCGGTTTCAGCTAAACTCGACGGTAACGGATGATGTTTCCCCACATTTCTAGCATTGGTCCTAATGACCGGCGTGTGCAGCGACTTCATCCATTTGTTTGTCCATCCTGGACAATTTTTCAATAAGCACCAAGTTGGTTACTGTTTAATGAAATGTTATTAGCATCAATATGGTCCTTATGTTTTTCTATCAATGCTAATTTTTCGCCCAAATGCTTTACCCTTTCTCTCTCTTTGTCGAGCTCCATCTTCAAAGTTCTTATCTCATCTTCTTTAATTACCAATTCTGCTTCAACAACTTCATCTTTCACAGGCTCTGCCAAACGACTTTCCGACATTACATATTTCTTGTGCAATTCCTCGTAATTTTCAATTCTATCCATCGACTCACACTGAACTTCTGCAAACTTTTCTTGATAATATTCTCTGTTCTCCTGACATTCACTATGTTTAGTCTTCAATGTGCCGAGTTCAGAGCAACTTTGCTTCCACATTTGATTCATCTCCGCTAAGTCTTTCTCAATTCCTAATCTAGCATTTTTCTCCTCGACCATCTTCAACTCGAGCTTAGCTAAACTCGCATCTCTAGACTGTAATTGTTCATCTAAAAATGCTCTCCTTTTATCACCCTCCAGCACCATTTCTTCCATCATTATCTTATCCCTTCGGGTCTTGTTTAATTCCATCTGAAGCTTTTCAATTTGTCTCCTTAAGTCTCCCTCACTGTCAACTCTTTTTCTTTTAACGGACCTTTCTTCAGTTTGTGGCGACTTCACTTCTCCATTGGCCGAGGTTGAGGCAACTGAATCTCTCCATTTTGAATACCCTTCGCTTGCACTAGGATTCCCCAAATTTTTTATTTCTAACAAAACAAGATGCTTCCAGTCTTGTTTGATGGCTAGCATGACTTCTTGTGCAATGGGATCCTTAAACAAACCAAAAAATTGAGCAATCCCTTTGGTTCTTGGAATGAATTGCATGCCCCCATGCTGTCTTACCACGAGGGCTGGAGCATAACTCACATAACCGGTAATCCCTACCAGTGAACCCAACACCTTTGCCCGCAACTCATTAGGACATCCATTGCTTTGGCCCGAGGGCCTTCCACTTCAAACCACCACTAGGTGCGACTTTTAGCTTTTCTACCCATCCTTGGTTGTCTAAATCCCCCATTCTTCTTCCTCCACTAATCTCAATGGTCTTCGGTTGAACCACCAAAAATTATTGAAGACGAGTTTTTCGTTTCAATGTGACTAACCATCCAAATATATAACAGTTGCGTGCAACATCTCACTGCCCCTTTCCCGACTTTCAGACGGTGATTAAGTGTCATGATGGTTTCGACCAAAATAGCGACCACGGGTTGATTTGCGTAGTCTCATATCCTACATATGCAGCAGCGACTTCTAAGCTTATTATACTGTCAGGCTTAGGAATAACACAAGCCCAAATATGCCTAATGCAATCAATCTTTCTTTCTCGACCCGGACTTTTGTTCTAGTTCCAACTCCAGCATCTTCCATCTTAGACCAGCGACCTTCTTTTCTAAAAACCTTTCAACGTTGGAGATCCTAAGCGGCTTGACAGTTCGGGAATGACCTTATCGGATCTCGAAGGGAAATAAATCCTATATAGGTCATTTGGGAACTCGATCAACATTCCGTATTCCTCCACGAGTAGGACATAGATCTATGTTCCCAAAAGAAAAACAACGGTAGTCAGGGTCCCAGAAATGAATGAGAGTTCGCACTGCTAGGTCTTAAGATGTCCACTTTTGCAATCTCCATCAAGCGTCCAGTATTTCTGAAAAATGTGTCTTTGTCCACATCCCGAAAGTGAATCGTCAACTTGTTCACCTCATTTATGATGCAATCTATATTCTTGATTGGTGGTAGTCTCATAGCATCACCTTTAAGGCAGTCTCCTTCAGTCAATTGTGACAATTCAGAATTTCTCCCATATTCCATGATGGAAAATCTAGTGGTTGTGGCCATATCGTTCACAAGACCTGTAAAGCAAAGATGCCTTTTTTAGGTTTATTTAATGTGAAAGACATTTCGGAGAATACATCCTAACGATAGGTTCTAGTTTCTTTACGTGAGACATAGGGTAGGTTTACTACTTGGGCTCTAAAAAGGGTCTCTCGCTGTCCCAGTGATCACCCTCGTAAAGGCAATATGGGGTCTTAGCAGATAATGGGATGGCTCGTATACCAATCATTATCATCTAAGCTCTCAGCAAAGAGTTAGGGTTTACACAAACTTCAACCTTGACTCAAGTCATAGGTAAGCTGCTACTCCCCCACTTAACTTAAAGTTTCGTGTGTGCTCTCAAAAATGATAAAAAGTGATGCGTGACGAGGTATATTATGATGACAGGATGAAAAGATGCATGCTAAAGCTTTTAAATAAACATGTAAATAATTTGTGGCAACAGGAGAATAAACGAATAAATAACGCACAAATAATTAACATATCATAAACAAACAAAATTATCAAGCTTAGTCCAAAGTCCCCAGTGAGTCGCCATTCTGTCGCACCCCAAAAATAGTAGGAGGCGGCGTCGTGGCAACTTGTCCCCATGAGCGAGGAAATTAAAATGTTGAGGGATTATCTATTTTTAAGAAAAGGAGTCAGCCACCTAGTATTATGGTTACTAGGAAACCTAAGACTGGTCTTTCGGAGATTCTAGAGGTAAGGAGCTGGTTGCGTAAAGGGAAGGTTTTAGCACCCTAGTACGCCCTACCTAAGGTAAACTGCTTGACGCTTTGGATGACTTATGATATGTTATGGACTTGAACTTTCAAAACATGAAAAGGAATTTTATATATATATATATATACATTAAACCCCTTGAGATTTAGTTATTGACAGTTTGTAATAATATATCATTCCCGTCGAATATTTTGGATATCCACCCCTTATTTATCCAAATATCGACAGTGAATAATAACTTACTATTCCCATGGACATTTTGGATAATAACCTTTTTAGGATTTATTTATTCAAATATCGACGGTGAATAATAACTTATTATTCCCGCCGAATATTTTGGGTAATAACCCTTAGGATTTATTTACCCAAATATCAACAGTGAATAAAAGCATATTGTTCCCACGAATATTTTGGATTTTTACCTCTTTGGGATTTATTTATCCAAATACCGAGCGATGAATAAAAAATCTCAAAACAAAATAAGATTTTAAATTTTTTGAAATATTGGCCAATACCCTTTGGATTTTACAAACTCGTTGTAAAATCTCAAAAATGCAAGAAATAATTTTTCCTTTGCAAAATCCATGCTAAAATCAATTTCCTCTTCAAAACCCCAAAATAATATATATATTTTTTAAAGAAAACATTTTTTTAAAATATGCTAGTGTATTGGCCTTATGCAAGAAGAAAACAACACATTTTTAGGATTTTTATATATATAAATAAATAAAATAAAAATATATATATATATATATTATTTTTATTTTTTTATATTTTATTATTATTTTATTTAATATTTTATATTATTATTTATTTATGAGTAGTTGGGCTCAGCTCACTATGGATCTGAGTGACCTACCAGGCCGCCTCTTCGATGAGCGACTGTGCAGTCGCTTACAGATGGCGACTGCAGCCGCTACGATGAGCGACTGGCAGTCGCTACGATGAGCTGCCTGGCAGTCGCTTCTACAGATGGGCGGCCTGGCAGCCGCCTCGAGTCTGGGCCGTTGGCCCAGCCCTTCTAGGTCGTGGGCCGTCGGCCCGATAATACAGATCTGGTCGGGTACAAACCCGACCGTGATAACTCGACCGGTTACCTTTAGCGGTAACCGGGTATATTTTTTGCAGAGATAAAAACGAAGATGAACAGTGATATGTTGATTTTTCAAGTACAGAGAATGGCGTTTTTGTTAATACCTTCATGTAGAAGACGTTGAGGTGGTTCTTCCAGTCGTGGTGGTATCGGAAATGGTCGCCTGTGCTCGCCGCAAAACGAGTTGGAAGTGGCGGGCTGTTGTTGCAGGTGTCGGGGCTGTCACCTTTTCTTCAACGGGGACGATGGCTGAGCTTCTGGGATTGTGTGAAGCTGATGGTGACGGAAAGGGTGGTTCTTGGTGGTTGGGATGACCAGCTGTTAGAGTTACCGAACCGAAGAGGAGAGAGAGGCGTCGAGGGTCGCTTGTTCAGACGATGAGCGTTGCTTCGCCGTCGTCCGAGAAGGTGGATGAGTGGCGAGATTGAGGATGGTTTAATGGTGATGATGAAGGGCGGTCGGCGGTGATATTTCTTCACCGAGAGGGAGAGGCCGAGTCTAGCGGTTTCGATTGAGAGAGAAGAGAAAACCGTCCCGAGGAGGAAGAAGACTAGTGCCCTTTTAATGAACACCACGAGTAACCAAAATTTAAAATTTTTCCCGTCCCTCTTCCCGACTTCTCGGTTTTCATTTTACTCCTTTTTCTCTTTTTCCGACCTCATTATCATTCTTTCGGTTCTTTCGGTTCATGGGCCTCTGCGATTACCGTTGGTGGCCTACAGCATGCCCCATTTCCTGGCAGGCAACATTCTCTAATTCATGGCAGTGGCGGGTGGCTCAATAATGTGGGTGGCTTCGTGGGTGGTGCAAGTTTTATTTTTTTACATTTTTTTTTTTTTTTGGGTATAAAATACAATTTGGTCCCTCCATTTATTATTCCCCTAATTGCACCCTCAATTAGGTCCTTGTAAAAAAAAAAATCCAAAGTTAACTTTAAAATTGCGCACCTCTTTCTTGTGGCCCTTATTTTATCCAGTGCGATATAGTTCCCCACTCGAACATGAAACTCTCCATTTGTCCAATTGGGTCCCCGATTTCGCTTAATTGGCTTGAAAAAAATTCAAATTGATCAACGAAAAATCAAATATCATAAATTTATACCGAATTAATTTTAAACACTTGATTTCTTATTAACTAAGCCTTTAATAAAATTAATTTGATCAAATTAAAGTATAACTAAGTCGCCAAGCTTAATTAAAACTCTCCAATTGGACCTAAATTAAATTACGAATATAATTACGCCTCTATATCAAACCAACGACTATATCAAATTGATCCATAAAAATATAATTATATTTTAATGACTTAGTTTATGCGTGGATTTATCTCATAATAAATTACTTTAGCTTTGGATCCGCGTTTTTTCATTTCCGAGCGCAACAAGGGTATAATCGATTTTTCAAAAAATGTTCAAAATTTTAACTTGATTTCTTTACCGACATCATCCCTCATTTATTTTTTTTTTTTATTTTCTGATAGTTTTGGGGTATGACCCAAAATTAGGTTACAATGATTGACAAATTTAAAATTCAATTATGATCGCGAATTAATTTAAGGTCCAATTGAAGGATTTAATTAAGTGCAAGGACTTAATTATACTTTAAATTGGCCAAATTAATTTTATCAAGGGCTTAGTCAATGAGGAATCAATTCCTCGAATTTAATTTGGGCTCAATTAAAGAGAATGGAATTTTCGAAGCCGGTTTGAATTTTTAAATCGAGGACCGAATTGAACGAATTGAGAATCCAATTGTCAATTGAGGGTCAAAATTCACAAATCAAAAGAGAAAGACCATAATAAAAAGGGAACATAAAGCTAAGGGCCAAATTGCAATTTCTCAAAAAAAATAATTAAATTCCTGCAAATGTAGAGGTCGCGACCCTCAGTAATTACAGAGGCAACAACCTCTGCAAATGCCAAGACTGAGGCAACAGCCTCATGCAAAATGCATGAGGAGTGCCTCAGTCCTCTATAAATAGAGGAACAGAAACAGAAAACGGGAGGGGAGGAAATTTGAGAGAACGAAATTTCAGAGAGAGAAAGGAGAGAAAAACATAAACAGGGAGGATAAAAAAGAGTAAGAAAATTCTGGGCAAAAAACTTGGAAAACAGAGGCTCGAAACAGGAAACAAAAACGGAGTTTTGGAAGTAAAAAAGAAGTAAAAAAACTGAGACAATAGAGAAAAAGAAGAAGAAAGGAAGTGGTTTCCCGTGGCAGCTCCTTCTCTCTCCCCGATCGTCTCTCTCTCTCTCTAAAACCAGCAACTCCGGCGACCGTCTCTGACCACCGTGCATCACCCCTTCATCGCCAAAAACTCTCCCCTCCACGCCAGATGATCACCCGTGGTTTCAGGTGAGGACAACAGCGGCGGTAGCTTGTGCAACATCAACAGGCCGAGACTTCAAGAGCTCCCTCTGGCCACCACAGACCACCGTTGACAGCGAAACAACCACTAGGACAACCACCTCGACCTTAGCTATCTGACCATACCCTCAGGTGAGCCTTTCGCCACAATTTTATTTTTACTGTTCATTCACCTTCAACCTCGCGCTCTACATGCGGTGGGGACGTGATCGTCCCACTGTTCATGCAGGGCCGGGTTTAGGTGGTTTGGGTCGGGCTTTTGTGCCCGGCCCGAGCACATGATGGGCCCAGGATCTTTTGTTTGGGCTTCCAGCCCACGATGGCTGGAAGCCCAGCCCCTTAGCCCGCTTGGGCCTCCAGCCCGTGAGGGCTGGAAGCCCAGTTCACAAAGGGTGGGCTGTCATCCCATAGTGGGCTGACAGTCCAGCCCTAAAAAAAAAATAAAAAATAGAAGAAAAAAAAATAAAAATACAAATTAAAAAAAAACTTTTTTTTTACCATTATTCAAAAATATAAAAAAATGTATTTTTTTTTGTGCATACAGCCGGATTCCAAAACTTTTCTCATTGTATTTTTCGTAAAAAAATGTGTTGCATATTTTTCCATATTTTTAATACGAAATTTGGATATCGTAACCAGTTTACAATTATCCATTGGAAGTCGGCCAAAATGTCAAAAATAATTTAACAATTATTTTTTTTAGCCTTCGCGGTGTAAATTTACATTGTAAAGTACACCCGCAGATAAAAATATTTTTACTACGGTGTAAAATTACATTGTAAAGTACATCCGTAGATATATAAAAAAACAAAACTTATAACTGCGGTGTAAAATTACATTGTAGAGTACACCCGTAAACAAAAAAAATGTTTTTTTTTAAAAGTGTAGTGTAAAAATTTTAACTTAGGAAAAACAATCAAACAACAATGCGACTTACCTCGGTAAGGCGTATAAGGGTGCTAATACCTTCCCTTTACGCAACTAGTCCCCTTACCCAAGACTCTCTGGACCAATAGGTTCTTAGTGACCTTAATACTAGGTGGTGACTCCTTAGAATTATAATCGTAAATTTTACGATTATAAACAACCCCATTTTCACCGTCTGCCGTTTCTCTCCTCGAATCCGGGGTGAAGGCGGGCGCGAGCGAGTCCCAAAATCGCCGTCGCGACATTAACAATAACATGTCCCGAGACAATAACATGTCTCAAGCACTAACGATAACGAGTCAAACAATAACAGCTCAAATAGTACTGATTCCAAACAATAACAAAACCCTTAAAATCAATCTCGATCCAATCATCACTGGGTCTACAAAATCTTAAACATTGTTCTCAACAAAACCATAATTAATAACCTGTCTATCCTCTTACGGCATATTTACTGAGGTTAATCGTTCATTCACCCGGTCATCCTTTTCAAATGCCATTAGCCAAAGATAGTCAATCATTCGATTACGGTCATCCATTCGGATGCCATTAGCTAAAGATAGTCAATTATTCGTTCGGTCATCCATTCGGATGCCATTAGCCAAGCTAATCAATCGTTCATGTCGGTCACCCATTCGGATGCCATTAGCATGCCGGTCACCCATTCGGATGCCATTAGCCGAAGCTAATCAATCATTCATGTCGGCCATCCATTCGGATGCCATTAGCCGAAGCTAATCAATCATTCATGCCGGTCATCCATTTGGATGCCATGTCATCCATTCGGATGCCATTAGCCGAAGCTAATCAATCATTCATGTCGGTCATCCATTCGGATGCCATTAGACGAAGCTAATCAATCATTCATCCCGGTCATCCATTTGGATGCCATTAGCCGAAGCTAATCAATCGTTTATTCACATTTAAGCATTCAACAATCTAATATAAACTCTATCGCATTCGAATAATATTTAACTTAAAATACTTCTTACGTGTGGTATAAAAGAGAGGTGTAATTCACCTACCTGCTCTACTTCTAGGTTGTTCTTGTTTGGATGATGGTTCAACCCCGACCACACCGCCTGCGACATCATTGTCCACAAAAATCAATATATTTCTATTTTCAATTTCACATTCGTCACCATACTTATTTCAACAAAATCACACATTGAAACCATAAATTTCAACACATAATCCCTCAACAAAATTCCAACCGAAAACACACATTAAACCCATAAATTTCAGCACATAATCATTCAATAAAATCCTAACAAACCACACATTATAACCATAAATTTCAGCATATAATCCATCAATAAAATCCCAACAAAATCACACATTGAAATCATAAATTTCAACACCTAATTCCTCAACAAAATTCCAACCAAAAACACACATTCAACCCATAAATTTCAGCACATAATCATTCAATAAAATCCTAACAAACCTGATTTGAAACGAAACATTGTAATAGCAATAAATCACAATTAACTCAACAATTATCAAATACAAACGGTTAATATGTAGAAAAACCCATTATATAAAACATATTCAAATTGCAAGGTCTTTCAACGGTTGGATCTACCAAGATCGGAGTTAAACTGGAAACTGACTTTATCATCGGAGAGGTACTTGTTAAGCATCAATATCTCCTTGCTGAAGTGTACCATTCTCATCTCCACCGTTCGAACATGAATAACCCTCATACGCACCACATAACCAAATGTCGATTGATCCAACGGTGCAATAAAGGAAAACTAGTCATAAGCTCCGATTAGCAAAGAAGCAGATTTAGCTATATTGTTCAAAAGAATACATGTCTCCACCAGAGCCATACTAGGCTAATCCCTCTGGTGAACATTTAGTAACAAGTAAGGCGCACAACAGACCAAAAGTTCAGAGAAATCCAACGGTGGACGGAGGAGGAACTAGCTGGCGACTCTGACGAGTTTGAGGGGATTTTTCAGAAATCTTCAGATGACTGGATTTCTCAAACGACTTCTGATAATAACAATCCCTCCGGTCAGCATTTAGACAATGGTTAGGTGCATAACATACTCATATTGAAGCCCGATCCAACGGTGGATGGAGGAGATATTGGTCTTGGAGTACCACCCCTTCTTATCTTTTTCTCTCCAACCTCTCTCTAACTTATCTCCTCCCCCCTTAAGTGCACAAATGAGCCCCCCATTTCCTTTTAAATGTATCTTTTTACCCCACCTCTTCTCTTCTTATAATTTAAATCATAATCTTTTTATTTTATTTCAATTTCACCCCTCCCAACTTATTTTACTCATCCTTTAATTCATTCCTTGGGTTTTTTGTTTTGCAAGTTCATCTTGTTGCAGATTACTTATGGAATATTGACCTTGGTCGTATTTCTTTACGATTTTCTGTCGCGTCATGAAATCGGCAGCGAAAATCTAAATCAGCCTTTAATATATATATATATATATATATATATATATATATATATATATATATATATATCCTCTTGGGTGTTTACATTTTACACCACATGTTCTCTTCTTATATTATAAGTCATAATCTTTACATTTATTTCAATTTCACCCTCCTCTCAACTTATTTTATTTATCTTTTAATTTAACACTTAATTTATTTCCTGGTGTTTACATTCTCCCCTCCTATTAGATATTTCGTCCTCGAAATTAAATTAAGTACCTATTTCAGGTAATAAAAGTAAATACTTATTCCTTATCTCAAACTCTTTTTTCCACGTTTCTTCCTCTATTTGTGAGTTTCTCCATAATACTCTCACCAATGTAACTCTCTTGTTCCTTAGTATCATTACATGTCAATCTAAAATCTTGATGGGCTTAACTTCCATGGTTAAGTCCTCTTTCTAATCATCTCAGCACTGTCAATTGCCTGTTGTACCATTTCGGGTCCTCACAGCTTCCTTTGCCCTATTTCATCCCAATAAATTGAGGTACGACACTTCCGCCATACAATGCTTCAAATGGAGCCATACCAATAGTAGTTTGATAACTACTATTACAAGTAAATTCTACCAATGGGAAGTGATCTTCCCATTTTCCACCAATTTCCAGTACACAAGACCTTAAAAGATCCTCAAGAGTTTGAATGGTTCTCTCCGACTGCCCATCCGTCCGTGGATGAAATGTCATGTTTAGATTTAACTTTGTTCCTAAAACCCATTGTGAACTAGGCCATAGTCTCGATGTGAACCTTGGATCCCGGTCAGAGACAATCGATACTGGTACTCCATGGAGTTTGACCACTTCATTTATGTACAATTTTGCAAGTATATACATTGAGTCTGTCGTTCTCATAGGAAAAAACAAAAGACTTTGTTAGTCGATCCATAATAACCCATATGGCATCATTACCTTTCTTTCCCTTGGGTAATCCTATCACAAAATCCAAAGAGATATCCTCCCATTTCCATTTTGGAAACTGATAACAACTGCAACTTCCCTGTAGGTTTCTGGTGTTCTATCTTCACTTGTTGACAAATCCCATAATTCGACACAATTTCTGCTATTCCTCTCTTCATATTTGGCCACCAATAATATTCCCTTAGATCCCTAAATCTCGTTGTACTTCCAGGATGGTAGCAAAACAGGATTCATGAGCTTCTCTCTCAATACCTCATCTTTAAAGATCTCATTATTGGGCAAATAAATTCGTTTTTCCATAGCTATTAGTTCATCAAATAATACCTGAAAGGACTTTTCTATACCCTGGTTCACATTCCCTTTGACCTTCCTTACCTTCTCATTACTTGTTGAGCCTCCAAAACTTAGCCACAAACCAATTTTTCTCATTTCTACTATACTTCCTTGTCTCTTAATTTCTATGTTATTCATAATTACTTTACCCTTTCTATTTAAAGCATTTCCTACAATGTTAGCCTTACCAGGATGATAGTTAATCACACAATCATAATCTTTTATTAACTTCACCCATCTTCTTTGGCGCATGTTTAACTTTTTCTGCGACATCAAATCTTCCAAACTCTTATGATCTGAGAAGATTTACAGTTGTGACCCATACAAAAATTGTCTCCATATTTTTAGGGCAAACACTCATTGTTGCAAGTTCCAAGTCATAAACTGGATAATTCTCCTCATGTGGCTTTAATTGTCCGGATACATAAGCAAGTACACAATTACACATCCTGGACTGTTTTAGAAACGTCGCTATATACAGACATATCCTTCGTTCTCGATGGAAAGGCCAACACTGGAGCAGAAGTGAGCCTTTTCTTTAGTTCTTGAAAACTCCCTTCACACTCATTCGACCAAACAAATTTGACTTATTTACGAGTTAGTCTGGTCAAAGGTGGTGCTACGGTGGAGAACCCCTCCATAAACCTCCGGTAATATCCTGCGAGACCCAAGAAACTTCCAATTTCTATCACATTAGTAGGCCTCCCATTTTAACACAACCTCTATCTTCTTTGGATCCACGAATATTCCTTCTGCAGAAATCACATGGCCCAAAAATACCACTTCCTTGAGCCAAAACTCACACTTATCTGGCTTTGCATACAATTTATTCTCCCTCAAAGTCCGTAACATGACCCCCAAATGTTGTTCATGCTCTGAATATGAACTAGAATATACCAAGATGTCATCGATAAATTCCACCATGTACTGATCCAAGTAAGGCGGAAATACTCGATTCATCAAATCTATGAACATCGTTGGTGCATTGGTCAACCCAAACGCATCATTAAGAACTCGTAATGTCCATAACGGGTTACGAATGTTGTCCTATAAATATCTTGTTCTTTAATTTTCAATTGATGATACCCGACCTTAAATCTATCTTAGAGAATACCTTAGCACCCTTTAACTGATCAAACAATTAATCTATTCGTGGAAGTGGATACTTGTTTTTTTTTTATATTACATGAGTTAACCAAAAAGGACAACCCTTCCTCATTATCCTTCTAGCCCTTAAGACTAAAATCATACAGTTTAAAAGAAATTTTCTCTCTCCTTTAAATACAACATTCCTATTTCCTACCCCCTGGTGAGTCACTGTTTTGGTAAAACGATCCACTTGTACCTTATGTTTGCTTAACCAATCCATGCCCAAAAATCAAGTCAAAGTCATATAATTCTAATGACATAAGGTCTACATTCAATCCCAACCCTTCAATATACAATTTCACTCCTCTATAGATATCATCAGTGTTCATGCTTTCTTCTAAAGGGGTACTAATTGTCACCCTATTCGCAACTTGTGAGGCACCACATGCAATCATTCCACAATTCTACATAATGGATGACTAGCTCCAGAACCAATTAAAGTATAATCTTGCATTGTATTTAACTGTATTTTACCTATAACAGCCCAGCTCAACCTGTAATATATTGTCCACTTTGGGCCTTACCGCCCTCACAGTTTTGTTCCTGGTGACGCGAGCCCACTTATGGGCTTGATGCCCCAAAATGCATATGAAAATTTAGCAATCAACACTCTTAATAAGGCCAAATACCACTCCCTCACCCGCCAATGTGGAATATTACAGTACCTGCCACAACATCAGGCATAACTCCCATATCCTCTTGAGTCATATGATATATCTGACCTTGAAATCTTCCATCCTGAAACCTGGACCTCCCTCGAGTAACACTTATCCTTGATGAGGTAAGTCTAGCAGGTCGATCAACCATAATCTGTCTGTTGTTGATTCCCAACATCGATCCTCTGACTTTGGTTTCCCTTATTAGCCCTACGAGGACAATCCTTCTTCTGATGACTCGTGTACCCACAATAATAACAACCTCCACCCATATATGGGCACTCCTTCCATTGATGTCCCTCTCCTTTGCAGATGTAGCATCTTCCTGGCATCGTAGAACAATCCCTCGGGTTTCTTTGCTCACACCTCTAACACTTTCCATACCCTAAGCAACCTTACCAAATCCATGCATGAATGAAGTTGCATCGCTATCATTATCATTCTCAGTTATTGTCTTAGTCCATCACTAAATATGTCTACTTTGTGGTGCTTCGTGGGAGAATAGGTGGAGGCAAAAGGTGTTAAATCCTGAATCCTCCTCTCTTGAGAATATTTCACAACTCATTTCCTATATATATCTTTTGCCCATTGTACTATTATAACGACCCTCTCTAATCTAGAAGCTACACTAGAAGCACCTGTAGCCATCCTTACCGCCAAGCCTGTACCATATATTCCATAAAAGCACAATCTAAAAATATGTTCAGCACAACCATCGGTGCTACTAGGGAGATATATTGATTTGTCGCTCGCCTTTAAATGCATTCCTTGGAGGCATATCTACCCGTCGAGAAGTAGAATTTTCCTGACCTCCTGTTGGTTCTCTCCTCTCGGAATTAACCAATACCGCGGGTATATAAAATGTAATATCTACCTTGGAATCCGCTTCATACAGTCATATTGTAAACTCGACCCCCCTTACTCATGTAAGGGTTGGGTCAGTCCTAGCTTGCTGTCTGGTTCAAACCATCCTATAATACCTTTCAAAAATCATCACAACAATGCCATTATCATTGAACCCCGGGATCAAGACCAGGTGTTCTGATACCAAGTGTAAAGACCCGGATTTATTTTATATATATATATATAACACATATGGTACCGGAAATCAGCAAACCTGATTACCTCACATCATCAGAATACCATCCATACAATCAAATTTCATTAAAAGTGGATCTTACATAAACATGTAGTATTATGGTGGCATAATTAGAAATTCATATTAAAAATATACATACATGGACATGAGGTTGCATTCCTATACTACTAATAGCCATTACGAATTTACACAAAAGGGTCTAATAAAAGTTATGTGTTCAGTACATTGGTTCACACCAAATACATTGTGATTTAGAATGCATCTACATGGTTCCTTGCAAAAGTAGGTTCTTATGTATCGGGTTCCTTAGGCATCTGGTGGATGTGACGTCCCTACAGCAATAAAAAACATTTAAGAAAATATAATTGCTTAATGATAATTATAATGGTAACTAAACGGTCTGGCAGTTACATGAGGCATTAACATTTATAATTTCTTCATGTACTTGGTACAAATAGCTTGTAATGCATATAAATGCATAAATTTAACAATAACATGTCCCGAGACAATAACATGTCTCAAGCACTAACAGTAACAGGTCAAACAATAACAGCTCAAATAGTAACAGTTCCAAACAATAACAAAACCCTTAAAATCAATCTCGATCCAATCATCCTGGGTCTACAAAATCTTAAACATCGTTCTCAACAAAACCATAATTAATAACCCGTCTATCCTCTTAAGGCATATTTACTGAGGTTAATCGTTCATTCACCCCGGTCATCCTTTTCAAATGCCATTAGCCAAAGATAGTCAATCATACGTTCCGGTCATCCATTCGGATTCCATTAGCCAAAGATAGTCAATCATTCGTTCCGGTCATCCATTCGGATGCCATTAGCCGAAGATAGTCAATCACATTAGCCAAAGATAGTCAATCATTCGTTCCGGTCATCCATTCAGATGCCATTAGCTGAAGATAGTCAATTATTCGTTCCGGTCATCAATTCAGATGCCATTAGCCGAAGCTAATCAATCATTTATGCCGGTAAGCCATTCGGATGCCATTAGCCGAAGCTAATCAATCATTCATGCCGGTCACCCATTCAGATGCCATTAGCCGAAGCTAATCAATCATTCATGCCGGTCACCCATTCGGATGCCATTAGCATGCCGGTCACCCATTCGGATGCCATTAGCCGAAGCTAATCAATCATTTATACTGGTCATCCATTCAGATGCCATTAGCTGAAGCTAATCAATCATTCATGCCGGTCATCCATTCGGATGCCATTAGCCGAAGCTAATCAATTAATCGTTTATTCACATTTAAGCATTCAACAATCTAATATAAACTCTATCGCATTCGAATAATATTTAACTTAAAATACTTCTTACGTGTGGTATAAAAAGGAGGTGTGATTGTGCATCAAAAGTATTGTTAAATCTCTTATTTTACATATGTATTTATTATTTTTCTTTGGGATTTTATAATAATTGATATGCTTTTTAGTAATGAATTTCTTTTAATGTTTCGACAAGTTTTTGAGCTTAAATGAATTATTTCAGGAAATTTAAATGTCGAAATTTGGAAGAAAGAATTGGAGGAGAAATCTATGGAAAGCTGGAGGAAAGATTGTTACTTTATCTTGGGTTAAGAAGAAGAAAGATTAAGCTAAAAAATAAGGAAGAAAATCGGACACAAAAATCTTTTACAAGTTGCCGAAATAATAAGTTTTTCAGAACACCTTTCGGAGTTTCAGTCATAACGTTTGACTCAGAGATCCAACTTGTATGGTTTTTGATGTTCTGGAAAGCTAACAGAAAGGCCTACAACTATGTGTCTAATATTGGTCTCCAGAAAATGCTTCTAAAGTGGGGTAAAGTGCAGTACAAAGTTGGCATTAAATCAGGCACAAGAATATTCTCCAAGTTGCCAAAATAATAAGTTTTCCAGAACACCTTTCGGCGTTTCGGTCATATCTTTTGACTCAAATATCCAAATTATATGTTTTTTAATGTTCTGGAAATATCACAGACAGGCCTATAAATATGTGTCTAATAGCCTTCTCCTAAAATTGCTCAGAAATAGGGTTAAATTGCAGTACAAGTTAGCTTCAGATCTATCTTGCAATATTTTCCGAGATTGTGTTTTGTTCTTCTTGTTTTAGAATTCAGTTTTATTTTAGTTGTAAAACTTATTATTTCAGTTTGATTCAACTTATTATTAGAGTGTTATTATATATAATTATGGTTGGCTAATCTCTTTCTTGGATCCAAATCAAGGATGATGGTGATTGAGGTGAGTTCTTTAAGATATGAATGAATCCTAATGTCTATCTTCACTTTCTCTTCATGAATGTTTTGTTATTGCAAAGAAATTTTAGAAATCATCTAAGTAATGTTATAATCGTGAATTTTTATGAACAAAACTTAGTTTTGGTATAGAGATTGTTTGATTCAATGTCTTACTTAATTTGAAAACACTCGTTTATTCTTAAGCAATAATCATCTTCATGTTTTAGATCTTCATTGTAATATCTTCCGACCTAATATCACCATCGTTGATATTAGGTTGAGTTATCTTATATATGTTGAAGGATTCACCAATACATCACCATCAAAATTGATTTGGAACCAAGACTTACCTTTTCTTATCATTTAAATCTAATTACTCTCTTTTATCTTAGAAAACAAATTCATTCATCATTCTCCTAAAATATTTTTGTTGTTACCTAGCTTAATTTATAAATCTAGCTCTCTGTGGATATGACCTCGATCTTACCGAGTTAATTGCTACATCGCACACTCATGCACTTGTGAGTTAAAACAAGCCGATCATAAATAGCGGTCAAGCATTTATCAATAAAACAAACCTTAGTAGTCAGTAAACATCCACCGACAAAAATCAGATTTGATCATGGAAACAAAACATCAATTTATATTCTAAATATTTATCTCTTCCTCATATTAGTTAGGTAATGGATCCACCTATAACTTACCCTAACCATCAAATAACCACAATGTCCTTATTAGTAATTTCATTCAATTATAGCCTTAAGAACTAGATAAGTTGATTAATCAAGAAACATAAATTGCTGCAATATATGTTAGATTTGATTCAATGTTCTCCCTGAGATTAATAACATAAATCCACCGTAATTATTAACTTAGTTGCTTAATAGGTTCATATACCATAACTTCTTTTTTTATATCAAGCTTAGAAATAGATTGTTTACAATAATAACGTAGAGTTCGTTTTAGCAATCAAATAAATAATCATTTTAAAAAATAAGCATATAAGAACAAACATATTCATCACATAAACAAAAAAAGAAAAGGTAAAATAGATCTGATAGTTTTTTAAGTTTGAAGGTTTATGTGTCTTTGCAACCAAGAAAAAGAGTTTAGCCTTGCATGTTTGTTGAACAACTAAAAAAAGAAAAAAAACATGAGTTTTGGGGTTTTTTTTCGCTTCTTTTATGCCTCTCTGAATGACTACCTTTGGCCTTTTTTTCTCTTTCTTTTTATACCACATAAAAAACTCTAGTCTTTAAAATACAAAATAGTCCTTCCTTAAATTGATAGTTTACATTTTAAGTGCGTCAATATTTTTCCAATAAAGAGAAGTAACTTTGCAAGAAATCTTCAAGATTTGACTTACAGGAGTTTATTTGTTGAAATAAAGCTTCTATGCCTAATTAGATGCTTCAAAATGTAATTGGAACTCATGTTTTCATGGAACCTAATTGTTGGCAGAATTCAGTTGTTATCTTGCAAACTTAATATAGCTCTTATATGAAAAAACATTTCTTCTAATATTTGGATATTTGATATAATATTAATTCATTAATCCAACAAAGTTAAGTTTTCATCAATTGGACATCTGTAGCTTGAGATATTTAAATCAGAATGGCCAAAGGTCAACATTGGCAAATTCTGAGATTTAACTTTGAAGGCTGATATTTCAATGCTCTTTCTTCTTTTATTCTTATTTCATTTGATTTACAGAAATTTATCAATGTTAGATTTTTAATTCCATTATAATCACTTCATTTCAATCTTTATAGCTTCTGATATGCATAAAACATTGATTGAATGTCAAATATGTCAATAAGCTGCAATTACCTCTTTATGCATCTTTCATCCAAAAATGCATTTAAAATATATATAAAAAATACCAAGGCATTTTATACATATAACATATGCCAAATACTAGGTAAATATGGATGAAACTATTAAATAATATCGTTGCATCAAATACCCTTATACTTACCTCTTGCTCATCCTCGAAAAAGGATAGATAAAGAAAATCAAATAAAAAATAACAATTACCAATCTCTTAATCTTCTATCAATATCCAAGAATACAAGCATTATAAATAATAATACAATCAAGAAGGATAAAAAACATAAATCTTCATGAATTGTTTTACATGTAAAGTTCAAAACTCAATTACTTTTCAAGATTTAAATGAAATCTATTGCATGCCAAAGTGATAGGTCCTCTCATTGATATACACTCCAATATTCATGTGTTTAGGGATCCAAAACTCATGTATTTAGCGCTTATGTGTTTAAATCTCTTAAATTCAATCAATAAATATGTTCTACCATAAGCTTACTCTTTTCAATCTCATCACCATTACTAACGTATTACAAACCATGCATGAATCAAAAGGTCTTATTTTTCAATTGTAATGGGCTAAGGTTAAGTTGAGGTAAAAGAGAGTAAAACAAAAGGTTCAAACCAAAGAAAATAGAGCATTCTTAAAAATAATATTTAAAACAAGTTATTCCATCAAAGCACATCAATTTTAAATATTTAAGCACCAATGCTTAGCTCCTTTTGATTTCAAACTCTTTTTTATTTCTTTTTCTTTTGTCTTATTTTTATTTTTCATCTTTAGCAATGTGACCCATCTTTTCATCAAGCATCACTTCTTCTATCTTTTCAAATAATTTCCAACCATAATTCTGTGATATATCACAAGTATAGGCTCTACTAATACTTGACTAGGGGCGAAGAGGAAAAGCATATAAAAATTTATGGTTTATACATGGATAAAGCAAAGAAAAGATAAACAAGCTCGGAAAGGGCTCACTAAGGACAATATGCTTTAGGTTGAATTTTTTGATCAAGAGAAAAAAATATTAATGCCTTTATTATCTTGATGCATCTATGGAATGCGAATGTAATTTCAAAAAGAAATGAAGCAAGTTCTAGAGATACATATCATTGAAAGAAAGGATAATCAAATAATATATTGTTAAAGGCTCAAAATTTGCATTAGTATAACACTATAAAATCAACATGATATATTTTTAGAGTCAATCTCTAAAACAATTAAACATTAAAACATGCATGCAACTCATTCATTCAATTAATATATTCATCCATCTCACTTAATTCTCACACATAATACTCATATTCTTATAAACCAATGGGAGTTCAAAAAGATACATAGATTTTTTAATTTTTATTTAAGGGAATGAAAAATAAACAAAAATAAACATTTATCCAATACCCCACAAATAAAACACATTATTGTCCTCAATGTTGAAATAAAAGAAAATGATTATAGGAGAATGAAAAAATGAAATAAAATGCGAACAAATAAAAGATAAGGGAAAATGAGAGCAAATCTATTTTTTTTGTGCTGGGTTACCTCCCAGTAAGCGTTTGTGTTTTTTGTCATCGGCTCGATATGTGGCATGACATGCTCATTCTTTATAGATATGGTAATCTCTTCCATCAAACTTTGATAGAAAGATTTCAGTTGATGGCTATTTTTTAGTACTTTATTAGTTTCTAAACTTGTAATTTCAATATAAGGGATGGTTTACAAAACCTGCAAAGCCAATGGTGCTTTGTGCAGATTTTGAGGAACACGTGTATGCCTCTCCTTCTTCTCCAATTAGGGAAAATCATAGCCATAACTCAATGCTAGATTTAATCCATCCATACAATCAAAATCACAAACTTGATGAACACATTTATCAATTACGTGATAACATGTGATAGAATAAATATTGCTATAAGGATATTTTATTGCATCATGGAAATTAAATTCAATCATTTCATCTCTTACCTCCATAGACAAAGTATCCTATCACTATCAATTTTTGTATTGACAGTTTTCAAGAATGGTCACCCAAACAATATAGGAATGCTCGAATCAAGAGAATCATGTTCCTTATCAAGAATATAAAAGTCATATGGAATTAAAAAATTAACAATTTTAACTAGGACATCTTATATCAAACTAAATTAGTAAACAAAACTACAATTCGCAAGTTATATTAAAATGTTGGTTTTATTCAAAGGCTCCTGATGTGACCATATTATTTGATAGTTTCATCCATATTTACCTAGTATTTTGCATATGTTTTGTGTATAAAATTCCTTGATATTCTTTGTTTTATGTTTTGGAGGTATTTTTGGATGAAAGATACAAAAAGGAGGTAATTTGAGCTCATTGACAGATATGACTTTTAGTCGGTGTTTTGTTTAGAGTGGAAGATCTAGAGAATGAAATGAAGTGATTCCAGTGAAATCCAAAAGATAGAATCCATAAGTTTATGGAAAGATAATGAAAAAGAAATAAAATAAGGAAGATCATGGAAATCTTAGCCTTCAAAGTCAAATCTTGTAATCTGCAAATATCAACCTTTGTCCATTCCAACTTCAATATCTCGAGCTACAAAAGTCCGATTGATGCAAACTCAATTTTTCCGGATCCAAGACTCAAATAAATATAAAATCTCCGATTTAAAATCAACACAATGTGGGATGAAGGATATATTAATTTTACAAGGGATAATTAAATTCTACCAACTTAAGGAAGGACTACTTTGTAAAATACACTAGGGTTTCTAAGCATATATAAAGGAGGAGAGGAGCAAGGAAGTAACGACCAGCACCAAAGAAAACATCAATCTTCCTCCTCCAAATCGTAAATCATGTTTTCTTCCATCTTCTTATTTCGTTGTTCAATAAACATCCAAGGCTAGTCTATTTTGCTTGGTTGCAAGGATACAAAAACCTTTAGATTTCAAGAAATGTGAGATTTATTTTTACCTCAATTTTGCAGTTTATATGATGAATATGTTTGTTCTCCTATGCTTATTTTTCTATGATTTTTTATTTAATTTCTAAGAGCTGACTCGAAATTATTATTGTAGACAATCGATTGCTAAATTTAATATCAAAACCAGAGTTGTGGTATATGAACTTATAAAGCAACTAAGTTAATAATTGTAGCGGATCTATGTTATTAATCTTAGAGAGAACATTCAATCGAACTAAACATATATTGTGGAAAATTATGTTTATTAATTGATCAATTTATCTAGATTTTAATGCTACCATTGAATCAATTTACTAATGCGGACATTGTGGTTGTTTGATGGTTAGGGCAAGTTATACGGTGGATCCGTTAACGAACCAATTTTAAGAAATGATAAATATTCAGAATATAAATTGACGTGTTGTTTCCATGATCAGTTATGATTTCTGTAGGTGGATGTTGATTTGCAACCAAGGTTTGCTTTGTTGATAAGTTTCACATTTATATAATTTTCACTGAGTTTTCTTTATCCGAGCTTAGACAACTTCCAACCTAACCCCCAATTGCATAACATATAGCAAAAAAATATGAACTAAATCATCCTCGTGGGATCAACTCCTTGCTTACTGTATACTATCTTGTTTGATTTGTTTTAAGCTAGGGTAAGTAACTTGTACGACCGTGACATCGCAACAACTCCAAACTAAGAGAATCATTAATAATTTTAGACATAACTTTAATGGATGAACCTAAATCACATAAAATCCTTTTAAAATTAGCATTGCCAATAACATAGGGGATAGTAATTGTACAAAGGCCTTTCTGCTTCAAAGGCATATTGTTTTGAACAACAACAAATACGACTTCACCAATACTTACCATTTCATGACCTTTTAGTTTGAAAGTTCTTTTGGTAGTGTACAACTCCTTAGAAAATTTAGAATATTTAGGAATTTGCTTGATAATATCAATCAAAGGAATGTTGAGTTCCACTTTCTTGAAAACCTCTAAGATCTCTTTTTCTTTGTTTTCTTTCATAGACTTAGAAGAACTCACAAGAAATGGTGAAATTGTTTTAAAATTGGAATTAATTGAGTAAGGAGTGGTGAAATTGTTTTAAAATTGGAATTAATTGAGTAAGGAGTGGTGAAATTGTTTTAAAATTGGAATTAATTGAGTAAGGAGTGGTGAAATTGTTTTAAAATTGGAATTCATTGAGTGAGGAGTTACCTTTGAAGTGGTTTTTGTTGTCTTAGTTTGTGAAAAGGGAGTAAATTTCTTCTTACTAGTCAATTCAATATCTATATCTTCTTCTTCCTCCATCTCTACTTATTTTGACTTGTTTTCTCCAAGTTCTTTCCCATTTTATAACATGACTGTACTAACATTATCTTTTGGATTTAACTTGAGAGAGAAATTTTCCATTCATATGCATTTCTAATTTTGGCAAACTTGAGGCTATTTGCTCTATGTTCTTCTCGAACTTGTGAATACTTGACCTTGTTTCTTATTGAATAGACATGACATTTTGCTACAAGGTCATAGTGTTAGAAGCCAAAGTTTTCATCATCTCACAAAGATCATCATTATATGATGACCCCATAACATTGGAGTTGGTGAATGGAAAGGGTTGTCTTGCTTGATAATTCTGTTATTGTTGAGGCTGAAATCCATGGGAATGGAATTGTTTGCCTTGATTACCTTATTGAAGTGGGTTTCTGTTGTATAAGTTTGGATGATCTTTCCATCAGTGATTGTATGTGTTAGAAAAGGGATCATATTTATGTTGGGGCAGTTCATTGATTGTTCTATCAACTGCATCAACTTGTTAAATATAATCTTCTTGCTTTGTTGGGCACATATCCGATGCATGTCCTTGTATTGAGCATATGCTATAAATTTCACCTGCATTTCCACAAGCCAAAAATCACACAAGAGAAGTAAGATCATTAACTTTATTATCAAGGTTAGATACTTAATTCACTTGTTTGTTTGAGAAGTCTCCTCAGGTGCCTAAATATGTTGAGTTGACTATCATGTTTGAGATTAATAGGTATGCAACATCAGGTGTTTTATCTACGAATGCCCCTCCACTTACAATATTAATGATACTGTGGTTAGTAGGCATCAATCCTTCATAGAAATTTTGAAGTAGTATTTGATGATAAGGGCATTGAATGGACAATATCTCAAATCATTCCCAATACTTTGTAAGTGTCTGTCTATGAGATTGCCGAATCCCACATATTTATTTTCTTATGTTGGCAACTCGAGATGCTGGGAAATAGTTTTTAAGGAAGATCTTCTTCATGTTAATCCAAGTGTAATGGAACCTGGGAGAATTTAAAAAAGTCATGTCTTTACTGCCCCTTTTAAAGAGAAAGGAAATAGCTTTGAACTTAACATGTTCCTTGTCAACACCATTTGGTTTCATGCCAATACAAACCATATGGAACCCCTTAAGATGAGTATAGGGATCTTGTCCTGCAAGACTATTGAATGTTGGTAGCAAATGTATAAAACCATATTTGAGCTTGAGGTTCACATTTTTGTTTATGTTTTTGCACAATGGTTGGTTTCCCATGTTAGGAGTAGCAAGCTCCTTGAGTATATGTTGTCGTGCAACAACCATTATGTTGACATGAGTTTCCTTCTGTAAGCGGCATAAAGTGTTTTCAATTTCGAAATCAACCTACACTTTATGAATTTGGTAAGTATAATAGGTTACAACCATAAATCAAAAAGAAAACTCAAGAAACCAAGAATATAAGATATCAAAAACAATGCAATTTGCATGAGAATCCTACACTGTAAAACTAAAACAATACATAAAAACCTAGAAAATGATGGAATTTGGGCCTCAATAGGGTGGGACTAGAAACTAACGGAAACAATGTCTATTGAAAATGTCGTTTACCTTGTCATCACCCAATTTTTGGGTTACTCCCTAAAATATACCAAAAATAACAAAAATAAAATAAAAGGGGATGGTGTCGGCAGAAATATTAATGTGGAAATTTTGGATATTTTGGTAAACCCGATCGTACCACTTTTTGCCCAGAAATGAAGAAAAATACAAATTTAAAGCTAAAATAATTTATTATTGGATAAATCTGCATAGAAATTAAGTCGCGCAACATAAATATATTTTTATGGGTTGATTTGATTTTATCGTCGACCAATTTAAAAGTGCAATTATGTTTAAGAATTAATTTAGAGCCCAATTGAAGGATTTAATTAAATGGGTCAAATTAATTTTATTAAGAGCTTAATTGGTGAGAAATCAAGTTTGAAACATTAATTTGGGTAAAATTGAGACGATCAGAATTTTTGAAAATGAAACTTTTTGGGTGAAATTAGAAGCCAAAATTGAAGATTAAAACATCGTTCTTCCTGTAAAAAAACTCATTTTTTGTCACATTATATTTATTTAAAATTTTCAAAAAAAAGAAAAAAATTATTGGCAACATGTTTGCCCATGTCGTGCCCATAACACACCAATCCTAAACCCCTACTTGACAACACCTCCCATCCTTTGTTCTCCTATAAATAGAGGAATAAGAATTTTATAAAGCACCCAAAATTAGACCCAAAAAATCAGAAAAAAAGAAAAAAACTTTACACAAAAAACCCTAAAATACTAGGTTTTTTTTCCTTTTTGGGAGCTGCAGTCGCCAACCCCCTTGAAGGGAAACTGTAGACTCCCCCCAGCCAGCCCCTTTTCCACTCTCTTTTTCCTTTCTCTGGCCAGACCTCCATCCTCACCGGCGAGACTTCTCTCAGCCACACGGCTTGACCCACGCAACCTTAGCCTTTATTTTAAACCTCACTTCTCGTGAGCTCCTTTCTCCCGTGACTAACCGCCTAGTTGTTGACATATAATGTCACACTTATATGTTTTATATATTTTGATGATAACAATAAAAGAAAATGGACTAATAATATGCTTGGATGAGATTAAGCGATAAGCAGGTATTATACAAAGAATACATCAACAAGCATAACGGAGTACACGAAGAAATTACTCCAACAAGTCCAAGATGCAAGCAAGTGAAGACAAAGAAGAAGTGTTCATTTTAGTGCTTTAATTATGTAAATCTCAAATGTCTAACTTGATAGCACAATTTAAAATGAACTCACACAGTTCACATTGCATGCATTAAAAGGGTTTGATGATTAGAGGATTAAGTCATAATCAATCGGTTCAAAAATTCAGAAAAGATAATTTGTCACAATTTCCTTTCGCATGAACCGGTCGACCGCTGGTGTATACCAAGTGAACCGGTCGACAGCTTTAAGACAAAATGTCTTTCAAGCCGAACCGGTCGACCGCTTGGGTTATCCGTTGTGAACCGGTCGACCAGCTTGAAGACGAATTGTCTTTTGAACTGAACCGATCGACCACTTTATTTGTCCGTTGTGAACCGGTCGACCGCTTGATATGACAGATTGCATTAAAGCGGCTATAAACGGCTAGTTTCTTTTAGAAACTTATAAATAGCCCTCCTAATTGCAAAAATAAATACACAAGAACTTTCATATCTTATATTGAGGCAATTAGAGTGCAAAAACATCTTCATATCATCAATCTTTATTAATACTCATATTTGTGTTTAAATCTTCATATCTTAACACAAAGAGTATTTTTCATTCTCACTACACTTAAACACCTTCAAATATTCTAAGTGTTATCAAGTGAGATAAAGAGATCATAGATCTTCATTTGTAATATCTACACTATTAAGAGTGTATTGTTGTTTTACAAAAACAACCATTGTATTATTCTTGAGAGTTGAAGTATAAAACTCTTTGATATTGGTGAGGGAATATCACCAAGGAAAAATCTTGAAGAGGGTACATCTTCAAGTGGGAAGAAGGAAAATCTTGAAGAGGGCATATCTTCAAGTGGTGTAAAAGTCTTGGTGTGGATTCATCAAGCAAGATTTGTAATCTTGTTACTTGGACTAGTAAGAGAGTACAATACTCAAGTACGGATTTGTACTTGAATCGTGGACGTAGGCTTGCCGAACCACGTTAAAAACCGAGTTAGCAATCTCTCTCTCTTATCTCTTTACTTTAAAGTAATTGATTTTAGAATTGCTATAATTATTGTATTTACACCTAATTCCCCCCCCTTAGGTGTATAGTTGCCTTAATCCTTGAATATCAATTGGTATCAGAGCTTAGTTCTCAATTATTAAGTTTGCTTAGACTTTGAGTAGAATGGCAACTACAAGTTACAATCTCCAAAATGAAGGTGCCTCAACAACTAGACCACCATTTTTTGATGGTAATGACTATGCATATTGGAAAGCTAGAATGACTATATATCTTCAATCTATAGATTTTGATTTATGGCTTTCTATTGAAAATGGACCTCATAGACCACTCAAAATCGAAAATGGTGTTGAGTTTCCCAAAAGCATGATAGAATATACTGAGACTTAGATAAAAGATTACTTTCTATGGATGCTAAAGCCATGAACACCTTATATTGTGCATTAAATAGAAGCGAATTCAATAGAATATCTTCGTGTAAAAATGCTAGAGATATATGGCATACATTAGAAGTAACTCATGAAGGAACAAATCAAGTAAAAGAATCTAAAATTGATATGTTAGTTCATCAATATGAGTTATTTAAAATGTTACAAAATGAATCCATAACAAGCATGTTCACTCGTATGACTAGTATTACAAACAGTTTACATGCTCTTGGTAGAACTTATTCAAATACAGAAATTGTAAGCAAGATTCTCAGATCTCTACCAAAAGCTTGGGAAGCTAAAGTGACAACTATCACGAGAAGCAAAAGATCTTACAAAATTACCATTAGAAGAACTCATCGGTTCTCTAATGACTCATGAGATCACTATGGAAAAACAAGATCGGGAAGAAAGGCCAAAGAAAAATTTGGCATTTAAAGCTGTTCATCAAGTTAAAGACAAGGATAATAGCGATGATGAAGGCAGTGGACTGACGATCTTGTGGAAGATGTAGCATTGATCACAAGGCAGTTTGAAACTTTCTTAGAAAGAAAAATGATAAGAGAAAGTTTTCGAACTACGAAAGGAGGAAAGCAAAGGAGAATTTAGCAAAGAAACTCCAAGGTGCTACAAGTGCAACAAAGTGGGACATATCAAAACCGATTGTCCCCTTCTTCAAATGAAAAGAAAAATCGCTTTCAAAAGAAAGCTTTGAAAGCAACATGGAGCGATGACTCAGACTCAAGCTCCAATGATGAAGAAGAACATGTGGCGAACATGTGCTTTATGGCAATTGAAAGCGAAAATGAGGTACAATCTTCGGATGATGAATCCGACCCTTCTTATATTGAACTACATGATCAACTGGAAAGGTTGTATAGAGAATATCAGAAATTAGGTTCTAAATATAGTACTCTAAAAGAAATCATATATGTTTAATTGAAGAAAAAGATTTATTAGAAAAGAAAGTATATGATTTAAATGACAAGAGTAGCAAGACCAATCAACTTGAAAAAGATAATAAATCATTAAAAGAGAAAGTTGATGAGTTGAATAAAATTATCACAAAATTCACACAAGGCTCAAAAATTTTTGAGAAAATGCTTTGAGTCAAAGAAGTGTATTTAACAAAGGAGGATTAGGTTATAAACCTAATAAAAATCAAAAATACCTAAAGAATTACTTTGTTAAAGCTAAAGAGTCTTATGATCCAAGTCATACATGCAATTATTGTAGAAAATTAGGTCATTTGATTTATGCATGTCCGATGAAGAAAAATAAAATTGTTGACATGATTTGGGTTCCAAAAGGAACCACCCCTAACCAAAAAGGACCCAAGAAGGTATGGGTACCAAAATCCTCATCTTGATTCTATTTTGTAGGAACCAAGGGAACATGGGGAGTGGTTTTGGATAGTGCTTGTTCAAGACACATGACTGGAGACGGCACCCTTTTTCAAGTCTTTCCAAAACTAAAGGAGGAAAAGTGACTTTTGGGGACAACTCAAAAGGAAAAATTGTTGGAATTGGCAACATTGGAGGTATGTCTTCAACCTCCATTGAAAATGTATTTCTTGTTGATAATCTTAAGCATAACTTACTTAGTATAAGTCAATTATGTGACAAAGGATATAAAATCTTATTTGATCATACATGTTGCTTAATACTTGAAAATGACAAAATTATTTTTATCGGTAATAGAATTGGAAACATCTATAAGATCAAAATAGATGCATGTATGAGTAGTGAAAATTGTCTTGTTGCTAGTATAAATGATAGTTTTCTATGGCATAGAAGACTAGGTCACATAAGCATGGACATTCTTTCAAAATTGACCAAAAATGATTTAGTTAAAGGTCTTCCTCATATTTCATATGAAAAGGAAAAGCTATGTGACGCTTGCCAAATGGGTAAACAATTCAAAACATCTTTTAAAAGTAAGAATCACATTTCAACCGAAAGACCTTTAGAATTACTTCACATAGATCTATTTGGACCAACTAGAACAAGAAGTTTAAGTGGTAATAGATATGTGTTTGTAATTGTTGATGACTTTACTAGATATACATGGGTTATATTTTTGAAATCAAAAGATGAAACAATTCATGAATTTATAAAGTTTTCAAAGAAAATCGAAAATGAGAAGGATTTTCTATAAATAACAAAAGGAAGCGATCATGGTGGTGAATTCACAAGTGATTTATTTGAAATGTTTTGTGAAGAAAAAGGATACCACCACAACTTTTCAACTCCTAGAACTCCCCAACAAAATGGGGTTGTGGAAAGGAAAAATCGGTCTCTTCAAGAAATGGCAAGAACTATGATAAATGAATTTAATACCCCTAAATATTTTTGGGCGGAAGCCAGTAAATACTTCTTGCTATGTTTTAAATCGTGTTACCTTGAGACTGAGTTGAAAAAGACTCCTTATGAGCTTTGGAAAGGAGGAAGCCCAACATCTCTTATTTTAAAGTCTTTGGTTCAAAATGCTTTATTCTAAACACTAAAGACAACCTTGACAAATTTGATTCAAAATCCGATGTTGGAATTTTTCTTGGATACTCCTCCTCTAGCAAAGCTTACAGAGTTTACAATAATAGAACACTTTGTCTTGAGGAATCCATGCATGTCGCCTTTGAGGAAACTCAAAATGACAAAATTGTTGAGATTCCAGATGACTTAAATAAAAATGTTCAACATTTGAATCTTCATGATAAAAATCCAAATGAAATATCAATTGAAGATACAACCAAGGACCAACCAAGCTCAAGCAATCAACAAGAGTTGGTAAGTAACTCCTTTGAGCCGCCAAAGGAGCTAAGGTATGTAAGTTCTCATCCTCCAGAATTAATTATCGGTAATCCGTTTGAGGGAACTAAAACTAGAGCATCCCTTAGAAATATTAGTGGTCATTATGCATTTGTTTCTCAAATAGAACCTAAAACCTTTCTTGAAGCTGAAAATGATGAAAAATGGATTTTAGCCATGCAAGATGAGCTAAATCAGTTTGAGAGAAATGATGTTTGGGAACTAGTCCCTAGACCAAAAGATTTATCAATAATTGGTACTAAATGGGTCTTTAGAAACAAAGTTGATGAACATGGGACTATTGTTAGAAACAAAGCAAGACTAGTTGCTAAAGGTTATAATCAAGAAGAAGGAATAGATTATGAAGAAACCTTTGCACCGGTAGCTAGACTTGAATCTATAAGAATGCTATTAGCCTATGCATGTCATGCAAATTTTACGCTCTTCCAAATGGATGTTAAAAGTGCATTTTTAAATGGCTTTATAATGGAAGAAGTATATGTTGAACAACCTCAAGGCTTTGAAAATTTTGAATTTCCTAATCATGTGTTTAAACTCAAAAAGGCCTTGTATGGTTTGAAACAAGCACCTAGGGCATGGTATGATAGATTAAAAACATTTCTTATTGAAAATGATTTTAACATTGGCAAAATTGACACCACCCTATTTACGAAAAGAAAAGGAAAAGATATCCTTATTGTACAAATCTATGTTGATGATATAATTTTTGGTGCTACTAACGAATCTCTATGTAAGGAATTTGCAAAATGCATGCAAGAGGAATTTGAAATGAGCATGATGGGAGAATTAAATTTCTTCCTTGGATTGCAAATTAAGCAAACAAGAGATGGCATCTTCATCAACCAAAGCAAGTACACCAAGGATCTTCTAAAAAGATTTGGGATGGAACATGTCAAAGATGCCGACACACCCATGGGAACATCTACTAAGCTTGATATGGACGAAAAAGGTAAAACCGTAGACATCACCAAATATCGAGGTATGATCAGTTCTCTTTTATATTTAACCGCAAGTAGACCCGATATTATGTTTAGTGTATGTTTATGTGCACGATTTCAAGCATGTCCAAAAGAATCCCATGTTAGTGCAGTAAAAAGAATTTTTCGTTACTTGCATGGTACAATTAATTTAGGGTTGTGGTATCCGAAGGAAGTGAAATAAGTTTAATCGAGTTACTCGGATGCAGATTTTGCGGGTTGCAAAATAGATAGGAAAAGTACTAGTGGAACTTGTCACTTTCTAGGATCTTCACTAGTATCATGGGCAAGTAAGAAAACAAAACTCGGTAGCCCTATCAACAACCGAGCGAGAATATATTGCGGCGGGAGTTGTTGTGCACAAGTATTATGGATGAAACAAACTTTGGAGGATTATAGACTTAAGTTTGAAAATACTCGATTAAATGTGATAATACAAGTGCTATTTGCTTATCTAAAAATCCTATTCAGCACTCTCGTACAAAACACATAGAAGTAAGACATCACTTCTTGAGGGATCACATTGAAAAAGGAGATATTGTACTTGAGTTTATAGGTACAGAACATCAACTTGCAGATATTTTTACAAAACCCTTAGCCAAAGATCGCTTTTATGAAATAAGAAGGAACCTAGGATTTATCCATGCAAATGATGTTTAAATTATGTATACATCAATGGTTATAAGTTGGATTTATTTGATGTTAAAAAGTATACACTTGGAGCATAAGAAACTTGTTCAAAACAAATATTGGAGAATTTAGAAGTTCAGGATGAACCGGTCGACCGGTTCATCAAGAAGCAAATCAACCGGTAGACCAGGTTGAGACAGAATAAAGCAGAGGATGGCTACTTGGAATTTTTCGAATCTTGGAGGAAAATGGTTCGAACATAATTTTTCGACATAAAGGGTACCTTTGAATATTAATGAATGATTTTAAAGTCAAAATGCAAAAATTTCCATTTTTGCATGGACCGGTCGACAGGTACATGCATCTGGATCAACCAGGCGACCGGTTGAGCCGGAAGAACGATAGCGTTAAGCTCTCGCCTAAAATTTGCATTTTTAGCCCCTCGATTTCTTTGCCTTTTGGACATAATTTTTTCATGAAAAGGCTACATTATGAGTGGAAAGAACGGTTCAAAAGAGAAATTTGGAAAATTCTCAACTTGGGAGTAAACCGGTCGACCGGTTGAACTTATCCCAAGGCAACCGGTCGACCGGTTGCTCGATAGTATAAATACTATCTAGGGTTTCAGAACTCATTCAACAGAAAAATCCGAAAAATCTTACCCTAAATCCTCTCCAAAACTAATCTAAATCAAAACACCCATAGCCAAATTGAAGACAATGGCATCTCATAAGCGATTAAGAAGGACTGAATCAAGGAGCAAAAGAGCCAATGATCCAGCTTCCTCGTCAGGTGATAATGTTCAAAGATTTTTGAGTAATTTCTCAAATAGAGCTATCATCGTAGAAAGAGGTTTAAGCAATGATCTATCTCGCTTTAGGTATAGACACTTTATTTGCTTGAAATGGGTTGGTACTCATCTGTATGAATATAGGAAACCTACATACCCTAAATTGATGAGAATGTTCTTTGCTAACATGAGGGTTAATGTAGAACCTAGAATAATGAGTACTCTTCAAGGACATCCTATTGAATTTAATTGTGATGAATTAGCTGAGATATTGGGAATATCTAATGATGGTCCGAGGGTGTTTGATATTAAAATAATTCCGACCATTGAAGGTTTTAGCTATGATTATGCTGTTGCATTGCATACTGGAAATAATGGATTTGCTCCAGGTGCTAAAATAAAGAGTCAAGATCTTTTATTGAGACCTAGGATACTCCATAGAATTATTGCTCACAATATCTTGCCCAAAAGGGGCACTATGATGAAGTCACATTTATGGAGTTATGCTTAATTGATTAGTATGATTCAGTGAAGGCCAATAAACCTTCCATACATATTGATTAGGAATATAATCTTAGCATTTGATCAAAAACAAAAGGCTCTACCTTATGGTCAAGTGTTTACCACTATTTTTGAGCATTTTGAGATCTTCGTTGACGAGTACGGATAAGAGACCGTACTCAGATAAAACGGAGATAAATAACACCACTCTAACTAGGATGAAATATGTGCTTAATGAGCATGGTGAGTGGATCCAAGGGCACCAAGAAGGTGCACATGCTGAGGAAGAGCATGAAGAGGAGGATAATGAGGCTGAGGATCAAGGTGAAGACGAGTTCACACATTTATTTGAGTCACCACCTCCGGCTTCCTCCCCAGATGAGTCATCTGCGAGTGGCTGGTCGCATAGGATAGAGAGTCGTCTCACGCTTATGGAGACAGATATACGATCCATGAGAGACTCCCACATAGAGATGCGGGCTGATATTCAGGAGATGAAGGCGATGATGACTTCACTTCTCTCACGGAACCCACCTCCTTCGTGATTGTGTATCATGCATCTCATCTTATTTATGTTGTTATTTAGAATATTGTATTTATGCTTTTCATTTTGGATATATGAACAATGATATTGAATATTTTTTATCCACAATGATTAACCTTCTTTTTGTTGATGCCAAAGGGGGAGAGAAATATGAAAATATCAAATGCATCAATAATGGGGGAGTAAAATATGAGAATATAAAAGAATTATATGCATATATTTAGGGGGAGAAATATGAATTTCTCTTATAAATTGCATATGATATTTGTACTTAGATTAAATTGCTACAAATGTTCAATGTCTCCTATATATTGCATTATAATATTTAGGGGGAGACTCAATTTATTATCTAAGTCTTTTTGTTTATTGTCATCATCAAAAAGGGGGAGATTGTTGACATATAATGTCACACTTATATGTTTTATATATTTTGATGATAACAATAAAAAAGAAAATGGACTAATAATATGCTTGGATGAGATTAAGCGATAAACAGGTATTATACAAAGAATACATCAACAAGCATAACGGAGTACACGAAGAAATTACTCCAACAAGTCCAAGATGCAAGCAAGTGAAGACAAAGAAGAAGTTTTCATTTTAGTGCTTTAATTATGTAAATCTCAAATGTCTAACTTGATAGCACAATTTAAAATGAACTCACACACTTCACATTGCATGCATTAAAAGGGTTTGATGATTAGAGGATTAAGTCATAATCAATCGGTTCAAAAATTCAGAAAAGATAATTTGTCACAATTGCCTTTCTGCATGAACCGGTCGACCAGCTGGTGTATACCAAGTGAACCGGTCGACCGCTTTAAGACAAAATGTCTTTCAAGTCGAACCGGTCGACCGCTTGGGTTATCCGTTGTGAACCGGTCGACCGCTTGAAGACGAATTGTCTTTTGAACTGAACCGGTCGACCACTTTATTTGTCCGTTGTGAACCGGTCGACCGCTTGATATGACAGATTGCATTAAAGCGGCTATAAGCGGCTAGTTTCTTTTAGAAACTTATAAATAGCCCTCCTAATTGCAAAAATAAATACACAAGAACTTTCATATCTTATATTGAGGCAATTAGAGTGCAAAAACATCTTCATATCATCAATCTTTATTAATACTCATATTTGTGTTTAAATCTTCATATCTTAACACAAAGAGTATTTTTCATTCTCACTACACTTAAACACCTTCAAATATTCTAAGTGTTATCAAGTGAGATAAAGAGATCATAGATCTTCATTTGTAATATCTACACTATTAAGAGTGTATTGTTGTTTTACAAAAACAACCATTGTATTATTCTTGAGAGTTGAAGTATAAAACTCTTTGATATTGGTGAGGAATATCACCAAGGAAAAATCTTGAAGAGGGTACATCTTCAAGTGGGAAGAAGGAAAATCTTGAAGAGGGCATATCTTCAAGTGGTGTAAAAGTCTTGGTGTGGATTCATCAAGCAAGATTTGTAATCTTGTTACTTGGACTAGTAAGAGAGTACAATACTCAAGTACGGATTTGTACTTGAATCGTGGACGTAGGCTTGCCGAACCACGTTAAAAACCGAGTTAGCAATCTCTCTCTTATCTCTTTACTTTAAAGTAATTGATTTTAGAATTGCTATAATTATTGTATTTACACCTAATTCCCCCCCCTTAGGTGTATAGTTGCCTTAATCCTTGAATAACACTAGCCCCACTCACCTTTCCTCTCACTACATTTTTCACCAGCCAAACTGCATAACCCTCCCCCGTTCACAGACCGGCTACCGAAGTAGCTTTGCACGCCCATAACATCTTAGATCGGCCACTCAGCTACCACCCATGGTGTCATCACCCAATTTTTGGGTGACTCCCCAAAATATATAAAAGATAACAAAAATAAAATAAAAGAGGTCGGGGTTGTTAGAAAAATCAATGTGCAAATTTTGGTTGTTTCCGCAAGTATGATCATATCTCTTTTGTCCCCAAAATAGAGGAAAATACAGATTTAAGGCAAAAATAATTTATCATCGGATAAATCTGTATAAAAAATTAAATCAAGGGATATAATTATATTTTATGGGTCAATTTGATTTAATCGTCGGCCAATTTTAAATATAATTATATTTGGGAATTAATTGAGGATCCAATTAAAGGATTTAATTAAGTGCAAGGACTTAATTATACTTTAAGTTGGTCAAATTAATTTTATTAAGGGCTTAATCAGTGAAAAATCAAGTGCTGGAAGTTAATTTGGGCTCAATCGAGAAGTTGGGAATTTTCGGGGGCCAAATTGAATTTTTTTCAAGGCAATTATGCAAAATCGGGGGTCCAATTGGAAACAATTGAGAGTTTAATAGTCAATCGTGGGTCAAATAACATAAATTGGAAATCAAGGACCAAATTAAAAGGGGCGCAAAATTTAAGGGTAACTTTGAATTTTTTTTTACAAGGACATAATTGCACAAATCATAAATTTAGGTTTAATTGAGGGTGCAATTAAAGGAGTTATAAGTTGAGGGACCAAATTATATTTTTTTTACATCCCAAAAAATAATAACCCACCAGCACCCACAAGCCACCTCTTGCCGGCCATTATTTCCCTCACTTCCGCAAATTAGGGAGCCGAAAGTTGCAGGTTACTGTTGCATTTTGAAATTAAGCAGGTTATCGTTGCATCAATTGTTATATAAACCGACCGACGGGGAGACAAATAAAGGACGGAGAGGAACGGGGGGAAGAGAAAACGGGGACGAACAGAGACGAAAACAGAGAAAAACGGGAGAAGAAGTTCGAAAAACAGAGGGAAATTTCACGTGAGAATTCAAAGTTTTTTGGTTTATGTTTTTGTTCATTCTCTCAGACCCCCGTTTCCCTTGATTCCTTCATTTTTTATCTACATTCATTTTCCCACTCTCTTCCTGTCCCTCCCTCGGTCACGTTCCTCTCTCTCACTAAAACCAGAGGCGTTAGCCTCTCTCTCTCCTTCTCGGCCAAGCATCCGGTCACTAGCTCAGGCCACCCAACGACGCCCTTGTGATCACAGAAAGCTTCCCCTCGACGCCAGGAACTCATCCCCATCCTTAGAGGAAAGAAGCAGCAGCGACACTTAACGCCGCACCAACAGGCCGGAACTTCAAAGGCTTCCTCCGGCCACCACAGACCACCGATGACGGTGAAACGACCACCACGACAACCACCTCGACCTCAGCTACCTGACCATACCTTCAGGTGATCCTCTCGTTGCAACTCATTTTTTCACTGTTCCTTCGTCTTCAACCTCACGCCCTGCATGCAGTGGGACGTGATTGTCCCACTGTTCATGTCGGGCTGGGTTTAAGTGTCTTGGGCCGGGCTTTTGTGCCTGGCCCAAAAACATTATGGCCTGTCATTTCGGCCCTTTGCACAGTTGGGCTTTCAGCCCTTTTGCCTGTTTGGGCTTTCAACCCATTTCTCCTATTTGGGCTCCCGACCCACATTGGCTAGGAGCCCAGCCTCCTCTCCTTGCCGGGCCGAAGCCCGATCCAGTTCTTCCGGTCGTCAGTCCGACTCGATATGAGTCGGACTTTCAGCCGGCCCAGATTTCAAAGGACTGCCACTTCACCGAAATATATAAATATATAAATATATAAATATATAAAAATAAAAATAAAGATAAAAATAATAAAATATTTTTCTTTAAAAAATATATACATTTTTAACAAAAAGAAATTTCAAAAATATAAAAATGTATTTGTTTTTGTGCATACGACCAAATTCCATGACTTTTCCATATATATTTTTCATAAAAAATTATGTTGCATCTTTCTCATATTTTGAAACGAAAATTGGATATCGTAACCGGTTTATGATTATCCGTTGGAATTTGGCCGAAATGTCAAAAATAATTTTAAATATTTTTGTTTTATCTATTAGGGTGTAAATTTACATTGTAAAGTACACCCAAGGATAAAAAAAATATACAATTTTAAATATTGTTATGTCATCTATTAGGGTGTAAATTTACATTGTAAAGTACATCCATAGATAAGGAAAATATAATTTTAAATATTTTTGCTTTATCTATTAGGGTGTAAATTTATATTATAAAGTACATCCATAGATATAAAGCTAGGGTGTAGATTTACATCGTAAAATACGCCCGCAAATAAAAAGTGGTTTTCAAAATGCAATGTAAAATTTTTAAAGATAGAAAAAATCAAACAACAATGCAGCTTACTTTAAGTAGGGTGCACCGGGGTGACGCGTCTTCCCCTTGCACAACAAGTCCCCTTACCCTAGACTCTCACAGACCAATAGGTTCCTAGTGACCTTAATACTAGGTGGCGACTACTGATATTTATAGTCGTAATTTTTACGATTATAAAAATAATCCCACATTTCACCGCGCACCGTTGTTTCCCCGAACCCCGGGGTGATCGCGGGGCGCGAAGCGCGTCACCAAAAAATCGCCATCGCGACACATGGCGAGCTTTCCCTCTGTCCTTCCAGCGGGTTCCCCTCTCTTGACCATAAAACCTTCATCAACAGCCGTCAGCCACCATAACAGTCCCCATTCGTGCTATTTTTCTTCTCCAACCACTCACGGGCTTGTTCTCGAGCTGAACCCGTACTCCCCATCAACTCGTGCTATTTTTCTTCTCCAACAAACAACCCAACTCCATTGGAGGAGAAAACACAGATCTGAGATCTGGAAACCGAAACATTGATTATGTGTTGTTGTGCTTCTGTTTCCAGGTCACCATGGCCATTACCCGCGAGACAAGGAAGGGAAGAGGTTGATTCGCACCCCCCTGCTTTGGATGTTCATCGGCGGCGGCGCGTGAACTGATGAGCCACTACTGCCATGAGGGCCTCTAACTGCCAAACAGTTTTTTCCAGAGGTTTATTTTGTAATTTTTAGATTTTCATGTATTTATTTTAAATTATTATTTTTATTTCTTATATATGTTACGTAATATGTACAATGTAACACAAAAATATAATGAAAAAAGAGAATGGGTGTGTGAGTTGCATAAAAAAAACGTAAAAATTGGATTTTAAAAAAAACCCAAGAAAACAACAAAAAAAAAAATTGTGTTTTTGTGCATACGACAAGATTCCAAAGTTTTTCACATTGTATTTTTCCTAAAAAATATATGTTGCATCTTTTCCATCTTTTAAAAGTGAAAATTTGGATAACCTGTTTGCGATTATCCGTTGACAATCGGCCAAAATGTCAAAAATAATTTAACAATTATTTTGTCTTATCTATTGCGGTGTAAAATTATATTGTAATGTACACTCGTGGATAGTTAAAAATAAGATTTTCAAAATGCAGTGCAAAATTCATTTTTGGTTAGTCTTTCAACCCGCAATGAGGTAGAGGTTCTCTCACAAAGAGAAAACTACATCAAATTTTAGGAAGACCAATAAAAAAATGATTTAGGAAAAACAATCAAATAATAATGCAGCTTACCTTAGGTAGGGTGCAATGGGGGTGATGCGTCTTCCCCTTGCACAACAACTCTCCTTACCCTAGACTCTCACAGATAAATAGGTTCCTAGTAACCTTAATACTAGGTGGCGACTCCTCATAATTATAGTCGTAATGTTTACGGCTATAAAACAACCCCACTTTTCACTGCGCGCCGTTATCTTCCCCTAACCTTGGGGATGGCGGGGCGCGAAGTGCGGAAAAAACCGTTGTCGCGACATACCTTTAGGAAATAAAAGGTTGATTCCTAATTCTACCAAAAAAATTGTTTTGAACACTACCGCCGCAAAAACAAATTTGTTATTTTTTTCTACAATAAATAAAAATCATAGTAGGTATAATAAATCACAACACAACATAGGAATCAACTAAAATCAAGTCCTAACAACAACCCCAAAATTTAATGCGATGTCGGAGTCACATAAATTAATTATCCTAGCTGAAAATAAATCACACAAGATAGTATAAAGCAAGCAAAGGGTTGATCCCATGACAACATTTTAGTTTAGACCTTTGTGCTATATGTTGTGCAATTAGGAGGACTAGGAAGTTATTTAGGCTACAGTAAAAGAAAAATAAAAATAAGTGAGTATTAAATAAAACCAAAATTTATAAATAAAACAAACCTTGGTTGCAAGTAAACTTCCACCTACATAAATCATAATTGATCATGGAAACAAAACATCAATTTATATTCTAAATATTGATCTCTTATTAACATTAGTGAGTTAACAAATTCACCGTATAACTTACCCAAACCATCAAACAACCCAGTGTCCATACTAGTAATTTAATTCAATGACAATCTTAAAAACTATATAAGTTGATTAATAAAGAAACATAATTGTCCATAATCTATGTTTGATTTAATTGAATGTTCTCCCTAAGATTAATAACATAGATCCACCACAATTATTAACTCAGTTACTTCACAAGTTTATATACCATAATTTTGTTTTGATAACAAACTTACAATAGATTATTTACAATAATAACTTAGAGTTCGCTCTAGCAATTAAATAAACAATC
>JAVHLS010000082.1:0-50105 GCA_032356905.1 Salix exigua
GAGTTAAATTGGAGAGTGTTCTAATGTAATTTAGTATCTGTTTCATCATTCATTTCAGGTGTCCCTGCGGCAAACGATATCGGATGCTTCATCATTCATTTCAGGTTTGAACCTTTTTCAGGATGATTCTGTAGACAAGACCATAATCTGATGCAGAGATAAATCTTCTTGCATCAAATTTATATACACACTTGTGACAAAACAATCTTTCCAATGTAGCTATAGCTTGTATGAACTACAAATTAAACATGGATATCCCAAACTAGTTACCAAAAGAAGATGCATTGATACACAAAAGAATTGTAAATAATAGCAGCTAGAGAGGTATACCAAAATCTATGATTATACAAATATGCTAGAAGAGGTCTGCACTTTCTTCTACCTAGCATCTAGCACTGTAACTGTTACATGGTTTACAGAGAACGATTCATCTTGTTTGCTTGACGAAGAAATCGGTTTTGAAAGGACTCCTTCCGAGGCAATATCCAGGGGTTTTAGGGTGCGGCATTGTTGCGGTTTTAGGGTGAGGATTAGAAGATCTTCGATTTCAGCTTTCTAGTATAGATTTTGTATCAAACCTCTGTTCCTGCTTCAGCTGCTTATGAACACACAAACCTCTCAGATGTAAGCCTTTCTGACATCTCATCAATCTTTTCCATTAGATGACACATTATAGTTATGATCATCTATAATATATCTCCCCCAGTGACCTGATTTGTTCGTGGTAGTGTGTGTAGAATCTTGGTTTCATTAATGCAACGTCATATTAGAAATTATTGAGACAGCGCAGCTTCAGCGACTAGTAATTTCACTAACTGTGACCTCATTTACAGAACACACTCCATCTTCTACGGCTAATGCTATATCAGGATTATTACGAGATTCTATAAACAGGAATGCAGGTTGTTTTGGAGAAGGGATCTCTGTTTCATTACTCAGCATGAAAACAACTGCCAACATAGATGGTCTGTTCATGGCATCTTCTTCTACGCACAGTAGACCAATTCGTATGCATTTCAAGGCTTCACGCGGATGATACAACTCCTTCAGTGATGGATCAACTATCTCCAATGCCTTTTCTTGTCCCCATAATTCCCATACCTGTGTTGTTCATATAAATCATTAACTTACAAGATATTAGAGCAGACAACATTTAAAAATTTGAACATTGAAATTCAGCGAAGAGCACAAATGGCTCTCTTGTAACTCACATATCCAATCAAGGTCAACGGAGGATTCTGTTGATAAAATCTATTGTTCTTCCTGCCACTCACAATCTCTAACAACATGACCCCAAAACTGAAAACATCTGATTTTACTGAAAAGTTTCCAAACACAACATATTCTGGCGACATATATCCACTGCAGCAGAAAAAAAGAATCTTTAAGTCATAGTATTCCTGATAATCACTGATAGTACTCTGTCACTCGGTCTTTGTTTTCTGCAAAGGTACTTACTATGTTCCTACAACTCTCCTTGTCCTATCTTCAGTTTGGTTGCCTTCAAATATTTTTGCCGTTCCGAAATCTGATATTTTTGGATTCATCTCTGCATCCATTAGAATATTGCTACATTTTAAATCCCTGTGAATGATTCTCAACCTGGAGTCTTGGTGAAGATACAAAATCCCACGAGCTATTCCAACAATAATATCAACGCGTTTTGGCCAATCCAATACCAATCTTCTTGTTTCATCTGTTAAAAAACTAGTTTTGAGCCAGCTATAATTTGACAACTAGTGTAAAGCATGGCAATGAACTCAGAAAAAGACTTACCAAAAAGAAACGAGTCCAAGCTTTTGTTGGGCAAGTATTCATAGATTAACATTTGTTCTTCATTCTCAATGCAATAACCTAGAAGTTTCACAAGGTTTCTGTGTTGAAGCTTTGCAATTACCATAACTTCATTTTTAAACTCTTCTATTCCTTGTCCTGAAGTTCTAGATAATTTTTTTACTGCAACCTCCTGTTCATTAGCTAGCAGACCCTATGATCATATAACAAGGGCAAGCTAGATGTTAAAATTATTCAAATTATAAAAAGAATGTGTAGTATTGAGATGCAGTAAGAATCTCTACCTTATAAACCGAGCCATAACCACCTTGGCCGAGTTTGTTAGCTGGAGAGAAGTTGTTGGTGGCCGCCGTTATGGTGCTGAGCTTGAAATGTTCCAATTCAATAGAATTGCTGTTTACCTCAGTAACTAGTTGTTTTTCCAATCATGAAGCAAAATGTGAACTTCTCCCCACAATACAAGACATGGGAAGGTATATCAAATAGAGATTAGAGAGTCTTGTCGTACCTTTTTTTGCCCTCTTCTTGATCCACAGATAAGCAAATAGGCTAATGAGAAGCCAGAATGATGCAATTGATGGTACTAAAATTGCCAGCTGAGGAACATTTGACTTCCTTGTATTAGCTGCACGAGAGTGAAAAGAATAAAGATGAAAAACTACCCCTTTTCCAATGGATATGGCAAAGGCTGGCCCCTTCGGCTCCTGGTAAGTACCAATATCAATGGTTTATTTCATGGAGTACGGAGCATGATAACTACAGCCTAGAGCAGTGGCAGAACATAGAAAAGCTCTGATAAATAAACATTTGGAACCAAAATTGTATGAAATTTGTAATGAAAAAAGGTACCTAGTTCATATGCATCAACACGAACATAAAGATCATAACTTCCCCTCCTTTCATATCTAATGTCTACTAATTCCTTGTACCATGCCAAACAAGCATCCCTTTTCCAGGAATTCCAATGATTGAGTATGCAGAGCATGAACAATTCCTCTTGCATTCCAGCTCACAGTCTGCGCGACTGTTCATATTGTCCACCCAATCTGCATTAGAAGTATCCGGAAGACAGTAATTCTCCATCTTCACAAACCCTTCTCCGTGATCGCACACCGAAGACGTCTGCAGGCGCTTCCTGACACAACCACCAGATCCATCTCTCGCAGACCATTGCTCTGGGTACTTGGGCTCGAACCCAGGTAAACAGGCACATTCAAATTCATTTAGATTGGCAGCTTCACATGTACTATAAACACCACAATGTCCATAATAGTCGCACTGAAACTGAGGTGTCTTCCAGTAATCCTTCCACTGACCATCACTTTGCCGCCATGATAACGCCTTTGCATGTCCTGAATGATCCACTATTATTCTTAGCAGATAAGAATCATCAGTAACTGTGTAGACCCAGAATATTTCGTCCTCATCATTGACAAATGTGCCTTTGTATAACCCAAATGTGCCTTTGTATAAGCCCATTTTACTTCTCCATGGCCAAGGGAGAGATCTAGTAATTGGATTCTTACCATTATAGAAAAAGAATTGTGGTAAGCCATTTGGGTTGATCCTAGATGAATAGTCTCCAATCCCAGGGTCATCATCTGATCTCCATGATGTTAGGAACCGATCAATTCCTAATTTTCGATCGAGCCCCATTTTCATTCCAGGTAGCAGGGTGTTTGTAGGATGATCGAAGCTTTGCCATATAATACTTGTGCTTCTTTTCGTTACCAGTATCAAATTTCCTGAATCCAAGAGTTGAGCTTCACAGGAATCATTTTCTTCCACTGAAACATTCGTAGACCACACTGGGAGCTTTTGGCCATCGTTACCATAGAGAAGGAGGTTTCCATATTGGTTTATAAAGAGAAATCCAGAAGAACCACTGATTGGATCGTTCCTGTTTGCAACCCACACCACCGTTTTCTCTGGCACTTTATAGTACCAGATTCCAAGATATCGATTGCTAGAACTACCTGGACTGAAAAATCCCAGTGCGAAATTATTTCCTTTGGAGATAAGAAGGTCACCTTCTTTAATGGTTTGGTTTGGTTTTAAGGAGTCTTGGGAAGTACAAAATGAGAACTGGAGAACTACGAGAGAAAAAGCAGGAACAGTTTTTCAGCCTCCATGACGGAGTAAACTGGGTCTTGATTTTTGGGAAAGATAAAGTGTTGAATTTTGCATGGTGGAAGATGGGAAGAGAAGTTAAATATTTCTTCGCTTAACAAATCTTTCTAACAAAACAATGACTTTTATTTTTAGTTTTTTTCGTTCAATAATGTTTTTTTGTACTTACTTTTACTATTATGGGTAATCTCCATCTCATTACGTAAATCATAGATTTGATAATTAAACTTAGATTGATTTTATTTATTTTATATGAAATTATCTTAATCTCATAAGATAAATCAAGAATTTGGTTGAGTTAATTCGATTCATTGTTTTATTTTTATTTTAATGTTTTTTTTTCACTCTCTAACAATTTAATTATAATTTTTATTTTTTTAAATTTTATCATATTAAATTATTTAGAAACTAGGTTTCATAAAAAAATAATTCTTTTACGTGGAATTATCTCGATCATGGAACATTTTTCATAAACAAAAATATTTGTGATGACGCACGCAAACTAGACCCTGGCTTTTGGACAAGTGAATGTTGCTTACAGACAAGTCTGTCCAGACAAGTTATTTTGGGATCCGCTTCTCCTACTAGCCATCTTTTTCATCAGATTAATCTTCTTCAGCTATTGAACCAGAACCCGGCCCATCCATCCTGCCCAATTCATATGGGCTTACCCGAACGATTGGATGATGATGTCATCACCACTAATAGATGTGTAGTTGGTGTCCAAACTTCGAAGTCTCCAAAGTTCCAAACAGCTTCACAAGATAGCAAGTAGGTCCAATCAGCCAAACCGAGCAGCGAGCTGAGTTATAGATTGAGTGCAGTCAATTCTACATGTAACTTGACCTCTTGTTCATTCCGAGTTAGGTCAAGATTGTGTTGACCAAATCATGGCCGTCTGAAATGTGATGTGGACGATTTTAAACAGACTAATTCGATCATTCTGGATGCAGCCACATGGTTAGATTATAGAAATAAGAGATTAGGAGCTTCTGATTCCTTCATGATCATTCAGCCAATCTAATGTTTTGTATCAAGTTGACGATTCTTTCAGATTATTCGACAATTTGAGTTAAATTGGAGAGTGTTCTAATGTAATTTAGTATCTGTTTGATGCAGAGTGATTCAATAAAACACTGGAGAATCTGTCTAGTGGAGAAAACTGGGGAATGCTTACCCTTTTCAGGATGATTCTGTAGACAAGACCATAATCTGATGCAGAGATAAATCTTCTTGCATCAATTTATATACACACTTGTGACAAAACAATCTTTCCAATGTACCTATAGCTTGTATGAACTACAAATTAAAGATGGATATCCCAAACTAGTTACCAAAAGAAGATGCGTTGATACACAAAAGAATTGTAAATAATAGCAGCAAGCGAGGTATACCAAAATATTTGATTATACAAATATGCTAGAAGAGGTCTGCACTTTCTTCTACCTAGCATCTAGCACTGTAACTGTAACATGGTTTACAGAGAACGATTCATCTTGTTTGCTTGACGAAGAATCGGTTTCGAAAGGACTCCTTCCGAGGCAATATCGAGGGGTTTTAGGGTGAGGATTAGAAGATCTTCGATTTCAGCTTTCTAGTATAGATTTTGTATCAAACCTCTGTTCCTGCTTCAGCTGCTTATGAACACACAAACCTCTCAGATGTAAGCCTTTCTGACATCTCATCAATCTTTTGCATTAGATGACACATTATAGTTATGATCATCTATAATATATCTCCTCCAGTGAACCTGATTTGTTCGTGGTAGTGTCTAGAATCTTGGTTTCATTAATGCAACGTCATATTAGATATTATTCAGACAGCGCAGCTTCAGCGACTAGTAATTTCACTAACTGTGACCTCATTTACAGAACACACCCCATCTTCTACGGCTAATGCTATATCAGGATTATTACGAGATTCTCTAAACAGGAATGCAGGTTGTTTTGGAGAAGGGATCTCTGTTTCATTACTCAGCATGAAAACAACTGCCAACATAGATGGTCTGTTCATGGGATCTTCTTCCACGCACAGTAGACCAATTCGTAGGCATTTCAAGGCTTCACGCGGATGATACAACTCCTTCAGTGATGGATCAACTATCTCCAATGCTTTTTCTTGTCCCCATAATTCCCATACCTGTGTTGTTCATATAAAATCATTAACTTACAAGAAATTACAGCAGACAACATTTAAAAATTTGAACATTGAAATTCAGCGAAGAACACAAATGGCTCTCTCGTAACTCACATATCCAATCAAGGTCAACGGAGGATTCTGCTGATAAAATCTATTGTTCTTCTTGCCACTCACAATCTCTAACAACATGACCCCAAAACTGAAAACATCTGATTTTACTGAAAAGTTTCCAAACACAACATATTCTGGCGACATATAGCCACTGCAGCAGAAAAACAATAATCTTAAGTCTTCGTATGCCTGATAATCAATGATAGTCACTCGGTCTTTATTTTATGCGAAGGTACTTACTATGTTCCTACAACTCTCCTTGTCCTATCTTCAGTTTGGTTGCCTTCAAATATTTTTGCCATTCCGAAATCTGATATTTTTGGATTCATCTCTGCATCCAATAGAATATTGCTACATTTTAAATCCCTGTGAATGATTCTCAACCTGGAGTCTTGGTGAAGATACAAAATCCCACGAGCTATTCCAACAATAATATCAACACGTTTTGGCCAATCCAATACCAATCTTCTTGTTTCATCTGTCAAAAAAACTACTTTTGAGCCAGCTATAATTTGACAACTAGTTTAAAGCATGGCAATGAACTCAGAAAAAGACTTACCAAAAGAAACGAGTCCAAGCTTTTGTTGGGCAAGTATTCATAGATTAACATTTGTTCTTCATTCTCAATGCAATAACCTAGAAGTTTCACAAGGTTTCTGTGTTGAAGCATTGCAATTACCATAACTTCATTTTTAAACTCTACTGTCCCTTGACCTGAACTTCTAGATAATCATTTTACTGCAACCTGCTGTCCATTAGCTAGCAGACCCTATGATCATATCACGAATTATTATAAACCGAATTATTATTTAAATGTGTAGTATATGAATCTCTACCTTATAAACCGAGCCAAAACCACCTTGGCCGAGTTTGTTAGCTGGAGAGAAGTTGGTGGTGGCCGCCGTTATGGTGCTGAGCTTGAAATGTTCCAATTCAATAGAATTGTTGTTTACCTGCAGCTCATTACCTGGTTATTTTTCCAATTATGAAGCAAAAAGTTAACTTCTGCCCACAACAAAAGCAGAATAACTACAAGACATGGGAAGGCATATCAAATAGACATTAGAGAGTCTTGTCGTACCTTTTTTTGCCCTCTTCTTGAGCCACAAATAAGCAGATAGGCTAATGAGAAGCCAGAATGATGCAATTGATGGTACTAAAATTGCCAGCTGAGGAAAATTTGACTTCCTTGTATTAGCTGCAGGAGAGTGAAAAGAATAAAGATAAAAAACTACCCCTTTTCCAATGGATATGGCAAAGGCTGGCCCTTTCGTCACCTAGTAAGTACCAATATCAATGGTTTATTTCATGGAGTACGGAGCATGATAACTACAGCCTAGAGCAGTGGCAGAACATAGAAAAGCTCTGATAACAAAAAATTTGGAACGAAAATAGTATGAAATTTGTAATGAAAAAAGGTACCTAGTTCATATGCATCAACACGAACATAAAAATCATAAGTTTCACTCCTTTCATATCTAATGTCTACTAATTCCTTGTACCATGTCAAACAAGCATCCCCTTTTCCGGGAATTGCAATGATTGAGTATGCAGAGCATGAACAATTCCTCTTGCATTCCAGCTCACAGTCTGCGCGACTCTTGCTCATGTCCACCCAAGTTGCATTAGAAGTATCCGGAAGACAGTGATTCTCTATCTTCACAAACCCTTCTCCGTGGTCGCACACCGAAGACGTCTGCAGGCGCTTCCTGACACAACCACCAGATCCATCTCTCGAAGACCATTGCTCTGGGTACTTGGGTTCGAACCCAGGTAAACAAGCACATACAAATTTACTTGGATCGGCATATTCACACTTACTATAAGCACCACAATGTCCATAATAGTCGCACTGAAACTGAGGGGTCTTCCAGTAATCCTTCCACTGACCATCACTTTCTCGCCATGTTAACGCCTTTGCATGTCCTGTATGATCCGCTATTATTCTTACCAGATAAGAATCATCAGGAACTGTGTAGACCTTGTATATTTCGTCCGGATTATTTACAAAAGTGAGGTTGTATAAGCTCATCATCTGACTTCCCCAAGGCCAAGAGGGAGATCTACCAATTGGATTTTTACCATTATAGAAAAAGATTCGTGGTAAGCCATTTGGGTTGATCCTAAGTGAAAAGTCCCCAGACCCAGGGTCATCAGCTGACCTCCATGATGTGAGGAACCGATCAATTCCTAATTTTCGATCGAGCCCCAGTTTCATTCCAGGTAGCAGGGTGTTTGTAGGATGATCGAAGCTTTGCCATATAATACTTGTGCTTCTTTTCGTTACCAGTATCAAATTTCCTGAATCCAAGAGTTGAGCTTCACAGGAATCATTTTCTTCCACTGAAACATTTGTAGACCACACTGGGAGCTTCTGGTCGTCGTTACCCCAGAGAAGGAGGTTTCCATATTGGTTTATAAAGAGAAATCCAGAAGAACCAATGATTGGATCGTTCCTGTTAGCAACCCACACCACAGTTTTCTCTGGCACTTTATGGTACCAGATTCCAAGATATTGATTGCTAGAACTACCTGGACTGAAAAATCCCAGTGCAAAATTATTTCCTTTGGAGATAAGAAGGTCACCCTCTTTAATGGTTTGGTTCGTTTTTAAGGAGTCTTGAGAAGTACAAGATGAGAACTGGAGCAAAACAAGAGAAAAAAGTAGGAACAGTTTTTCAGCTTCCATGACGGAGTAAACTGGGTCTTGATTTTTGGGAAAGATAAGTGTTGAATTTTGCATAGTGACTTTTAATTTTTCTTAGATGGCAAGAGAAGTTAAGTTTTTCTTCGCTTAACAAATCTTTCTAACAAAACTCTGACTTTTATTTTTAGTTTTTTCGTTCAATAATGTTTTTTTTACTATTAGGGGTTAATCTCCATCTCATTACGTCATCACAAAAATATTTGTGATGACGCACGCAAACTAGACCCTGGCTTTTGGACAAGTGAATGTTGCTTACAGACAAGTCTGTCCAGACAAGTTATTTTGGGATCCGCTTCTCCTACTAGCCATCTTTTTCATCAGATTAATCTTCTTCAGCTATTGAACCAGAACCCGGCCCATCCATCCTGCCCAATTCATATGGGCTTACCTGAAAGAATGGATGATGATGTCAACATCACTATTAGAAGTTGGTTTGTTTCTTTGGAAAGTGATTTCTTTTGGAAAGTGAATTCCGGGAAAAATGAATTTCTGGAAAGTGAATTCCGATGTTTGGTAGTGTTATGGAAAATGAATCTGAAAACACTTTACAGATGTTTGTTTGTGTTATGAAAAATGAATTGGAAAATAATTTATTAATAATTTATTAATTTTTCAAGTTTATCCTATGTATATTAAATATTTAATATAAAATATTTAATCATTTTAAATAAAAAAATGAAATCAAATAAGTATAATGATGAATTTTTTATTATATCCTATATTCATACATAGCTTATTTTATAAAATATTACAATATATGTTATATGATATTATAGAGAAATAAACTTGTTAAATATTTTATAAGTAAAAATTATTCAATTTTAAAAGCTTAAAATAATTTGTTTTTTTATATTAAGAAAGCCAAATTAGTTTATGTTGTGAGTTATATGTTTGGGTTTTTGTTTTTGGTATGAAGTATTTTTGAAAAGATAAATAGATACAACAATATTTTGATGGGTATTTTAGATAAAAAAAATTGGGTAAAGGCAATTATCCCTTTAATATCTATAAAATAAACATCAAGAAATAAATATTTATACCTAACATCAAGAAATAAATAGTCTTTCATAAATATAAAGTTTCGATGTCATTGACATACATATTAGTTCAAATTACAAACTTAAATATAGAATTCTCCGAATTAAACAAGTAAACATACTTGACTGATAAAAAACATAGTCTGAAACCAAACTTTGAACATTTTCAAACCATCTTAGGAAGCAGGCCTGTTGTAGTGTTGGGTGACAAAGTTTAGAACCCAAAATTTCCTCAAATCGCCTTTTTACCATAAATGCTTTTGCCAGCATTTCATTTTGGACCAAATAATCAAATGCACACACAAGAGTTATCTCATCAAAGCCTTCAACTTCCATCACTGCCTCATACAACGCACTAACATCAAGTTGATTTTTGCTGAGACTTTGAATTGCAAATGCTACATCTCCAATCTATTTAGACAACTTGTCAATATTATCATTTTCATGCATGCGGCTTCTCTTTCTATGTTGTTTCTTTTGTGTAGCAGAGGAAGATGTCCCTTTTACCTTTGAAGTTTCTTCATATTCAACTTCATTTTCCATGGAAATTGAATGAACTTCAATGTTCTCTTCCAAGTTGACATTAGCAAATGATTTGGCAAAATTTCCGGTTGCCATGTCTTTTCCAACAACAATTGTCATTACCTCATACAAATCAAGTTTTTTGTTCAGATACTTGTCATGATTGGGATGTGCATGTTCATAACGTATAGAATATGCGAGTTTTTAGTTCATTGTATAACATTGTAGAAACAAAAGTAAATATAAAAATTACAAAGAGAATATTTCCCTACAATTTAAAAACAAACCTATTACTATCTTTATATAGTAAGACATTTGATATGTTTATGCATATAATACATACTTTATTACATACCTTCTAGAATTTTAAAACCTTTAGATCTTGATAATGCATCAACTAAAACCCGTGAATCATGGGCACTTCCTTCCCAGCCAGCTAAAACATATAAAAACTTCAAATCAAAAGTTATAGCTGCTAAAACATTTTGTGTTGTTCCTTCTTTTCGTCCTCAAAACTTTCATTGAATCTCAACAGGAACATTTGCAGGAACATGGGTACCATCAATTGCTCCCACATAATCCTATATAAACATGACAACATAAATTATAACCTTTTCTTCTTAATGTAATTAATTAATTCATTAAAATATTGGTATTGTGTTCATACCTTAAAATAAGAATATAATCTTGTATTATTCATTATCTCTGCTGGAACTGTATCCTCTAGATCTTTAATAAGGTGTTTGTACAACTTTAGAATTGCTTTTAAGACAATTCTAAAGTAACGATGGATAGTTTCAACATACCTATAATATCTATCACTAACAACCCTAAATCTTTGGTTATGACCTACAATTTGTAAGAAAACAATTACTTGCTCCCTAATAGACACATTTTGAGTTGCTCGTAATAGGTTACGGCTTATGAGAAGATCACACAATCTATGTAATACAATAGATTTCATACGAATTTGTTCAACGCAATGTCGATCACCTCGATTCAAAATGCTATCAATATAGAATTCACGTTGAGCAATTGTATTTATACGTGGTTCTCTTGGTATATAAATTCTATTTATTTCTTCTTCTTTATAAGATTCCCCTACAACTATCACAGCAACAGCTGCTCCCATGCATACTGCATTAATTATTTTACTATCCATAACATGAAAGTGTAGTTTTCTGATAACAACACCTAAACATATAGGGAAATCAATATTAAAAAAATCATATCAAATATTTTCACAATCAATACAATGAATTATGTTCAAAGTAGCTGACAACATACAATTCATAAGTTAACAATGATCAATAATCATGCTTTTAAATGACGACTTTTGATGAAAGTAGTATTTTCCTTATAACTGAATACTGTGGAACCCAGAAGGGCGAGATGTCTTATTTTTGTTGATGATCTTTTTCAGCTTTCTAAGGTTCCCAAACAGAAGGCTGAAGGTGTTATTAGCAAAGCAATTGAAAATCTATCAGGATGTAAGTTGCAAGACCATGATGTATATCTTGTTATGTTCCTGTTTAATTTTATTTTCTTATTGTCTCATTAATAACATTATAGCTCATCATCTTATAGCTCTGTTTGACTTACTTAAATTGTTTCCATGTTGGAGTTTCTGATTGTTTTGTTGAATGCACAGACCAACCTCAACAACATATTAATTTTGGCAAGCATATTGCTTTAAATGTACCGAGTCTAAAAGGGTTCCTTGATCAATCAACAAACCTGCAAAATGGAACCTCTATATTGAAAGCTCTCTCCTCTGAAATGGTTTCATTACAAAGGTACTTGATTTTTTTTTTTTTGCTTTTATTGCTCATTTAAGGTTCTATTGACATGTCTCCTCTACCATGTGGAGCATTGTTTGAAATCCAGCGAACACACTGAGGTAATTTCTGCCTATGATGGCAAGGTCCTATGGTGCTAGGGATGTGAGATGGTGACTTTTAGAAATCTTCAACTGTCATGGCATTTATATGCCTGAAAGTTATTGTGGATGTATAAAACTAATTGTTAGTTATAAAAGTAGTAAATTCTAGAAAATATTGCTTCTGATATTAGGAATGCATTTCCTTTTTATTTTTATGGAGTAGTTGATCACACATGTCATAGGTTGTACAAAAACAGTTCCTTTCCTTTTTTAACTTTTTGGTCAAGTGGTAATGAAGCATATAGATGATAACTATGATGACAAATCATGCTCTGTAATAACACAATTTTCATTATCATGAAGCTAATCAAGATGTAAGGCTCATGGAATAGCATGATCATTCGTTAAAATGCATTGTTTGAGGTTCCTTTTAGATTCTTTCCTGTTTTGTAAACTTTGCTTGATTTTTTTATCTACAGACATTGTTATGGAAAACAGAACTCAACAAAAGACAGTCAAGATTTGTGTTGGACATGTCCCAAAGCAAAACTTTAAGCTCCTAGGTTGCTTGGGTCTTTATTACTGCTAAATCTAATGCAATGGGGAAACCCATCACGTTATTGTTTCTGAAAAAATCATGTTAGATATCCTATTATGAAGATATGTCCCAAAGCAATTTCTCGCACTAAAAATCCTTCAAAGGGCTTGTGGTTTTGCCTTATGTAAATTTCAAAACAAAAGGTGTAGAGACTCTAATTGATATCCCATTTGTAATCTCTAACAAACAGATTAAGTCTTTTCTTGGCCTAGTGAACCAAGGAAGCATAATTGAACCTCTTTGGTTTTCTAGTTCCACGATCTTTGTATAGAGTTAAAACTAATAAACTTACGCATCTTTCTTTTCTTTTCTTTATATTAGGGATTTAAATTTCATTATATATTTAAAACAATCTTGCAGCTTTTGTGTTTGAGACAAGTTTTGCTTCATATCTAGTGATTTTCTTGATTCCTTGACAGATTTATATTTATTTTCATTAAAGTGATAGCTGAATTTCGTACTGTAATATCAATTAAAATGTGAAATATGCAACAATTCCAATCCTTCAAAAACACTGAACCTAACACAAACCAATACAAGTGAACACCATCTTAACATACCTCGTCACTTTTTTCAGTCCATATTCTTGATTAATTGAAAAATACCGAAATCAACACAAACAAGAACAACCGAAATCAACACAAACAAGAAAAATTCCCTGGTAATGGATAATTCCCTGGTTTCCATCTGATTTTCTAAGTTTTCTGATTCCAAATCAAGGGATTCAATTGATTTGGAATACCCATTACCATACTCGGCAAATTGAAAATTGCACAGTAAGTCAAGAAATCAACACAAACAAGAACAACCGAAATCAAAACATGGGTTATTTGCAATCACACCCATTACCATACTCGGCAATATCAATTGTAACCCAAATCCCACAAACCCCATTTCTCATATCATCAAAAACTCACATTTCTCGGCAATTTCAAAGATTGAGATGTAGAGGGAGTACCTGGTTTCTCTTGCTGTGAGTTGCAGAGGGAGGCGAGATGCAGAGTAGTAGAGGGACTGATGGACTGAGAGAGGCGCGAGGCGAGAGTGTTTTGTAAGCAGAGGGTCAGGGACTGAGAGGGAGGCGAGAGGAGGTGAGAGACGAGAGGGAGATGTGCTTGGTTTGAAGAAAAAATGTGGGGGAAGAGGTTGTTGGGTTACTGAGAGGGTGTCGAGAGTAGAGATGAGGGACCGAGAGGGAGGCGAGAGACGAGTGGGTGCTTAGGGTTTTTCTAAGTAGAGATGAAGGACTGAGAGGGACGCATGAGGAGAAGAGAGGAAGAGAAGAGATGAGGAACTGGCGCAGAGAGACGAGGGAAATGGGGTGAGGTGCTGGAGAGGGAGGCGAGACGAGGGACTGGTAGTGGTGACTGGTGAGAGCGAGGGAAACGAGGAGAGACAAGGAAAATAGAAAATATTGTTAATTGAGCAAGCGGAAAGTGTTTTCCCCTTGTGTAGAAGCGGAAAACACTTTCCGCGTGGGAAAGTGATTATTATTGTTGACCAGGAAAGTGATGGAAATCACTTTCCTTTGACTTGTTTTTCAAAGTGTTACCAAACACTGGAAAACAAGGAAACTGAATTCCAGGAATTCAGTTTCCTTGAAACAAACAAGGCCTAGATGTGTAGTTGGTGTCCAAACTTCAAAGTCTCCAAAGTTCCAAACAACTTCACAAGCTAGCAAGTGGGTCCAATCAGCCAAACCGAGCAGCGAGCTGAGTTATAGATTGAGTGCAGTCAATTCTACGTATAACTTGACGTATTGTTGATTCCGACTTAGGTTAAGATTGTGTTGACCAAATCATAGCTGTCTGAAATGCAATGTAGACAATTATAAACTCATTTTCAGCTAATTCGATCATTCTGGATGCAACCACATGGTTAGATTATAGAAATAAGAGATTAGGAGCTTCTAATTCCTTCATGATCATTCAGCTCGAATGTTTTCGGTTTGAACCCTTTTCAGGATGATTATGTAGACAAGGCCATAATCTGATGCGAGAGATAAATCTTCTTACATCAATTTATATACACGCTTGTGACAAAACAATCTTTCCAATGTAGCTATAGCTTGTATGAACTATGAATTAAACATGGATATCCCAAACTAGTTACCAAAAGAAGATGCATTGATACACAAAAGAATTGTAAATAACAGCAGCTAGCGAGGTATACCAAAATCTATGATTATACAAACATGCTAGAAGAGGTCTGCACTTTCTTCTACCTAGCATCTAGCACTGTAACTGTTACATGGTTTACAGAGAACGATTCATCTTGTTTGCTTGACGAAGAATCGGTTTCGAAAGGACTCCTTCCGAGGCAATATCCAGGGGTTTTAGGGTGCGGCATTGTTGCGGTTTCACTGCTCAACATTAGCACTGCAGAAGACATTGTTGGTCTATCTTCTGCTCGCTCTTGGACACATAAGAGGCCTACATGTATGCATCTCAAAACTTCACAAGGGCTATATGAATTGCCAACCGATGAATCTAGCACCTCCAGTCCCTTCCCATCCTTCCACTTCCTCCACACCTGCAATGTTGCCAGTTCAATGTTTCGTTGATAAATAATTTTCTAATTTTCAAAAAGGGAAGTGAAGAACATATAAATTGCAGCCTTATGATACTTACATGTCCAAGAAGGTTAAGTTCGCTGTATGAACGATAAAACCCCTGTTCTTTTCCCCACAAACAATCTCCAAAACCAAAACACCGAAACTGAAAACATCGGATTTTGCCGAGAATAGTCCATCCATTGCATATTCAGGAGACATATAACCACTACATTAACCAATACAGCAGTCAGCTAAGAAGAGGAAAGCGAGGTTTGTGGGCTTGAAATGAGGTAAAGAGATGTATTTTCAAGTACTTACTATGGGCCCACGACCCTCACGGTGTTTGCTTGTAGTTGATCTCCACCAAAGAGTCTAGCCATGCCAAAGTCTGATATTTTTGGAGTCCATTCATGATCAAGCAGAATGTTGCTTGCTTTGAGATCCCTGTGGATAATCCTAAATCTGGAATCCTGATGCAGGTACAGAAGTCCTCTAGCAATCCCGCAAATTATGTCGAAGCGCCGTTGCCAATTGAGTATCGAGCTTTTCGCCTTATCTGTAACAATATGCTTACCAAAGTAAGTTGCTTGAATGCAAATGCTATATATGAGATGCACAGAAACACCAAAGGCTAGAAGGGACTGACTGAATAGAACAGAATCGAGGCTTCTGTTTTCCATGAACTCATAAATAAGTATCTTCTCGTCCCTCTCAACGCAGCAACCGAGCAGTCGAACAAGATTTCTGTGCTGTACCCTTGCAATTAAACTGACCTCATTCTTAAATTCTACCGTTCCCTGAACAGAATTCTTGGATAGCCTCTTCACTGCTACTTCTAGGTCTTCTGCTAGCCTACCCTGGCATTGTCAAGCATACTTTCTGTCAGGATCACAAGATTGGTCTGCATTAAAGCTACTGAAATTTGTTCATTTCTTTTTATTTTCCTGCATTATGGTAACATTACGAAGAATTTACCTTGTGAACACGGCCAAAACCACCTTCTCCTAGTTTATTTTCGTCAGCGAAATTGTTGGTAGCAGATGCTATTGTGTTAAATTCAAACAGTGGTAGTTCGAATTCATCAGTGCTTTTTCACCTGTGAAGTCTTTCTTACTTATAATCACCCCATTTAGCAAGAAATCTTGGCTTCTATCTTGAGGACCTGGTTTTGGACAGACAAATGCAAGAGGGTTAAATTTACTACAGCTATGTAGATATGCAAAACTTTTCCAGAAATATTGATTCTTGAAATTAATTTCATGTCACCTTTCTGCTGTGTATTTCCATTACATGCACTCAGCAATCTCTTCCTCTTCCATATGGAAAAGCCACTCAGTGCTAATATCAAAATGCTAATGCCAACAGCAATGCCAATAATGATAGTGTCAGCACCACCTCCACCACCTGAAAACAACAGATTATCAAGTCCAAGTTTATGTTTCAATTTAGACAGATTCCACAATTTTCATGTCCAGGGTGTTTGTGGCCTTGATTTGAAGATCCCTTTAAGGCCTACGACACTCGCTTAACATTTTCAAAACCCATCAAACCCTCAAATTCTCGCCAATGTTGTCCAGACCATGTTAGAAATGTGAACTCTTTACCTAACGTTGACTAGTAAGCAGATTGTTTTTACAATTCTGAGGCATGAGATGAGAGAGTGGAAACAAGACTCCTTTGTGGGTCACCTCCTTGCTTTTCTGCTGTTGCTTTCTTCCACAGTGGGCAAAAGCTTCATTCTAGCCATGATTTATGCTATATATATATATATATATATATATATATATATATATATATATCAGTTTAAGGTCATTTAATGCCATGTATCAAAGAAATTCCTTACAACACAGCAATGCAAGGGCCGAATAGTAAATGAGCATTACATTGGAAAGAATATATGTTTGGACAACAACATGTTCCCAATTATACTAACCAGATAACCCTGAAATGTGGTTGAACACATAAACCTAACTCAACTGTAAATCCACGACCACAAGTTGCCTAAACAGCTGAGATATTAATAAATTCTTCCCCACAATTCCGATATTGATGTCAGCTCCTACTATAAACCAAATGGCTGGTTCCTCACTCTCTTCAAGAGCCGTATTATATGGTCACTCATAAGTCATAACCATTGTAATTTAAAGTATTTTTTAATTAAAATAATGTTTTTTAAATATATATATATATATAATATCAGTAATATAAAATTAAAACAGAAGCTAATATTTTAATTTTTCTCGTAAAAATAAACATGCTCTTGCTAAATAAATATTATAGAAAAACACCCATGTACTAAATACTTGAGAATGTAGTTGCAGTTATTTTTATTCAGAATGTGAAGGCTTATATTATATTATATTGAAAAAATAAACAATTTGTTCTTAAAAGAAATTAGAAGGTTACATGGCTGACGTAATGGAATTAAAAAAAGACCTAGTGGGGTTCAAATCAATAATTATCCATGCTTATCAGTATTCAACATTAATCTCAATTCTTTAAAGCAAGGGAATGCATGGGACTCTATAAAGTCTGGCGTCTCAATATAAGCCAGCCAGGTCAATAATGCCGGGCGGCGACTGTTGGGAATTTTTTAAGCCGATCAAAAGGGACCCACTTGACCGTTTTTTAAAAGAATTCAGCTTGGCGCATCAACACCTTTGATGATTCACTAAACTCGTGGTTTGAATGGGAGATCAGGAGAGAATTAGAAATGTTATTTTTTATTGAAAAATATATTAAAATAATAATATTTTAATTTTCTTAAATTATTTATAATATCAATCTATCAAAACAACTTAAACAATTAATTTGAAACAATTTGTTTTTCAAAAATACACTTAAAATGCAAAAACAGGTCCATTATAGCCCACCAAACCCATTGTTTGAATTGCAATATTGTAGGTAAATTTGTTTTTGCGGTGGGAAAGTATTTAAAAAAGTATATATTTTAATTTTAATTATTTTATTACATGTATTGATGTCAAAAATAAATTTTAAAAAATAAAATAAAATTATTTAAATGCATTTTCAAGTGAAAATGAATTTAAAAAACAACTGCTACCATAATTTTAATCAAATTTTTAGTAGAAAAACCTAATATTTGTTTTACACTAAAATAACATCATTTCCAATATTTTATCATAAATAAAAATAAAAATTTAACCTATTAATTCACGAGTTAACTCACCCAAGGTTGCCTCAATTGCATCTTGTAAATATTTTCTTAAAGAATTCTTTCGTTTTCATATCATAGATTTGCCTACTCTCACCATTACAACTACACAAAAGCTTAACGTACCACACCCAACCCTATCATCGTCCGATTTAAGCAAACACTAATCTCCTAACCATGAACTAAAACTTAGGTCACTAACGGAGTGTTTAAAATTCTGATAACAATTGTAATTTTTATTTATAAATACATTAAAATAATAATAAAAATATATTTTAAAGAATTATTTACGATATTAACACATTAAAATATCTAAAAAACAAACAAAAATTATTTAAGAAAAATTAGTAGTCATCTACGAATTCATACTTAAATCAGATCTAATATTTATATTCTATTTATTATATAGGTCCAAATATTTTTATCTTTTGAACAAACAGTTGAAGTGACATATATTGTAAGAACTTTACATATTAAAATGCATATAATTATTATATGAAATCTGGTGAGGTTGAGATTCATCTCTAAAACCATATATATATGTTTAAGAGGAAAAAAAAGAAAAAAGAAAACGATCTATCCATTTTAAAATAAAAATAAAACTAGGGTAAAAAATAAAATTTTCAAGTGTGTTTGAGAGCTTGAGAGTATGATAATGATTGTTTTTAAAAGTGATTTTTATTTCAAAATGCATGAAAATAATATTTTTATTTTATTTTTTAAAAATTATTATAAAGAGAAAAAAATAAATTTTCAAATATTTTCTTAAATAATTTTAAACACAAAAATAAACTGGTATCTTGTTTTTGAAAGTGCAATTGCAAAAGTCTGAATTTTGTTTCAAAATTACTATATATATATATATTTAAATAGAAAAAAATAAATTAATATATTTTCAAATAAAAAACAACAACCACTACCACAACACTCCCACATTAACAAACGTGATATTAATTCCAAAACCAGTCTTGAAACACATGGATACCTCTCAATTTTGTCAAGGGTGCATGAAAATTGGCAAGTAATGATTACTCATGATGGACGGCTAGGAAAAAAGGTCTCCTTTCACAGCACAAATTCGGTTTTTCTTAGCTGAATGAGATGACTTCGGCCATTAATGCAACGGTGTTTTCCTTGCATCCCCACCATTAATTACCTAATATGGGAGATTTATTGTTGCTGACCTAACACTATTTCTCGCATCCACCAACTTTGATGATCTAATTTCATGTATTTTCTGTAGTTTATCAAAATAGTGAAGATTTCAAAAAAGAAAGAAGAAGAAAACCATGAATCTAATCTATGTCAATGTCATGTATGTGGTTTAACTTGATTATGTGAAGCAATTCCTTGTCAAATAACACATATTTGACATCCTAATTCAACAATTTATAAGAAATTAGAGGATTTTAAGATGAATAATAGCAGTAGAAACTAGAGAGAAAGTTATGAACATACCTATGTCGGAAGCTGCCAATCTTACATAGAGATCTTGTCCACCTTCTGGATACTGTCTCATGTCAAAGAGAACACCAGTCCACAACACACAGCCAGAGCCTCCATTGCTGATATTCGAGTTAGCATAAGCAGTGCAAGAACAATTCCTTGAGCACATCACTTCACAATCCTTGAGACTCGTATTCCTGTCAACATATGTGGTTGCGCTCTCTGGCAATTTCATGTTCTTCATGTGCAGAAATTTATCTTTCAAGCACTTCAATTCTGTCCTCCGAGCGCACCCACCTGACCCGTCTCTCAAATTCCATGCCTGAATATTCTTGGGCTGAAACCCCCGCATGCACTTGCAAACTGGTGAAGCATTTGAGTCGCAGATACCATATGGGCCACACTCTCGATAATCGTCACATTGATCTTTCGGTGCATACCAAAACTTACTCCATTGCTGTGTCTCTGGAATCCAGGCAAATCTTTGAAGAAACCCAGATGAAGTGACACTCAATCTTGAATATAAACTCTTGTTTGATATGTGAAAGGAATAGTATACCTCATCTTGATTAGTAATAAAGCTGAAACTGATGTGATCAACAGGCTCCATTTCTGGCACACCACTAAATCTCTGCCCATTCCATGCTCCACTTCTATACTGTATTTTTTATCCTTAAAAGGAAAGCTTCAGGGAATCCATGATACTGTAGCTTGAAAGAGAAATCACCTGTACCAGGATCATCACTGCTTTTCCAGGAACTCAAGTACCTGTCCAGACCCGTGTTTAGATCCCAACCGAACTTCATATCAGGTAATAAAGTATCAGTTGGATAGTCAAAGCTTTGCCATAGAAACTGGCCACTGTCACTTTCTTGATCTCTTAGCACCAGATTCCCAGAATCTAACAGCTGCATAACTGGGTTTCTCGCATTGGTTCGATTGGATGACCATGTGAGATTCTCTTCCATATCAAAAGAACAATACTTTGATTGGAGATTTTGAAGGTCCCAGAGGAGTTTGTGAGGGGTTATCTCTGTTAGCAACCCAAACATAAGTTCTTGGTATGCTCTTGTACCATATCCCCACATACCAGTTTCTTGAATTGCCTGGAGTGAAGAATCCAAGCTCGAAACTCTGGCTCTCGGAGATGAGAGTCTGGCCATTGACAAGAGATTGTGTTGCTGTTAAGGCGTCTAAAGATGAGGCAAATTTTGAGGTGAAGAGGGAGAGGATCGTGAAGAACAACAAAGGGGTGATGGAACAGTGGTGTCTTGTTGTTATAGATTTCATGCTTCAATTTGTGTTGTTTGCTCTCTCTAGTACTGTGTTCTTAGTTCTTAGTACAGGCATTTGAAATTGGGTTTTTCTGGTTTCTTTATCTTGAAGACATCTGGTGAAGGTTTATAGGAAGAGAAAAAGAGAGAGACTGTTTTGGACTTGAACGCATGTTTTCGTGATTGTTCACATTTCTGCTTTTTTCAATGCCTCGGTCTTTCTTTTTTATTTTTTCTTTTTATTAACGTGTCTGCTCAGCCGAGTGTATATATCTCTATTTATTTTATAAATTTTAACATTAATTATTATACAATTTTTTAGTAATTATTATATTAGTAATTATGAATTTTAAATTTGAGATTGTAAGAGGCAAACATTTTAATTTTAAATTTTTATTATTGAGTTCTCTAATATTCCTTTTTTTTAAGGGCTGTATCAATATTTTAATTTTAAATTTTTATTATTGAGTTTTTTATATATATAATTACCGAGGTTATAAGCAAAGTTGTTAATACCGCTCCGATTAAGTCGTTTCAGTTTTTCTATTGGAACAAAGCGTTCCAATTTTGGAGCATAATTAAAATATATAATAAATTAATATATATATATATATATAAATTAAAATATTAATTTAACAAGCATAATTAAAATTCAAGATTAATTAACTTTAAATTATACAATATAAACACAAAGACAAACAAATATAATTTCAAAATTAGAAAAAATACAAGTTAATCAAAATAAAGAGGATTTTAAGGACAGAACGACACACCGAACGAGCATCGAGAGCGTTCGATCGGAATTTCGAACGGGCCGAAATTAAAACTAAGACGAAAATGACATTATTTCATCTCGATTTTTTCAACGAAATGGAACGGAATTGACAACTTTGATTATACAAGGTGATCTGGTACTTTCATGTTTATATCTTAATTATTATTTTTAAAAAAAAAACAAGTGGGTAGGGTCTATGTTATTTGGGTGGCTTATGGGACGCCATCAAGTTTTTGGAAGTGTCAATGTATCTTTTTTCTGATGATGTGAGACATGATATATATTAACTAAAAAATAAAACCCATGCCGCATATACTATTCCTATTCACACATACACATTGCATTGTGGACTAATTTGATCCGGTGCTTCACACGTGGAATGTGCTCCTTTTTTTTCCGTCTATGATTAGTACATTAACAAATCTTCTCCTTGAAAATGACAAAATAGTGTACAGGAGGTAGGGGTTCTCTTGGTTTTTCCCAACTTCTTTGCACAATGCATGGATGAAAACAGCCCCCCTAAACGACAAAATTGCACACGGTAAACGGGGGCAGTGATGTATTTTCCACACAGGTTTTTTTCATGAATATCAATAGTTTCAGGGGTGAATACGTCATTAGCCAATATTTTATTATTTTTTTGGAGAGAGTTGGCGAGTTGTCTGGCCGCTCTAGCGGCGTACCACTCGAAAGTATCATTGCGGAGGCGCGGGTGCCACAACTAGTGATGATCAAATTGTTGCTGGTGATTGTTTTTTTTTCTCTTTCTTTCTATTCAAAGTGCATGATTGTCTTTTTGGTTTTGATGTTTCAATTTTTATTATTTTCATTTCTTATTTGGTTCATATTCTTTCTATACAATTTATAGTCAATCAATTTTATTTGTGTTTAAATTAGTTCTTCAATTACAATTTCTTCTTCTTATTTTTTTAATTTATTTTTGTTTTCCCATTTGTTAAAGTTTTATTGATTTTCAATTTCATCCTTCAATTAAAGTTTATATATTTTTTTTTAATTTTACCCTTACTCTTTTGATTTGTTTTTCCTTTTGTTATATATATATATATATTCAATTCAATTTAACCATCAATTTTGTTTTTAATGAAATCTACAATACATCTCGTATCATCTAAATCTCATCTCATTTCATCTTCGATTCTTTTTTTTTCCGAGGCTTGATCGAATTGATACTCACCTTGAATGGGACGAGAAAAACAACATTAGATTGACGGATGAAATGGTTGGACGAGAAAAACAACATTAATTAAAAGTGATAAATTCCCGTGGAGCAGCATGTGCTGCCATCTCAACATGGCTCGAAGAAATTAAAATACCAAACCCATGGAGGCCACGGCTAAAAGTTTTCTTCTTTCATAAAAGTTGTGTAAACACATTATATAAATACAAGTTTTTTAGTGGTTAAATCATTTAGTGGTTAATTATCTTGTTAAATAACTTCTTTTTTTTTTCTCATTGATAAGATAAATTTTCTTGATGAATGACTCTAATATTTGCAAAAAGTCTTCTTTTAATGTATTTTGAACTCTTTGACGGTAAAGTCAACAATTTTGTGCTTTGAATTCTAAGGTATATGGTGTTCTCGAACTTGGGTGGTCTACCAAGTACATAAAAATTATTTAGAGATGATCTGAAAAAAAAAGGTAAAGATTATTATGAGTTTGGTGCTAAAAAAAGAAAGCAAAGATGATGATCCGTGACAATCAAACATACCTTTCAATTAGCTTGTTATACAAAGTCTTGTCATCTTAGAGAGATTTTTCTCTCTTATGCTCACCAACAACATGAATTCTTTTATATTTTAATAATAGCATTGAATTGAATTTGATTATTCTTGCTCACCATTTGTCAACAAAACAAAATGAGTTCATCTCACCTTCCTGTCCAATTATGAAGAATATATTTTTGACCTAAATGAAATAGCCTGGTTAATATTCGACAATGACTAGTTGACATAGTCTTGTCATTTGATTTATCCTGAAATACAAGCATTTATTGTGCAATAATTAATTAATTTTAATATTTGAGATAGTCTAATAATACTTAGTTACAAACTAATAGTCAAAATGTTTTTCTTATTTTTGACATGCTGACCATCAAGATTCAACATATACCAACCATATAGAGTTTTCTGTCTTAAATTCTTGTTCATTTCATTTGGACGATTCATTTGTCAATGTACATACCTAAGATCCATATTTAGTATATTATAAAAATAAAAATACTCGAAGGGATATATTCGTATATAGTCCAACGTCTAGAAAGAATATAGCAGGTTTGTACCACCTACTTTGTTTACGATGACACAAATGTCTTCAGAAATTGTTGAGGTTTCTGGTGAATATATGGATCTGTAGCCTTTAAGATCATGTGATGGAAGTTTCAAGACAAAGCTTTCTTGCAACAACAAAAGAAAATCTTTAGAATTCCTCTCGTAAGTACTCAAGTGAAGTGACTTGTCGTGATGATAAATAACTTGAGACTTGCACTATAGATCTCTGTTTTGAGGCAAGATATGCTCACATTATAAGAGTATGAGACAATCGAGTTTTTACCCGGACCTGCAAAATGTGTCTAGAAAAGTATTGAATCTAAAATAAAAATAGATTCCTATGTCATCCAAGGCAAAATGAAGATTCGAACCTCTGAATAGTTTTTCGTATAAATGTACAGAACTGAAAAACTAGAATTTTAATTCCGTGAATAAAAATTATTGTAATTTGAATAATATTTGGTATCAGAATAACAATTATTTTTTAAAATATTTTCATTTTAAAATATATCAAAATAATATTTTATTTTCGCATCCAATTGGCATTCCTTATCATTTCTGGTTGGAGGAACTGTCCATGATACAAAGCAATCCTTGTCTAACAAAAACTAATCATGGGGTGATGCTCACAAATTAAAATGTTTGCAGGCTGTGTAGAAGAAGCGTACAACGTTATGTATTCACAGAAACTTGCCAAGTCAGAATGTAGGATTCAACATCCATCAGAGCTTAGGGTTAACAATCCTCTGAACGTATAGAAGCATATACAAGTCAATAATCAGGCTCTATGATGCAGGAGAAACTGTCCTTCCTCGAGTTTTGACTCTGTTATCTCATTTTGTGGAACTTGTTTAGACTTCTTCTGTCTGAACAACTGTTTTCAATCAGTTTTGTTAGGTAGATGTGGGGTTCTTCTAGATGTGGAACCCTAATTTACTGCCTATGGCTACGCGGAAACTATAGCTTCCATCATGGGACCATCTGCAACCTGTCATTGTACATACTGAAGCCCAATCTTGAACACATCTCGTAATTTCTGATGAAGAGAATGAGGCAGACAGTACTTGATCTATCAACTGTTTAGCTTCTAGACACTCTGTTTTGACAAAGGTTCTTAAAATTATTTTTTATCTAGAAAACAATATTAAGTAGATATTTTATAATTTGAAGAAAAAGGGACTAACTTACAGCATCATGAAAACGAGAGGGACTTGGTTATAATTTACCTATAAAGGAAGTCCCACAGGCCTGCGAAATTAACGAATTCCTTCACCAATGCAATGTAAGACTCCTGCGAACTGCAGGAAGGAAAAACAGAGAGGGCAAACGATATTGGATGCGGTTCTTGGGTTTGGATTTAGTCCTGAAAGCAATCATTATATGGTTTTAAGAATAACCCCTAAACAAACTAATTATCCTACTTCTATTCCGCGTTCGAAAGATGAATTTGCATATATGGATTGGAGACAATGAGTGGAAAAGTATTGGGGAGATTCCATTCCCAGCTTGTAAGAAGTTCTTTGGTGTTTCTCTGAATGGAGCTCTTCATTGGATTCTCAACCTTGATGACTATGAAGATGCTGATTTGATATGTGCTTTAGATATCAGCAGCAAAAAGATGAGGCCAATGTCACAGCCGAATGGCTTCAGGAGGGATCTGCAAAATTCCTTTCTCCAGCCTATTATGGTCTCTAAGGATGGAGAGGTCTTGATTTCAAGTGATTCCAACGTTTTTGTCCGGTATGATCCAGGCAGTAAAAGTTTCACAGATGTAACTCTACCCAGCAGGGTTGGTCCCATTTCGAAGCAGTTTGTACTGTTGCAAGCTTTGATTCGCTATCAGACATCATGAAGGAAGGAAGAATGCAGGAGGGATCAATATTCCACAACATGATAAGTGTTCATAATATTTTGAGAATTTGCATTCATCAAACAAAATCTAAGTGAGTTTCAGAATTTTTTCGCTCTATCGATTTTCGTTGAATTCTTGCTTCGAGTTAGATTTTAGTGTTCGTGACTTTATATTTGGGATCTTTACATGAACGATTTGTCCAATAAAACAGCTTGCATTAATGATTTTTAGATGAAGTCTTGAACTTCTAGTTGAATGAATATAGAATCTAGTTAGTAGAATAAAATATTTATGTATGTTTCCAGTCTATGTATTAAACAAATCTAGTATCAATTTATAGAGAACAAAGAGTAGTTTTGTTTTTGTACGAAGTTGATTGATAAAAGACCTATACATGGACTCTCTGTGTTTTTCATATGAACAAACTTATAGACATGAGAAATAAGCAATGAAAAACAACAGAAAGAGAAGAAATATTGTAATCATCTGCCGGCTACCATTGTAACTGTTAAGTCATTCGACGACGCGATTTCTTGTGCTTCCATGAGAGCTTCTGTATCTATAGAGGCTCTGACAGAAGTAAAAGTGGGTTGCCTAGGCAATGGAACGCTTGTTGTGGAGCTCTCCAGCATGAGCACAACTGATGCCATGTTTGGTCTATGAAGTGCAGAATCTTGCACACACAACATGCCGAGTTGTATGCATCTCAACACTTCGTTTTCGTTACACGAATCTCGGATGGAAGGATCAACCATCTCCATTGCTTTACCTTCACTCCAAAGATCCCATGCCTGCAATCCATCAGAAATTGGATTATTTTCATGTGCTGGTGTCAAAAATAGTTTTTAAAAACTAAAAAAATCATCATTTTAATACATTTCTGAACGCAAAACTCTTTCAAAAATAATTTCAACTACACTCCCGGGCACTAGCATTGTAATGTACTTACATAAGCAATAAGGATAACGTGATCTGTCGTGCGGAAGCTAGTATTCCTTCGGCCACTGACAATCTCCAGGAGTAATACTCCAAAGCTATAAACATCAGACTTCACTGAGAAGAGGCCTTCCATTGCGTATTCGGGTGACATATAACCGCTGCAGGATAGAAGAAACGGTCAGAAAAATCTGATTGTTGATTAGAGTTGAATGAAGGTTATCTCATGGATTTAGAACTTACTATGTGCCAACAACTCTGTTTGTGTTTATTTCATTCTGGTTTGCCCCAAATATTCTGGCCATGCCGAAGTCTGAAATCTTCGGGTTCATTCCCTCGTCCAGCAGAATGTTACTAGCCTTCAGGTCCCGGTGAATGATTCGTAATCTTGAATCTCTATGGAGATAAAGAAGACCTCTGGCAATCCCTTCAATTATTTCAAAACGTTTATTCCAACCTAGTAGCCCTTGCTTCTCAGGGTCTGCCATTATCATCATACGAGATCAGAAACAATTAACATGCCTGCTATAAATCATTATTAAGCACCAAATGTCAAGAAGAACTCACCAAAAAGGAAGTAATCCAGGCTTTTATTTGGCATATATTCATAAATCAGCATCTTCTCATCACCCTGGATGCTGCATCCCAGTAATCGAACAAGATTCCTATGCTGCAATTTGGCAATCAGAATAATCTCATTCTTGAACTCCTGTAAGCCTTGGCCGGAGATTTTTGAAAGCCTCTTCACTGCTATCTCCTCTCCTCCAGGAAGCTTTCCCTGGTAATCAATATGAATAAGAGCAAGCTTTAGACTCATCTTCTCTTACATGTTGATACATGTATAACATAAAATATTCACCTTGTAAACAAGGCCAAATCCCCCTTCCCCAAGCTTGTTTTTCTCAGAAAAATTGTCTGTTGCAGATGCTACATAGTTGAAATTGAACATTGGCAAATCTGGACCATTCACTTGGCTCCCTTCTATAACAAGGTCACCAGGTCCAGAAAGATCTGTTGTATACTCTTTACTTTCGCTCAAATCATAAACTTGTAATTCATGATTTGTCGACACTGAAGCTGAGATAGCTGTTGGCAAAATTGGAGTGAAATTCAGAAGTAAGAAACTCATATCTTGATCAAGATGCGAAGATATGTTAAGTAAGCATGAAATCTAGAATCTTACCTTTGAGTTTCTTTTTGATCAACCACAGTAGCCATATAGAGATGGCTAGGAAGGCCAGTCCAGCCAAAACTATCAGTACTATCACATGTGTAGCCATCCTGGTGCTGTGATCTATATTGAGGAAACGAATCAGAAGATAATATATAATCTAACTTAAATAAAATGTTTCAAGATTGCGTATGCTTTTACTTCATCTGATTTATTATATCCATTATCATGACCATGTTCCTGCATGTTCTGGGATTTTCTTGAATGATAACAATACAATCGAAACTATAATCCAATCTTCTTCTCTGTGAATTATGATTATAAACTGCAAAATCATAGCAAAATTAATGAAAACAGCAAAAGGAGAGAGTTCACACTACCTAATTCAGAATATGCTAGACGCAAGTGCATAGTGTTCCCACTTTTGATATGATTCTGGACATCAGTCAAGTCCCCATTCCATAACATGCATCCAATCCCATCGACGCGCGCATAAGCCTTGCACGAGCAGTTATTTACACACATTTTTTTGCAATCATCATCCGAGGTGACACTATAAACATCTACAAAATCAGGCAACTTCGTGCACCTCACTGCTTTGAACCCATCTTCTCCGCCACTATTAGAGTTCCTCTGGCACTGTAATGGAGACCTTCTTTCACATCCTCCTGACCAATTTCCTAGTCTCCACTTATCTGGATGCCTTGGCTCAAACCCTTGTAGGCAGCTGCATCTAGGAGACCCTGATGGAGTACAGACTCCAAAATTGCCACAATAATTGTAATTCTCACACTCTTCAGAAGGCTGTGATTGCACTACTTGCCACGCCTGTGTACTATTATTCCACCTTTTCTGCTCTTCAAATCCATTCCAGGTTAGTCGAAACTTATTCAATTCAGAAGGATCTGATGGAGTGTATGTCAAATATAGCTTTCCATCGCTTTCACTAGAGACCTTAAATCCATACTGGTAAGTGGTAAAGCTGCCATAAATGGCACACCTGAGAATAATATTCCATTCCAATACCCACTTCTCCACCTTCTTCTGGATTGCTCCCAAATTACTATTTGTGGTGCTCCACGAGATCAATTCCCATGGAAAAGTTTCCTGGTGAAGGATCACTTGTAGATTTCCATGAAGTGAAGGCATGAATCTCTGCAGAACCTATAAGAACTTTCATGTTTGGCAAATATGTATCAGTAGGGTTATTGAAGCTCTGCCAATAGGCCTCATCTGTGTCATCTGTACTATCATTGCTTGAGAGAATAAGATTGCCTGTTTTGTCAAGCCTTACTGTTGTTGCGTTACTGGACACGAATGAAGCATTACTTGACCAAACTAAACTTCCATTTCCATCTTCAACCAACAAATTCCCATTTTCACCAATCCTCAAGACTCCATCAGTTCCAGATATTGGTTTCTCTCTATTAGCAACCCAGATTACAGCCTGATCCTGAATCTTTGAATACCTTATACCTACATATCTTGAAGTGGAGTTTCCAGGGCTAAAGAATCCCAATTCAAAGTTTTCATCAGAAGATTTCAAGGTTTCACCATCTTTAATCGACTGGCCTTTGGTTAGCCTATCAGTTGCAGCGTGGCAAAGGGAGCTAGAAACAACAAGGAGAACAAAAACAGTAACAGGGTTCCTTCTCATGGCGATCATTCGTTGCAACCTCTAAGAATTACAAGGACCTAGAGAAAACAGAGATCAAGAAACGTAGAAGAAGAGAAACTAAACAGATTTTGTCAAGGGCTTTTACATCTAACTAGTGGTTCTGGTGGAAGCTGACGATTGTATTCGCTAGTTAGGCTGACAAATTAGACTTTTAAAAGCTTTGACATGTGGAACAGACCTACAGAACCAATGTACATTGATAACAGAGACAGCTCCAATCTTTGACCGGAACTTTAGACTGAAAAGGAATGAGAATATTGGGAGGTACAATAGTCAAGAAAGTTCAATGACACGTGCCATTGACATTAATAGAGAATAACTTCTACTTACAAGGACGCACGACATTTTTGTTTTCTTTTAGCTACCTTACAAAAATGAAAACGTGGTACACGCTAATTAAATTTGATTAGGAATATTTAATGATGTTTTTTTTAAAAAAATAATAAAATAAATCAATGATGCTTGCTTTCAAGGAAATTGAAGGTGAATTAGAACAATATTATATATATATATATAATTCAAAAAATATAATTTAAATATAAATTCATAGATAAATTGAATTGAAAATATACAATTTAAATTTCAAACAAAAATAAAAAAGTTAAAGTTAAATTGATATATTTTTTTATAAAAACAAGTTAAAGAAAATATATGCTACATTATAAAAAGAATGTAACTTCACACCAAACTATACCTACCATAAATAATTCAACTTCCTCTTTATATATCCTTGCAACTTACTACTTATAAAATACATATAATAACAATTTTTCATAACCAAAAATTAAAAGAAACTGGATCGGGAAAAACAGAAAGATTCCAGTTGTAAACGCAGATCTGCCGGGGAAAGTTAATCAGAAAATAAAAAAAAAAAAAAAAAGGAAGAAGGGATTTAAAAGAAATACCGTCTGCTGCACAAAAACATATTAATATTTTAAAAAATCAAACCAAAGTTTTTTAAATTTTATAAAATTAAAATCATATTGACTAGCTCATGAGTTGAATTCATGTTTTTATTAAATTAATTTATTTAGTTTAATTTGAAAAACAACATCTACTAAATTAATTAATAGATAACAAAGCAAAATGTTCAACATTATATAAATAATAGTTGTCAATACTGTACCGGTCGCTGTTCCGGTTTTTCGATTGGAACGGAACGTTCCGGTTTCGAAACGTTCCGGCGTGCCGTTTCGGTGTCGTACTGTTCATATATAATTAATTATATATATATGAAAAAAATTAAAATATTAATTTAACAAGCATAATTAAAATTTGAATTTTTTTATTTAAATATTTTGGTGTTTTTAAATTATTTTGATGTATAAATGTCAAAAATAATTTTAAAAAATAAAAAATAGTTTTTGAACCCGGAACGGCACGCCCAGAACGGAACCGAGGCGTTCCGGCCGGAAATTTGGACTGAAATTTCCAGAACGGACCGGAATTAAAACCGAGACGAAAACGACGTTGTTTTATCTCGGTTTTTTGAATGGAACAGAATGTTCCGGCCGGAACAGAACGAAATTAACAACTATGATATAAATAGATGCTAATAAGAAGACGAAAAATCAAAATGTTCACTTAAATTATTCTTCAGTCTAGAATCTTTCCATTTTTCTCATGAAAACTTTTATAATCTCGTCATTTCATTGTATAGAATATTGATTTAATTACTAGAAAAGAATAACAAACGTCCATGCGACTCCATCGTGGATGCTTTTGGATTTAATTGAGAAAATTAATATATAGTTGGTGGGGGGGATGCAACAAGGCATGGCTTAATTCCTACGACGACAACAATGGATTGGAAACACATCTTCGGATAGAAAATCAAATATGGGCAGCTTGTGTTCATCAACTTGTAGGAGAGAAAAATAAAATAAAAATGTTGACCATTAGAAGCTTGCAAGTGGCTGTTGTGGTGGTCAGTTGGTTAGTTTAAGTTGTTTTTTAAAATAATATTTATTTATAAATATATTAAAATAATATTTTTTATTATTTTTAAAAATTAATTTTGACATCAGCATATGAATAATATAAAAATATTGTTTTTTTTATAATTTTTTAATTTAAAATAAAAAAATATTAATAAAAAAATTACAATTTTTTTAAGAATATTCTCATAATAGAACAAACTACTGGTGGATGAAGACATTGCCGTGATTCAACAAATATAAAAAGAGTGGTTGTTATTGAAGATAAGGTCTTTTTTTTTGTTGGCATAATCATGTTTTCTTAAAAAATATTAGTTTTTCTAGTTTTTTTATTTTATTTTAGCAGAGAAAAAAACATTTCAAGCGGGCGTGTCGGGGTGATTGAAGTAACTTTTTTTCTTTTATGTTATTCTTAAAATATTAAAATCATATTTTTAGTATTTTTTTATGGTTTTGATATTATAAATAAAAAAAATGTTTTAATATATTTTAAACTAAAAGATACTTTTAAGAATAACTTTGCACCATGATACCAAACACACATGGCCAACTTTTTTAAGAATATATTTAAAAAAAATCAAGATAAATATGTTGACGATATATATGATACCAAACACACATGGCCAACTTTTTTAAGAATATATTTAAAAAAAAATCAAGATAAATATGTTGACGATATATATGATACCAAACACACATGTACAAAATTTTTAAGAATATATATTTTTTTCAAAAAATCCAAGATAAATATGTTGATGATAAAAAAAATATTGAGATTAATAAAATCTTATTCAATTTAGTGTTTTTTTTGTAAGTTAATTATTTTTAATCTTAAATGATAATATAAAAAACAAAACCCACTTATTATTATACTATATACTAAAAGAGGTTAGGAGTTGGTTATTGTAGCATGTGAGGAGAATCACTATGAATTATAATAGTATTGCTTAATTTTTAGATCGATTCGGGTCGTTTAATTCGTTGTTTTATTGATATTTAATTATTATTGCACAGTAAGATATCATGAAACGCCTGTAACTCAATGGATAAAACATATGCTACTAGGCAGGAGGTCGACCCTGCCTAGCGCATTGGTTCTTTTCTTTCTTGATTATGACTTTTTTTTTTTTCGTTTCTCCTATGCTTTTTTTTTCTTTTTACACTTATATGTTTTTCCTTGTTCTTTCTTTTTGTTGTTTTTTATTAGTTTTTTTTTAATTTTCATATCAAATAATGGTTTTTAGCAAATAATGTTTTTTTCATTTTTTGTTTGCTCTTTTGTTAAAGTTATTGGTTTTTTTTTCTTTGATTGAATTCCCCCCTATTATTAATGCAATAATAACAATAATTTTTTTTTCTTGCTTCCTTTTTGTTAATGTTTTTGATTTTTTTTCTCGGTATAATTTAATATTTTTTATTGATTTAACAGTAATAGAAATGATATTTTTATATTTTAAGGTTTCGATGTTACTGTTGTTATACTATGGTGTGTTGATATATTTTATTATATCAAACCTTACATGTATAGATCTTATACTTTATTTAATTGAAATTGATAATATATTTAGTTTTCGTTTCAACTCTTATACTTTTAATTTTCGATTCTTATAGTTCTTAAATAATTCATATTTTTGTCCATGTTTATATATATATGCCTTTAGTTTTAGTTTTTAATTTTTATTATTTTCTCTTTTGTTAAGATAGTATTTTTTTTCAAAAATTTTGCTCTTAAATTTTAGTTTGTGTTTATGATCATTTGAAAATTAATATTTCTTAATTTTTTTCCTTTGTTTTTTCTTTTGATTTTTGTATTAGTTTTTTTTTTATTTTCACGTCAAATGGTTTTTTAGCTTATAATTTTTATTTTTTTCATTTCTTTGTTTGATCTTTTATTAAAGTTTTTAAGCTTTTTTTATTCTTTTATTGAATTTATTTTCCTATTATTTATGCAATAATAATAATAATTTTTTTCTTGCTTTCTCTTTTATTAAATGTTTTCGAGTTTTTTTCTCCTAGGAATAATTTAATGATTTTTATTATTTTAGCAATAATAGTAATGATATTTTTTGATGTTAACTCTTCAATGTTGTTATTGTTATAATAAGATGTGTTAATATGTTTCAATATATCAAACTTGCATGTATAAATGTTATATTTTATTTTTGAACTATCAAAATTTATTCATTATTTCAATTCCAATAATTATAAAAAATATTTGCTCGGTCCACAAAGAAGTGCGGATAATTAGCTAGTATCATCTAAACTAGATCATTCCAATCAAATCAAACCAAATAAGCGATGACAATATCGAAATTTGTCTAACTCAATGCTTTCATTTACCAAACATTACATAGAAATTCTTTAGTTGAAATTAAGTATATTTCTCATTAAAAAAACATGTTAGGTACATCTGATGATCCGTAACCAAAACATGTGAGGTACTTGAATGCACACATAATTTCTAGGGTTCCATGTCAACTTCTAGGCTAGAAACAGGTAGTGGCATGAAACCCAACTGTCAGCTATATATATTCTTCCTACACTTTGGAAGATAAAGTTGGCGTTTTCATATGGAGAATCCAACTCGAAGCTGCAATTTCCATGTCAATCACGAGGGATGTCTCTGCTCTCACGACCGACCTCGCAGCATCTGTAGCTTGGAGGAGAGAAGAGAAAAAAAAACCCTAGCAGGTGGAAAATGTGGAACCGTGTACTCATAAAGTCTACAAGAAAGTTCCCAGCTCAGAGAAAACTTATGCTAGAGACAAGAAGTGATGGATGTTCGAGGAGCAGGACTGTCATGCGTGTAGTCTGAAAGTCTCCAAAACAGAGACCATATAACAGTTCAATAATAATAATAAATTACTTTTAAAAGTAAAGTTTTCAGAAATAATATAGATGTTTCACTTTTTTGTATTTTATCCTGGTATTTCTTGATATTACAAAGTTCAACAAGTACACTGAAATTCCTTAAATCAAAGTTTATTGTTAAGTAATCATCTCACTTAAAAGTTTAAATTTATAAGTGAGACTTCATAATACGATTTATATTATTCTCTAATACACCCTCTCAAGTGAAAGCCCTTTGGGCTTGAAACTTGCACAGACTCACATCACCTTGTACTTAATTTTTATCAAATAAAATGGAAATAGTGAGATTCGAACTCGTGACCGCTGGGTCATCAAGGCTCTGATACCATGTTAAGGAACCATCTCACCTAAAAGCTTAAGCTTGTAAGTGAGGCCCCATAATATGATTTATATTATTCTCTAACATTTATCAACTTATTTTTGTATTTATTAATATATATAATGGTTTTTATTTGTTAATTATTATTATTAATTTAAGAGGACAGAACTATATTGTTATTTGCTCAAATAAATAAAACCTTTTTCTCTCGTATTGTATTTTTATTAAAAAAAAATCAAGAATAAGACAAAGTTGTATTGTAATATTAAATAAGGAATTAGGTTTTGCTTTTGTAATCAGAGGAAAGCCTGTCATCACAAATGTAAGCAAACTACAGAAGGCCAATTTTATTTTTTAATATCAAAAGGCTTTAAAATATGTGATTAAATTATTTAGTTTGTTATTAATTACCATTTCTCTTTTTATTTATTTGTTTGTTATTTTATATCATATCATAATAATATAATAAAACAAGGGAAACAATATGTAGCGAAATGTTCAACTCTTTAGGCTAAGAATAATTAGGTGTTGTGATGTAAGGTATACATCTTAAAGGCTCACGGCTACTAAATTGTTGGTTATGATTCTGTGATTTTTGTGATATTTAATTTTCAGGGAATGGATTATAACTATTTTTTCCTTAATTTTACTTATCAAGTACAAAAATATAAATATTTATATTATATTATATTTATAAAACTTTGAGTATTCATTGGAATATTTTTTTATCCAAACTAATACTATTTATTATTAACATAATATATATATATATATATAATTGATCGAAAAATAATATAAATTGTCAACAAGTATCTATGTAATTCCAATGCATATATCTACAAATATTTGGTAGCCAATTAGCATCATCTTTGGATTAAATCTTCATCCCTAAAATAAACTATAATTTAGTTCCTATAGATTACTCAATGCGTCACTTCATCCCTTATAGTTTAAGAAGTTTATAATATTAAATTATAGTTTCGAAAGAGTTCCAATCTGGTCCTCCATAGGTAAATAGCTAGTGGAAACAATTACACGGTCAAATCAGGCTGTAATGGAATTTCTAAAAATTATAGGAATAGTAATGAAATTTCGGAAATCATAGAAGACAAATCTTGCTAAAGCTAATCCACTCTTGATATCTTAATCTTTAATCAACCCAATATTAAAGGATGAGATTAAAAATAAATATATAAAAAATAACAACCTAAATCAATTTGCCAAATACATAATCCAGATCATCAAACCAAGATAATCTCATAGAAAAAAAAACCCAATTTGACTGAGTTAATCTTTCAAATTTACAACTTCGATCATGAAACTGAGATATCTCATAGAGATCAAATCAAAAGAAATTATGAAACACAATTTTCAATAACCTCTATTGAGTCTAATGTTGAACAATGAAATTTATAAAAATTCTAATTAAAAAAATGACATAAGATGAGTCAATTCAACGAAAGTTAACTAGTTAAGTATTATTCTTAAGTCATAAGATCGAGATAACTCTTAAAAAATAAAAATGACTCAATTTAATAATGATTAAAATGCAAAAACTTGTAATCTTAATTATGAGACCAAGATATTATCATAAAAAATACATAAAAACATATTACGAAGAATTATCAACCGATGAAATGTTAAATGATAAAATTAAAAAACAAATTCACTTAAAAATGATATAGATAAGAGAGGCATTGCTGTCAAGAGAGAAGAAAGAGAATAGAAGAATAAACATTTGATAATTTACAACTTCAAGCATTCTTCGAGGAGGTACGGAAGCCATTCCGAGTGTTCTTATTTTCTTCAAAATGTAAGTAGAATTCAAATACCACAAAACTGTCATTCCAAGCAATGTATATAATAACATTTCACAATGATCGACAACATTAACATGTACCAGAAAACTTAACATGTTCTGAACTCTATCGGCCATGAAGATCTGAAATTGTCACATTGTTAATCGAATTTATCATTTGGCTCGGAGTACTGGACTCTGTACCCGAGGAACCCTGCCTTTCAACAAATGCTGGTTTCTTCGGAGTAGGAAGATCCAGAATCTCACTATTTAGCATGGAAATGATGGTTGACACGACCGGTCTATCTTTCGCCAATTTCTGCACACACAGCAGACCAATTTGTATGCATCGGAATATTTCCACCAGAAAACATGGCTCTGATATTGCAGGATCGACGAAAGCTGTAATGTCACCTTCATTCCATAGTTTCCAAGCCTGAAAATTTAGATGCAGTCATACAAGTAAGAGCTTGCGAATTTTAATAGAATCAGAAATTGAAATGTGCTTTCCAAATGTATCTCAGGCAGTGTAGCGGACAGACATACATATCCTAGAAGACTCAATTCATGTTCATTGCAATGAAAATAAGCGTTTCTTCTTCCACTCACGATCTCCAGCAACAACACTCCAAAGCTAAACACATCTGATTTCTCTGAAAATCTTCCTTCCATTAAATATTCAGGGGCCATATAGCCGCTGCATAAGCATCACAGCTTTATAAGCTAAAATTAGAAAAACAGTAATTCTTAGTCAAGGATAAAGCAGCTACTTACAATGTTCCAACAACCCTGGTAGTATTCACTTCATTGCCGCCAAAAATCCTGGCAAGTCCAAAGTCTGAAATTTTTGGATTCAGCTCGTAGTCCAATAAGATGTTACTTGGCTTGAGATCTCTATGAATAATTCTTAGTCTGGAATCTCTGTGAAGGTACAGAAGGCCTCGACAAATTCCGTTTATAATATTGAAGCGTCTTTCCCAATCTAGTTTCCCTTTCCTGAGTGAATCTGAGCAAATTGTATCCCGAAAGATTTATGAGAAAACAAGGGCAAATGAAAATGAGTGAGGAAAAGTAGTCGCTAAACAAAAAAGGGCAGCAGCTCTAACCAAAGAGAAATGCATCCAAGCTTTTATTCGGCATGTACTCATAAACCAACATCATCTCTTCTCCTTCAACACAGCAACCAAGAAGTCTCACAAGATTCCTGTGTTGGAGTTTCGAAATCACCACAACTTCATTCATGAGCTCTTCAAGCCCTTGACCAGATGTTCTAGAGAGTCTTTTCACAGCTATTTCCTGTCCATCTGGCAATTTTCCCTACAGTGATGTCATACCAAACTGATAAATACCTCTTTGCTCTAAGTAACTACAAGGAACCTTTAGTAGAGAACAGTTACCCTGTATACTGCTCCAAAGCCGCCCTGCCCAAGCTTGTTGGATATGTGAAAGTTGTTTGTAGCAGTTTCAAGAACTTGTGATTTGAAGAGTGGTTCAAGTTTAACTTCCTTGACGTTTTCGGGCAAGTTTCCATCAAACTGAGTTTCTTGTGCTTCTCTCGTTTTGAACGACAAGGTCTCCTCGCTTGTCAACTTCCTTTCTGAATTCCAGCGGAAGTATCGTTATTATTTGCTAATTGTGTTTTTCTTCACCAGTAAAAATTGTAAAGTTTAGAAGCCCAGTAAGCTAATAAGACGTAGAATATTACCTCTATGTGTCGCCATCCACTTCCAAGAAAAGAACACACAGATGAAGATGGCTGTGGCTCCTCCAATCACTGACATACTGATGATTACTTTCTTTTTTGTGCTGTTACCTGCAACTAAAATATTGTCCTGATGGTTATTTGGAAAAAATGTTATGAAAATATGAAAACACTTGTCAATCTTTTAATGATACAGAACTTGATGTATCTACAGTGGTTATGTAAACCTGATAACCGAAACATTGGTGAAAGAAAGTTAGAAAAAAAAAAGAAGAGAATAAATACCAAATTCTGTATACGCCAGGCGAATGTTGAGATCTGCCCCTCCTTGAGAGAACTTTTGTATATCAATCAGGTTTCCTGTCCATGCCATACAGCCAAAACCATTATAGTATGAATAAGCGACACATGAACAATTCTTCAAGCACTCATCTTCGCATTCTTGTTCGGAGGACGGATATGACCAGTACTCGGCAAAGGTTGGCACCTTCATCATCTCTAGCTTCATAAATCCATCTTCTTTTCCCACTTCGCTACCATTCCGTATTCTATCACACTGCAACGATGTCATCCTAACACAACCGCTAGTCCAAATCCCTTTATTCCATTCATCTTGGTTTTTTGGAACAAACCCTCTTAAACATCTGCAGATAGGAGAATTCTGTGCATCGCATCTTCCAAACGGCCCGCACTTGCCATAAAAATCACAGTCAATTGATGGAACTTCCAAGGAATATTCCCAACCTTGCTTCTCATAATCCCAGAATTGTTCTGTAAATGTTCCACGAGAAGTCAAAATATACGTTAAACGAACAGCTGGGTCTTGAATTGAACTCAGAGTGAAAGTGCCATCTCCTTCATCTTGTAGAGTAATTCCATTTAAATACACAGAAGTATACATTCCTGGCATTCCAATAAATTTCTGACCAACCCAAGGACCACTACGCCAAAATGGATGACCATTGTACCATATGAAGAGCTCAGGAATTCCTAATGGATTGATACCAGCTGAGAAGTTTCCAACTGAAGGATCAGATGAGCTTCTCCATGACGTAAGCACTGTCTTATTCCCTGTTATTTTGTTAGCAGTAGCTCTCATCTTTGATAAGTAAGTATCCGTGGGCTGCAGGAAACTTTGCCATACAAGATTTTCTTTCGGTCCAGCTTTCAGGACAAGGTTCCCATCATCAGTAAGCTGTGCAGTTGACTGATTGAAACCATTTGAAACATTTGATGACCACAGAACCTCTCCCTGGCCATTCGAAACCACAAGATTTCCATCTTCAGATATTGTCATCATCCCTGAAGAATCGTTGATTGGCTTGTTTCTGTTGGCTACCCATAGTACTGGAGTTTCTACGGGTATATTACTATACCATATTCCGACATATCGATATGTTGAATTAAGTGGGCTGAAAAATCCCAGTTTGAACTTATTGCGGGCAGAGACTATAGCTTCTGGATCTCTAATGGGTTGAGAAGGAGTAATGATATCTCCTGCATCACCATAAAATGAACAGGAACATGATAGAAACAGAACAAGAGCTACTATAACTTCACAGTTTCCAAGTCCCATACTTGTTATTGATGAGTGTGGAAGACTAACAAATGGCCAACTGTTTGAGAGAAAGAATGGCATGAACAAGAATATATCTCTTCCAGTCCTTTCTTATGTTTTCTGTAAATTTCCATCTATAAAGAATGTTTAACCAAACTGTTATATTACATAAGCAGGGCTATGTTTTACTCTAGAGTTTTGCTCTCTAGTGCTCTGATATCTCATCAAGATGAACCTCCTGATTGTTTGAGAGTATAGTTTAATTTTTTTCAAAGTATTTTTTGTTTAGATATGTATCAAATAATATTTTTTTATATTTTAAAAAAATTATTTTTGATATTATCACATAAAAATGATTTAAAAATACTAAATTTTTTTGAATTTAAAATAAAAAAGTCAATTTTTTTTAAAAATACTTTTGAAATATAATACCACTAACTTGTGAGATCGATAACATTTTTATTTTTAATGGATTTTATCACATACACTTGACTCACCTTGATTGACATTGGCCTGTTAGGTGCTGTCAAACATTCTTATTTTAAATACGTAGCTTTATTCGTACTTGGTCTATTTTGACTTTGCCTACAATATCCATGTGGGTGCTGATTAAATTTATAAAATATTTGATATAAAAACTAGTAAGTAAAAAATATCTTAGAGTCAATCTACAAACTTAGTTTATTTATTATAAAATAGTCATAGTTCATGAAATTATATAAGATGTTTTATGATTAGTGACTCATTATGATTAGTAACAATTTCAATTATTCAATTCTCTTTCATTAATATCATGACCACCTTACCATCATTCTTTCCCATCATTATTATCTCACCATTATCACAATCTTTTTTTTCTTCACTATATTTTTTATTTTATTATTATTATTATTATTACTATTATATTCACTTTAATACTATCGTTTTGTTTTCTATGATCACGACCTCATCTTTATCATCATCGCTATTATGTTTTTTAGTTAATATAATATCATTTGTCAATCATCTATGCATCAAACCAATAGAAATGGGTTAATGACATGGTTTCCTTGTATTTGTTTGATGGATTCTTTCTTTGTGTAGAGTATAATGTGGATTCTACTTAACTAATTATGTTAAATCCCATGATTAAAAATATGTACACTGTTTTATTACTTGAAAAATGAAACTATATATAGAAATACATGCATATATGTGTGTGTGTGAATTAAAAATAAAAATAAAAAATCCAAATCAATAAAAAATTATGATCCAGATAAAACAACACATTGAGGATTTAATTACAAATATTAAAAAATCACACTACAAAAAGATGTAAAAAAATGATACATTAGAAAGATATGATGATAAAATACTAATCTAACAAACCTTATTACTTTGTAAACCTTATTATATATATATATATATATATATATATATATATATAATCTCATTTTTATTTCCATGTAAAATAAAATTATCTTTAAAACACAACTAAATATACTTTGTTTCTGGCATTCCTACAAGAAAAAAAATGTCATAAAAGAGGTCAGACCAAATACGTGGGCTGAGGTTGCCCAGCATGCATAGGCTTTAAAAAATATTTAAATGTGCAGGCCTTGAGCAAGTCAACAGGTTTGAACAGATTTATTTTTCTTTTTTAATGGGTGAATAATTTTTCATCCTCTCATGTTTCTTTTTAAAATAATCAAGGCAAAATAAATTAAGCAACGGTGGGCTCAACATCAATGAAAGAATCGGAATTACTGATGCTCTACCTCCCTTCTTGATCTTATCCTTCATGTTTTTTTTCCTCTTATGCTATTAATATTCGTTGCAAATAGTCTTAGTATCAATGAAATATATAGCACTCATAATTAGGAGGAAACATCCTCATATGTTTCCTATTTGTCCATGATCTAATATAGGTTGCCTCTCTTAGGTTTCTGTTTGACACTGTTTTTAAAGTGTTTTTGAAAAAAAATAAAAACACTTTAAAGACCATGTGCAATTTAAAATTAAGTTGTATTTTTAAATCATAAAATATCAAAACAAGACATTGTGAGTTTAAGAAATGTGCAAAAACAAGATGGAAACAAGGCTTTTATACTTCGGAACTCCATTACACTGATTTGTTGTTGCTAGAACAACAATTAAACACTGAATATACAAGAATTAATAGAATTATGAATTCTTATAGAAAACACATCATTTATTAAAGGAGGTAGAGAAACCGTTACGAAAACTTTTGAAGAAGGTGCATTGAGATGGAGGGGGCACGGCCATTCTGAGTTTTCATCTGAGTAATAGATATTTTCGACAATATGAATGATGTCTACAAAGACCACCGTAAAAGGTGCTATAAAAATATAAGGTGCTATAAAAATTTCATACCCAGTCATACCCAGAAATATAAGGTGCTATAAAAATTTCAGAATGATCAGAAATCGTCACACTGTTAATCGAATTTATCTTTTGGTCCTGCGTAATGGACTCAGTGACCAAAGTGATTATGTCCGAGGAGCAGGACTGTCATGCGTGTAGTCTGAAACAAGGTTTTCAAAATCAAGATTTTGAGAAAAAGTTCCGAAAAATCGGATCATAATCGTAAGATCGTACTTGAATTTTTCCGTATAAAAATCGTAAAATCACAGCTAAAATTATATAGGTAGAAAAATCGTAAAATCGTAAGTAAAATATTTCCGAATATAATATAACATAATTATGGCTATAAAACGTCATTAGTTAAGGTTCATGCATGATTCAAAATAATTGAAAAATACATTACAAAACAATTATGTCCATAGAATTTCATTAGGTAAAAATTAATAAACTAAAAATAAATATTTTGTTGATGTGAAATATAAATTAATTAATGTTATTTATTATCTTAAATTAATAGGATTTTTTTTAAAATATTTTTTATGCTAACTATTTTTTATGCTAATTGTTATTATTATTATTATTATTTTTATTATTATTATTATAAACCCCCATATTATTATTATTATTATTATTATTACCCCTCCCCGTATAAAACTATTTTTTATTATTATTATTATTAATAATAATAATTTATATAACCCCCCCCCAAAAAAAAAAAAAACCTTATAACTAAGTATAAAAATCCCTCCCCCAGTAACATAACCCTAAATCCCAATTTCCTTCTCCCACGCCGCCGCCCACCCTCATCTCCTCTTCTCCATTTTCTTTTCTTCCTCCTCATCCTCTTCTCCTTTACTCTCTTCCTTCTCATCCTCTTCTTCATTTTTTTTCTTGGTTCTGTTTGAAATTTTGAATTAGCTTTGAACTGGGGCATAATAAAAAACCCGAATCGTAAAATCGGACAAATCAGGTCCGATTTTACGAGTCAACCAGATTTTGACCGGGTTTGACCGAGTTTGACCAGTTTCGATTTTTCTTTCCGGTCCAACCAGGTTTGCTGAGCCAACTCGCAAACTCGTACGAGTTTGCGAGGTGGCTCACGAGTTTGATTACCATGGTCTGAAAGTCTTCAAAACAGAGACCATATAATAGTTAAATAATAATAATAAATACATGTCCTGAATATAGATCATGATTCACAAGAATAATATTTCAAGTTTTAAACAAAAAAAATCAATGTCGTAAATATTATATATATATATATAATAATTTGAGAAATTATTAAATTACTTTTAAAAGTAAAGTTTTCAGAAATAATATCTTTTTAGATGTTTCACTTTTTTGTATTTTTATCCTGGTATTTCTTGCTATTACTTAGTTGAACAAGAACAATGAAATTCTTTAAAGCAAAGTTTATCAACTTATTTTTGTATTTATTAACATATATAATGGTTTTTATTTGTTTATTATTATTATTAATTTAAGAGGACAAAACTATATTGTTATTTGCTCAAATAAATAAAACCTTTTTCTCTCGTATTGTATTTTTATTAAACAATATCAAGAATAAGACAAAGTTGTATTGTAATATTAAATAAGGAATTAGTTTTTGCTTTTATAATCAGAGGAAAGCCTGTCATCACAAATGTAAGCAAACTACAGAAGGCCAATTTTTATTTTTTAATATTTAAAAGGCTTTAAAATATGTGATTAGATTATTTAGTTTGTTATTAATTACCATTTCTCTTTTTATTTATTTGTTTGTTATTTTATATCATATCATAATAATATAATAAAGCAACGGCAACAATATGTAGCAATGATAACTAGAAATTTGAAATGTTCGACTTCTTAGGCTAAGAATAATTAGGTGTTGTGATGTATACATCTTAAAGGCTCATGGCTACTAAATTGTTGCTTATGATTCTTTGCTTTTTGTGATATTTAATTTTCAGGGAATGGATGTGGGTTTTTTTATAACTATTTTTTCCTTAATTTTTACTTATCAAGTAAAAAAAAATATAAATATTTATATTATATTTATAAAACTTTGAGTATTCATTGGAATATTTTTTTATTTAAACTAATACTATTTATTATTAACATAAAATAAATGGATAGTATATATATAATTGATCGAAAAATAATATAAATTGTCAACAAATATCTATGTAATACCAATGCATATATCTACAAATATTTGGTAGCCAAATAGCATCATCTTTGGATTAAATCTTCATCCCTAAAATAAACTATAATTTAGTTCCTATAGATTACTCAATGCGTCACTTCAGACCTTATAGTTTAAGAAGTTTATAATATTAAATTATAGTTTTGAAAGAGTTCCAATCTGGTCCTCCATAGGTAGCTTCCATTAACAATTTAGTGGTCAAATCAAGCTGTAATGGAAATTCTAAAATTTATAGGAATAATAATGAAAATTCGGAAATTATAGCAGACAAATCTTGCTAAAGCTAATAAATTATGAATTTTAATCTTTAACCAACCCAATATTAAAGGATAAGATTAAAAACAAATATAAATTAAAATAACAACCTAAATCAATCTGCCAAACATATAATCCAGATCATCGAACCAAGATAATCTCATAGAAAAAAAAACTTAATTTGACTGAGTTAATCTTTCAAATTTACAACTTCGATCGTGAGACTGAGATATCTCATAGAGACCAAATCAAAAGAGATTATGAAACTCAATTTTACACAACCTCTATTGAAAATAATGTTGAACAATGAATTTATAAAAATTGTAATTAAAAATAAAATGACATAAAATGAGTCAATTCAACGAAAATTAACTAATTAAGTATTATTTTCAAGTCATAAGATTCAGATAACCCTTAAAAAATAAAAATGACTCAATTTAATAATGATTAAAATGCAAAAAACTCGTAATCTTAATTATGAGACCAAGATATTGTCATAGAAAATATATAAAAACATATTACGAAGATGAAATGTTAAATGATAAAATTAAAAAACAAATTCACTTACAAATGATATAGATAAGAGAGGCATTGCTGTCAAGAGAGAAAAAAGAGAATAGAAGAAATAAACATTTGATAATTTACAACTTCCTCTCACATCTCGTCTTGTTATTTAGTTCTGCAATTTTGCATTTTCTTCGAGCATTCTTAAAGGAGGTACGGAAGCCATTCCGAGTGTTCTTATTTTCTTCAAGTTGTAAGTAGAATTCAAAGACCACAAAACTGTCATTCCAAGCAATGTATATAATAACATTTCACAACGATCGACAACATCAACATGTACCAGAAAACTTAACATGTTCTGAACTCTATCGGCCATGAAGATCTGAAATTGACACATTGTTAATCGAATTTATCATTTGGCTCTGAGTACTGGACTCTGTACACGAGGAACTCTGCCTTTCAACAAATGCTGGTTTCTTCGGAGTACGAAGAAACTTGACATGTTCTGAGTAATGGACTGTGAACTCTATCGGCCGTTGAGAGCAGAAATTGTCACATTGTTAATGGAATTTACCTTTTGGTTCTGTGTAATGGACTCAGTATCCATGGAACTCTGCCTTTCGACAAATGCTGGTTTCTTCGGAGCAGGAAGATCCATAATCTCACTATTTAGCATGGAAATGATGGTTGACACGACCGGTCTATCTTTCGCCAATTCTTGCACACACAGCAGACCAATTTGTATGCATCGGAATATTTCCACCAGGAAACATGGCTGTGATATTGCAGGATCGACGAAAGCTGTAATGTCACCTTCATTCCATAGTTTCCAAGCCTGAAAATTTAGATGCAGTCATACAAGTAAGAGCTTGCGAATTTTAATAGAATCAGAAATTGAAAAGTGCTTTCCAAATCTATCTCAGGCAGTGTGGCGGACAGACATACAAATCCCATAAGACTCAAACCATGTTCATCTCCATAAAAATGAGCGTTCCTTCTCCCGCTCACGATCTCCAGCAACAACACTCCAAAGCTAAACACATCTGATTTCTCTGAAAATCTTCCTTCCATTAAATATTCAGGGGCCATATAGCCGCTGCATAAGCATCACAGCTTTATGAGCTCAAATTAGAGAAACAGTAATAGGATGTCAAAAAATAAAAACAAAAACACTACTTACAATGTTCCAACAACCCTGGTAGTATTTACTTCATTGCCGCCAAAAATCCTGGCAGTTCCAAAGTCTGAAATTTTTGGATTCAGCTCGTGGTCCAATAAGATGTTACTTGGCTTGAGATCTCTGTGAACAATTCTTAGTCTGGAATCTCTGTGAAGGTATAGGAGGCCTCGACAAATTCCGTTAATAATGTTGAAGCGTCTTTCCCAATCTAGTCGTTCTTTCCTGAGTGAATCTAAGCAAATTGCACGCACAAAAATTTATGAGAAAACAAGGAAAAATGAAAAGGAGTCAAGAAAAGTAGCAATCTGTTTCTTCTGTTTGAAACTTATGATCTATGAAATTGAAAATGAGTCATGAAAAGTAGTAGCTAAACAAAAAAGAGCTGTAGTCCTAACCAAAAAGAAATGCATCGAAGCTTTTATTCGGCATGTATTCATAAACCAACATCATCTCTTCTCCTTCAACACAGCAACCAAGAAGTCTCACAAGATTCCTGTGTTGAAGTTTCGAAATCACCACAACTTCATTCATGAGCTCTTCAAGCCCTTGACCAGATGTTCTAGAGAGTCTTTTCACAGCTATTTCCTGTCCATTTGGCAATCTTCCCTACAATGATGTCATATCAAACTGATAAATACCTCTTTGCTCTAAATAACTACAAGGAACCTGTAGTTGAGAAGAGTTACCCTGTATACTGCACCAAATCCGCCCTGCCCAAGCTTATTGGATACGTCAAAATTGTTTGTAGCAGTTTCAAGAATTTGTAATTTGAAGAGTGGTTCAAGTTTAACTTCCTCGATGTTTTCAGGCGAGTTTCCATCAAAAACTATTGCTTGTGCTTTTCTCGTTTTGGACGATAAGGTCTCCTCACTTATCAACTTCCTTTCTGAATTCAAGTGGAAGTATCGTTATTATTCTTGAATTGTGTTTTTCATTAGATGTAAAAATGTAAAGTTTACAAGTCCAGTAAGATAATAAGACGTAGAATATTACCCCTATGTGTGGCCATCCACTTCCAAGAAAAAAACACAAAGATGAAGATGGCTATGGATCCTACAATCACTGATATACTGATGATTACTTTCTTTTTTGTGCTGTTACCTGCAACTAAAATATGGTACTGATGGTTATTTGGAAAAAATGTAATTAAAATATGAAAAACATTTGTCAATCTTATAATGATACAGAACTTGATGTATCTACAGTGGTTATGCATACCTGATAACCTAAACAATGGTGAAAGAAAGTTAGATAAAAAACAGAGAATAATTACCAAATTCTGTATACGCCAGGCGAATGTTGAGATCTGCCCCTCCTTGAGAGAACTTTTGTATATCAATCAAGTTTCCTGTCCATACCATACAGCCAAAACCATTATAATATGAATAAGCGACACATGAACAATTCTTCAAGCACTCATCTTTGCATGCTTGTTCGGAGGAGGACGAATATGAATAGTACTCGGCAAAGGCTGGCACCTTCATCATCTCTAGCTTCATAAATCCATCTTCTTTTCCCACTTCACTACCATTCTGTATTCTATCACACTTCAAAGATGTCATCCTAACACAACCGCTAGTCCAAATTCCTTTATTCCATTCATCTTGATTTTTTGGAACAAACCCTATTAAACATCTGCAGATAGGAGAATTCTGTGTATCGCATCTTCCAAATGGCCCGCACTTGCCATAAATATCACACTCAGTTGATGGAACTTTCCAGGCATCCTCCCAACTTTGCATCCTATTATTCCATAAATGTTTTGTAAATTTTCCATGAGAAGTCAAAACATACGTTAAACGGATATCTGGGTCTTGAATTGAACTCAGAGTGAAAGTGCCATCTCCTTCATTTTGTATACTAAATCCATGTAAATACACAGAAGGATTCATTTCTGGTATTCCAATAAAATTCTGACCACCCCATGGACCACTACGCCAAAATGGTTGACCATCGTTCCAGATGAAGAGCTCTGGAATTCCTAATGGATTGATACAGGCAGTGAAGTTTCCAACTGAAGGATCAGATACGTTTCTCCATGACGTTAGCATCCTCTTGTTCCCAGTTCTTGTGTTAGCAGTAAGTCTCATCTTTGTTAAGTAAGTATCCGTAGGCTCCTGGAAACTTTGCCATACATGGTTTCCATTCGGTCCAGCTTTCAGGACAAGGTTTCCATCATCAGTAAGCTGTGCAGTTGACTGATTGAAACCATTTGAAACGTTTGATGACCACAGAACCTCTCCCTTACCATTCAAAACCACAAGATTTCCATCTTCAGATATTGCCATCATCCCAGAAGAATCTTTGATTGGGCTGTTTCTGTTGGCTACCCATACCACTTGAGTTTCTGCTGATATATTACTGTACCATATTCCCACATATCGATAAGTTGAGTTAATTGGGCTGAAAAATCCTAGTTCAAACTTATTGCCGGCAGAGACTATAGCTTCTGGATCTCTGATGGGTTCAGAAGGAGTAATGATATCTCCTGCATCACCATAAAATGAACAGGAACATGATAGAAGCAGAAGAAGAGCTACTGCAACTTCGCAGTTACCCAGTCTCATACTTGTTATATTGATGAGAATTGAAGACTAACAAATGGCTTATTGATTGTTCAGAGAAGCAATGTCATGAACAAGAGTATTGCTCTTCCTGTCCTTTTAATTCCAGTCATTAGATTATTTTCAAATAGAAACTAAGTTTAGTAATTATATGTCAGAATTTCTTATGATTTCTGTAACTTTCCATCTATAAAGAATGTTTAACCAAACTGTTATATTACATAAGCAGGGTTATGTCTTACGCTGAGAATCTTACCCTCTTGTGCTAAAATAGTGTTATCTCATCAGGATGAACTCGTCAACTAGCTTGTCAGAACGATAGCATTTTTATTTATATAGGATATTATCACTAGCCTCACCGTGGTTGACATGTTCCTGGAAGGTGCTGCCAAACATTCTTATTTTTAAAAAGTAGTTTTATTCGCACTCGGTGTATTTTGAATTTTCCAGAAATATTTATGTGGGTGTTGATTAAATTTATGCTCTAACTCGTTTACTGATATATTTGTTGAAGATGTTGCCTTAAGCTGCTGACGTGACTTGAAGACCATTTCATTATTTGTTGATTTACTTTCTGCTGAAATGAAGGGATTGAACAAGTCCTTAGGAGTTTGCTAGTTGTTGATTTATGTTAGCTGAACGTGGCACTTTGTGTTGCTAGAAATCAGCATTTCAGCTGTTTTTTATTCTATAAATAATTGTAAAAGATTGCAGTAATAGATTAATTTGAACTCTGGAAATCTCTCCAGCTAATGAACAGTAAGAACAGACACTGTTCAAATCACAATTTC
>JAVHLS010000083.1:0-125000 GCA_032356905.1 Salix exigua
TTATTTTATCTTATCGTGAACCCGGCAACAATCAATGTCGTATGAAATCTAAAAAACACAGCTGAGGTAGTAACATGCATGCACATCCTAGTAATACTACGTTGTATCGTTCAAATGTAAACCAGGGACCATGAAATCTGATCGATTTTTTTTTGACATTGCATTATGAAACGTTTTAAAAAAATATTTTTTTTAGTATTTTTGTATTGTATCAAAAATAATTTTTTTAAAAATTAAAATTATTATTTTGATGTATTTATGAACAAGTAATGATTTTAAAAACAATATCAACCACAATCTTAAAGAACTAGGGATGAGAACAATTGGAACCCGAAAATAGCTAGACCATAAACTCGGACTTCGCTGCAAATAGTGTATTTTATGTAGTTTTTTTTAAATAAAAAAAAGAATTTACAGTCTAAAAATCAAGATAACTCACTTGCATTTTAGAGTTTTAAGTTAACTAACCATTTAATTTTGTACATAGTTCTTCACCTACTCGTTTATTTTTAAATTTGATTGGGTTACACGAGAATCACACACATCAATTCAATTACAAAAACACAAAATAATTTAAATGTAAAACATACTTGTCGGTTAAGAAAATAAAAACCCATATCCATAAAGTTTTGATTACATTCAAGAATTATAAAAGCTAGATAATTTTATATTTTTTTGAGTTTTTTTATTAAATTGAAATTACAAGTCCATCAATTATAAAATAAAAAATGCAAGTCCACTTGATCATTACCTACATAATTAACACCTACCAATTTCAAGATTGAAAAATCTCAACAATCTAATAATCTGGATTGTTATTGATTTTTTTTAATTGAGTCATTGTTCATAACCATGATCTAAAAAACTTTTGATAAACTCTTGTTTCCATGTAGAAAAGGGTAGGCTAAACGGCACCTTATCATTTGGATCCATTGCCGATCACATCACACGCACCTCGTATTCACATCATCTAACTTTTAAGTACTGGCAAAAAAAAACAGGGAGCGGTCCCACTTCGGGCTCAGGCGACGGCTACACGTGTGAGCAATCAAAGGACCAGATCATCCCATGAGGTCTCGTTTCCACAATCACGACTTCAACTCGGAGAAGCAGCTCAGCGGGGTCATGCTCGAGCCGCGAAACAAGCATCGCTGGCCCTGTGCACGAGTTCTGTTCCATTGCATGGTTCCATAACTCGTCCTTTAATGTACTATTCCCAGCATTCTCATTTCTTAAAATAGACATTATTTTCTTTTTCTTTTTATTTCTTGAATGGAGAAGGTAGGACTTGACCGTCACCATGATGAACGGCGGCGATTATTTTCCTACGATATAAATTTTTTTTTATTTAAAATTGATTTTTTAGTGTTTTGATATTATTTTTACGTGTCTACGTCAAAAACATTTTTTTTAAATAATAATAATAATTATTATTTTAATATATTTCTTACTGAAAATATAAGGAATGGATGATGTGTGTACAAGGCCATGTTGTCTAGCAGCGAAGTGACTCGTAGTGGCCCGTAAAATGTGGTTTTGATGGCTGATATAAGTGGAAATTAGAAGGCTAGTTTTTATCATTTTCTTGTGCCATGACAAGCAATTACTTGATGCGAGGAGCTCAAAAATTATTTATTTATTTTAAATTTAATTTATTTTAATGCGATGATATTAAAAATATTATTTTAATATAATTTTAAATAAAAAATAACAACAACCACTCTCAAAAACATCCTCCTTCATGCAAAAAGATGGCGCCATTCATTAAAATTCGAAGTGCTGTTATCGAACTAAGCAAATTGATTGCCAGGGAGAGGGAAATAGAGCACTTGAGGTGTTTGGGTGGGAGGGATGGAGGTATGAAACTTGAAATTTTGTCGGTCCTCCACTTTAATAAAAATAAAAATTAAAGTTAAAGCCAAATAAAAATAAAGTAGTAGTAGCTGGCAGCAAATTGACGTGTAAATCCTTCATGTAGTCCCCGGAGTTTTGAAATACCATCCAAACAGCTCCAGTACTTTAATATTGAACAAGATAGTCCTCATTCTTTCAATATCTAGTCGTATCCCCTCCGTAGAGCACGTGTACACTACTCGTCTTGCATTCGTTTTCGCATATAAACTTTAAAAGTGGCCGAAGGGACCAGATGGCACCACGAATTGAAATCCAGGGACTGGAACGCCCAAAGTTAAAGAAAATGGGAAGATCAACTGATTTATTACAAAAGGCGAGTGACCATGGACAGAGTTAACCCACCAAATCACATAAAAGGCAGTGAAGCAGGCAGGGTCAGGCTACTACTCGCTCTGATCATATCATCTGCCACTGTCACAGTAGCAGCCTAGCATATCTCTCGCTCCGTTCGAAATAAAACAAACTTCCCTTATAGTTTCCCGTCACTTTTACCGGCCGAAACGAGCACAGAAAACAACAGAAACTCTCTGTCTCCGGCTAATCGACAGCAGGAACAAGAGCAGCAACAAAAAGAAACAGTTTTGACTTTTATTAACTTAGTGAGTATCCCAGATTCTCTCTCCCCCGCCCCGACATCGTTGTCAGTATAGAAGAGTCAAACGTAAGAAGCGAGAAAGAAGGCCCTGTTCGGGATTGATGCGGCAGTAAATCATTTCCTTATCGTTTCTCGGGAAAAAAGACGTTTCTGTTTGGCTACACGGAAAACAAATTTAGAGCAAAAATAAGGTAAAAAAGGTAAGGTATTTATTTAGGTGGCGAGGTATTGAATGCTAAAATTAATAGGAGTTGCGGGGGTGTGATAAAACAGAGCTGTTAGCTGCTATTATGCCGTGGTATTAATTACAAACATCTGTTAGTTGACGTTTATTTATTTATTTAATTTATTCATCTAGGGTTCGGATTGCTATGTATAATTGTATATTACAACCCTGTCACCTACATCTGTCTGTCTCTCCCTCTCCCGTCTCCCGTCTCTGTTTCTCAAAATTTATTGCTATTATTTCTGCTCTTTAAAGCAACCAGCTCTTTAACAAACCTTAGTTTTACACACTGAATGTCTCTCTTTACTGCTTGAGGTGTATTCTCTTTCTTTGTTTTTGCCTTTACATATGTTCAGGTTTTGTTTATTTATGGATCCCTCACTGGTAGTTGGAGAGTTAGATGTCGATTTGTTTATGCGTTTTCTTAATGTTTCTATTTTTCTTGCACTGATAGGCCTTGAAAAGAGCCACTGTTCATTCTGAATCAGAAAGAAAAAAAGGGGTTCGCTTTTTTTTTTTGAAGCTGATAAAAAAGGTATGACATTGTTAATGCTTTCTGTGCTTTGATTCTCTCTATTTATTTTTCTGTGGCGTTTATTGAGGTTGTTCATGTGGCGGGATCTGGTTTTAGATCCCTTCTATTCCTTTATTGAGGTTTCTACTGATTTTCATTTTCTCTATTTCTTTTGGTTTATCATGGGACTTGAGGTGAAGGGGAGAACCCATCTTGGATTTACTCGGGATGTTTCTGGATTTCAATTTTACTTTTATTTATTTATTATTTTTCTTGGTTTTAGATCTGATCATCATCATCACTAGCTACGAAACAAAAAGAAGGTGGTGGTGTTGTAAGAGGGCAATTGAGGATTTCTCTTTTTTCTCCCCTGTTTTTTCGTTTAAAAAATTTGGCTGGGTTTTTTTGAGCCGCGTTATTATATATTTGTTGAAAGGTGATGTAAGCTTTTGCAAAAGTTCGAACTTTTATATTGTCCTCATATACCATGTAGAGAACAGATTTAAAATTCCACATGGTATGCCGAAAACTTTTGTTTGACGTTGGATTAATCTCTGTGGAGCCATTATTCTTAAAATACTGCTTTTGAAATCATTTAACTGGACAACCGTTAATCTTTTAACTTTAAGCTAAGAACATAAGCTTGGATTATGGTTATATTCAAGTAAGAACACTTGAACTGTCTTTTTTCCTCTTCTGATCACAACAACTTTTCCTTAGGACTTTTAGTATTTATATTGAATAGCCTAAACTAGCTTTTGGTTTTCTTTCGATAATTAGTTTATGTGAGCTTCTTTGCAGATTTGTTACTTGGCTTTTTGGTGGTTTGTTATCCTAAAGGTACACATGATTGCTGAATTTGACACATTAAAGTCAAGGTTGCTTATATTATCTAGTAGTTTCAGATTGAATGTGGTTCTATTTATCCTAACCCGCCCTAAACTTGTTTTCAACCTGTTCTGCTCTTGTTCCTGTCATTGTTTCGTCATCCTATTGTTTAGATTTTGGGTACTCCCCTACCATCTCTTGCCTGTAAAGGTTGACTAATCTCTTGCCTGTTCTGTCATATTGACTTGAGCATCTTTATGCCAATTTTTATCTCCTCATTGTTATTTTTCTTTTCCAAAGTGGTTTATTTGATTTTCCTTACCAAACCGTGTTATTTTTCTGTTTAGCATTCCATTTTTCTTGCTGGATGTATTGTTTTATCTGGAAACACAATATATCAGAGGAGGTTTAATTACTTTGTCATTTAAGTTCTCTTCTACTGTGGATGTTCTTAACACTCAGATTTCAGATTGCAGAGAGTGAACATGATTTTTGCAATGAAGCCATGAGCCACGAGCCTGAATATAATGACAATGCTCTGGATTCCATTGGACTTAAGTCTGGAAATGGGTTTGTGAAGGAAATTGAGAGTGGAAAGTTGAGTTATTTGAAGGCCATGGAAGGTGATGCAGATCAATTAACAAACATAGCACCAGTTCCATCTCATTCTTCACCGAAAATGGAACCATTCAAGGAGCCAGTTTTCTATATGGACAAGAGTGTTATGGAACGTGAGCTGCCAGAGTTAATAGTATGTTACAAAGAGAATACATATCATGTCAAGGACATCTGTGTTGACGAGGGAGCTCCTTTGCAGGACAAGTTCTTGTTTGACACAGATGCACATGAGAAGAATGTGTCTGAAAGGGACATGAACAATGAGATGGTCAAAGAAATGTCTGACCCTGGTATGCTGATTCCAGATATGATGAAATCTTCTTCAGAAAAGCAAAATGTAGATCTTTATTTGCCTGTTCCTGATGCGCTTGTATCTTCTGAAAAAAAGGGTTTGAAATATGATTTGTTCCCTGATTGCGATCCCAAACATTTAATGCTGAAAGAGAAAGTGGATTATGTGACAAAGAAGGATACAGATGATGCATCCAAAGAGATTTTATCACTAAGAGATCTGTTTTTGATGTCTGAAGTAGGCACAAAGTTTACTCCATCCAATGCCTCCAATCACAGCATGGATAATGCTGAACAACCTCTTCTGGTATGCACATCTTCACCAAAATTATTTTGTTTTGCTCCAAATTCTCAAATAATAAAAGTAAATAGAGAAAAAGAAAGCATGGCTCTATGCATTTATAGTGAATTGTTATTTGAATTGCTTACTATTTATGTGTAGCTTTTCTCCTCTCCTTTCTCTCTTCATTTTGGGGGAGGGGGTCATTTGCTAAAAAGGGGGTTCTGTCACCATACTACCTGCACTAAACTGATAGAGGGTGGTGCAAATACTTGTGCATCAGAAAGTATGTGTAATCGCGCCTGCATTACCTCATGGATTTACCTCTGCCCTTTTATCCTTAAACGGAGGTGCTTTGTTAGAATAGCTCTGATCATCTGGTCTGCAGCAAATTCATCCTAGTGATTTCTCATGTAAAGGGATTGATAGGTCCTCACCTGGGGTCCTTGTTTGAAAAAAAAACTATCTCAGCTTGGTTTTCAAACGCATTTGGTGTAGGGGGACAGCAAAGTTGAGGTGTTGGGTTTGGCATGGTTTGGATGTAATGCTGTTTGTAATGGTTTGAATGCTTGCTTGCAGTGCCCGAGGGAAAATGCAATATTGGAGACAGATTCTGCCAGTGAAGAATCTGAAAATTGCAGTGAGAAAACAATCTCGGTGAGCTCTGCTATGGTTTCTGCTGCCGAAGAATTGGACAATGGTTGTGAGGCAGCAACCTTGGCAATCCCTACGCAGGATCCTGCATGCCAAGAAGCAGACCATGGCCACAAGGAAGCAGTCTTGGCGAGTCCTACTCATATTTCTGCAGCAGAAGACAGCAAGGAAACAAAATTGGCAAGCCATGCTTTGGATTCTATTTCTGAAGAAGTGACTAGAAGGATTGTGGATGATTTACCTTGCGATAGCAAGACAGAGACACAAAGCATCAGTTTAGACGATGTCTCTTCTACTCCCACTGGAAGGGCGAGAGAGCCTCAGAATAATGGGGCTCAAATTTTCTCCAGGTTTGAAGATCCTAATGCCGAATCACTTTCAGGTGGTCAACTTCAATATGCTGATGGAGAGTCAAGTTTCTCTTCATCAGGTCCTTTATTTGGTCTGATAAGTCACTCGGGCCGTGTTGCATATTCTGGTAGTGTCTCTCTTAGATCGGATAGCAGCACAACCAGCACCCGCTCTTTTGCCTTCCCCGTGTAAATAACCAAACTATTTCTTTCCTTTTCTATATGCATATCTATATAAAGCCGGTGAGTAAAGACTTGATTATGCCTATTGCTTTGCACAGATTACAGTCAGAATGGAATAGCAGCCCTGTAAGAATGGCAAAAGCTGACCGAAGACATTTCCAGAAACCTAGGAAGTGGATGCAGGGCCTTCTTTGCTGTGGATTTTGACTTCTTCTGTTCTGTCCATAGATTGAAGTGAAAAGATACATACATGTACACACACACACATCATTGAGATTTTAATTTATGGTTTAGGTAGTAGTTTAGAAATGCACCCTTCTCTCTTTCCTCTGGCTTGAGGTGTGCTTGAAGCAGCTCTATATTATCAGAAGTTCTGAGTTTGGGACACTCGTACATGTTAGTTGAGATGGAAGTAATATCTTATAAATTTGTTGTTATTATTTCATCTCCCTTTTTTTTTGTACCCTATATTTGAAGAGAACAGTTTTATTTTTATTTTATTTTTTCTATTACAGATAGATTGACAAAGATGGGACTGAATAGGTGATCTCGTCCCTCTCGCTTCTACCCAGGTGAGGCAGGTTTATCAGATTTTAGATCCAAGTTCCACCGTTTTCGCGTTTGACCAATATCGTTTCGTATAAAAGGGCTCGCTACAAGTACTCTGAAGATCCTTCAATTTTATTTCATTGTACACTTTTAAAACGAAAAATAATTCCCTTATCTGCTTCGCAAATGGTTGCGGATTCATTTTCTTATCAAGTTACTTTGTTTTTTTAAGTGATAATCACGAGGAAACAAGAAAGCCACCAACACGCAATCTAGGGGACAAACAGACGGGGGCGAGACGGAACCTGAAATGGCCAAGTGTTAATCTTTTATGGTAGTGGCAGCCTTGCCAGTCTTTAACAGACGACATTAACCTCCATGAGTCAGTGGAGGTGCTGGATGGGATGGATTGCTTACATATACTAAAGGGCTCATGGAGATCCATGACCATATAAAACCAGCATCCACTAACTCGTTTTTCATTGCTTATTCTTCTCGATCACCTCTTTTTTTCATATACATAGTAAATTATGTTATTACTATAGAATTCAAAAGGGGCGTGGAAAAAATAAACCTTTCTTGGATACCCTGTCGGCACACAGGTGATCTATCTGAAACGATATACCAGATAGGAAAAATCTAAGCTAAATATTCAAAAGATATCGAAAATCAAACAAGGGGAAAAAAAGGACAACCTTTTCATGGATAGACTCCAGAGGCACGTGCATGGTTTTTGAAAAACGGAAAACCGCCTCATTGATCCAATTCATGCGGTTTCATGTGGTTTTTGACGGAGATGTAGAAGATAGTTTGGTAAATATATATGAAGGCATGTGGTTTTGGAGTTCATAAAGCATGACTAACCTCTATAAACTACTATTCTATATTATTATTAATCTTGCTTGAACCATACTCTTTTTCAAGGGAGCAATTGGGTGGGCATTGGGGCGAGGGGAGTGCCTTGGAATATATTTTTATCGAGGATGGCTCCATCCTCAGAAATCATGGAGGCTTCGTCCAATGTACATAACCTGAAGAACAAGTCCTAATCTTTGTATTGGTCAGTGACAGATTAGTCAAATGTTTTAAATAGCACAAGAATTTCCCCATCCCATTCCTAGCTAGCTATTCAATTTCACTGTGTGATTCGAGCAGTACCCCAGATGCATGCAGCCAATGCTCAATTACACTACCAACCCACGAAACTTGGGCATATTTAGATGCCCTAAAAGGGAAGACTGGTCTGTTTGTGGCTTTGACTTCGGGAAAATAAAGATTATTGGGCCAAGAACGTATTTAATATATATAGTCACTTGGTCTGGTGTACCCTGACGAGGCGAGAGGAGGAACGTATTCGATGACAAATGAGCTGGCTATAAATTCTTATCATCAGCTAATTAGAATGAGAGAGGAGTAAATTATGGTCAGTCACATTGAAGTTATCAAATGTTATTCTCTCTACCGAGGCAAAGATATATCGGGCAGTTCTTTATTCAGAACAGGTGCTTGTTTCTAACTCGGGGGTTGATGATGGCGATATCAAATGTTTGTTGGCTTGAATCTTGAGTGTTAACATGGTTACAGAACAGAAAACCCATGGGGCCTACAGTACTAGGTCTTGACAAACCAACCAATATTAGGATTTTCATGCACTTGTTTTTTGGAACTCTTCATTTTGTGCTTCGTGTTTTCTTGTGAAAATATATTACTTCCCTTGCTTTGATATTAGCTTGCCCAGCTCTTCTGATGCTATAAATTCTACCCCGCACTGGAGACTGGAGAGAGTCCTTCATGCAAAAATATCACTTCAGACATAAGAAAATATATATAGCTCATGGCCATTATCACTGCTCTATGCGTTTGCCTCTCTGTTATGCTATTTACACCTTTTGCTGCTACTCAAATCCAGGAGGAGCAATCACCACACCAGCAAGGTAATATTTAAGTAAACGACCTTTCTTCTTCTGTATTGCTATCTCAAGTCATCATGGTCGTGTTCTTGATATTATTATGCCATCATGAGCAGCTGCCAATGACAAAATCGAGTTCTCTTTCCCTACAGTACTGCCCAGGAAACTCAGGCTCGTTGATCAGGAGGTAGCTGTAAGTATACACAATAATCAGCCGATCAACTTCATTACTATTTATTAGCCTTCCTGCACACTTGCAATTTACTGACTTATATATCCTCAACCTTCTTAAAAATAGGTTAAAAGTTATGCAGCTCAAGGTCTCACGTCAGTACTCAATAAGCCGAAGGGAGACAGTACTTCAGGTAAATTCTGAAAATATATGTCACACGATCGAGTTTCTGTCTCTTGCAAACCATATATAAGATAACAGGAGTTTCTTTTAACATTTAAGGTGTTCTTTCCATCAGATGCATCACATCATTCATAAAAGGCAGTAGACACTTCTCTGACCTTGAAATGAATTAATCTTCTTCCGATATTTTTATTCTGTCTGTAAAATCATTCCCGAGCCAATCATATAGTATCGATCGGCATATGTTACTAAGCGATTTGCTTCACTTCTAATTAACTTCCATATTGACCCCCTACTACCACTTCTACCAAACAGTGTCTAGGTAGCTGTCCTCTTTGCTGTCTAATTACATGTGTATATATATTCTACAAGAATGTATCCCAACTAAACAATGACAAACTCAGAAGCTTACACAGAAGTTGGTTATGCTGTTCGGTTTGACCCATTAATTAATTAATCAATGTGATATCTATCATGTGCAGGCAAACCATACCACGGAGAACAAAATGAGGTGTACGGGAGGAGAACAGCCGGGAAATGGCGTCGATGGGTCACGGGGACCGACACGCACCAGGTTTTCACAATGGATTATGCGCCCGTTAGAAGAAGACGTCCAATACACAACAAATCCTTGCCGGCTGGTCCATAAAACATGGAGGGCCGGGGCGGAGGCGTTGATAAAATGCATGCTGTTTTAAGTTCAGTGCTAGCTAGTGTATTAGATGAAGAACAGAGACTCTTTTTTTAAAAAAATAGGTAAAAGCTAGGAGCACAATTTTGGTCAAAAGTAATGTTAATGTAATTACGGAAATGAGGATTGTCTTTTGTTGTTACTATGGCGGATGTTATGGAGCAAAACCCTGATATTTGTAACCAACTAAGACGACCCTACTGACTTAATTATGAAATTTTAATCTTCTTCTTCTTCATCTTCTTGCTGCTGCTGCTGTATAGTTAAGTCAAAAATGGGTCACAAAACCCAATATTGAGTAACATGCTCGCACAGGTTACAAACAAACCAGCAACTGAAATATTAGTTTTGTATTCATCAGCCATAGAAGAACTCCACCATTACACTCTCGTTTGTAGTAAACAATCTTGTGTTGTGTGGGTATCATCCTTGGTACATTAATTAACCCGCCATTTACTATAAACCGAACCTGGAAATGACCGGCCCCTTGAATGGCTGGCCAGCAGGCTAGCTGCAGATTAATTACTCGAACCATAGAATGATCAGAAAGGTCAACATTCCATCTGAAAACGACCTCGTGTGAATGATGCTGATGGAAATCAAAGATCTGATTAGTACTCTCGACAATTTCTGAACTAACATTTCTAGATAATAAATCCAACCGACTGATCAAAAGGAAATATGCGTAGAGTTTCAGACTGTGCATGTTGTGATTGTGTAGAGATTCAGACCAATCATTTCAAGTAACCTCAGATCAATCAACTGACTAACATGGCTCTGCAGCTATGGGGGAGAGAATCTCGATGGTATTCCTGAAGCGAAGGGATGAAATCAATTTTTATTTTTATAGGACGCCAATCGATGGATCCCTTCGTTTGATGAATCAACAGCTGTCTTTAATTTTGGACGCCATCACCAATCACTTTACAACCTTAAATAGATACCAGGAAATGAATGGTGACTTGAGACACAAAATTGTAATTTAATTCAAAATAATTGTACGTACGTGCTTATTGGTTCAGGCTATTTTTTCTCTGGTCATTTTTTAAATTTATTTTCTTTTTGCTGAACAAGTTTTATTTTTGTATAATGTATAATTATTTTATATGGTTGGGTCAAATGTAATAAATGGGCAAAAAAAGGGTCAATGGGTTAAGGATTATTTGTTTATTTTTTAAATTATTTTTATTCAAAATAGAATTTGATGGTGTATACGATAATTTCCTTTTCTTTCTGCTTACGAAGAAGAAAATACAAGTAACCAACAATGAATAAAAAGAAAACTGCTGCTGACAAGGAAATTGATGTGAGAGAAGGAGCGTTGGGAAAATAAATAAAAAATAAAAAAACACCGACGATAAAACGTCATCGCATTTACGATCTCTGAAAGTCATTAACAAACCCCCACCTCTTCAAGCAAATATATCTCACAAATCAAAAACTTGTGAAATCTACAGCACAACAATACACAAAAAATGGAAGACTTATGGAAGAGAGCGAAGGTATTCGCAGAAGAAGCAGCGAAGAAATCCCAAACACTTACAACTTCTTCCAACACCATAGCCGATTTAGTCTCTGAAACCGCCAAAAAATCCAAAGAACTTGCCTTAGAAGCCTCCAAAAAGGTCGATGAGCTCAAAGTAGCCGCTCTTAGACAAGCCGATCAGATCCAATTCAAGTCCATTTCCGATATTATCCCTCCTCAGATATCCTCTCTCTCCATCGTCAATACGAATGCCTTCTCTCCTGCTTCTTCTTCGGGTTCGGATCCTGCTGTCTCCGATTCGGAGCTCCGGATGTTTGGTGTTACTGATGATCTGAGAGATTTTGTTAAGGGATTGACTTCTATTACTTTCCAGAATTTTCCGATTCAAGGTAGTTCACATCTCTCAAAATGTGATTGTGTTTTTTGATTAATTGTTCTTATCGGATTGTTGATTTTGATGGTGTAGATGAAGGAGAGCCGTCTGATGTGGAGACAACGGAGTCAAATGTACGCAAGGATCTCAGTGAATGGCAGGAGAGGCATGCCACTCTTGTTCTCACCACTGTTAAGGTATTTTTCAATTTAGTTTTTGGATATTCTTTTTTCGGTGTCCGAAACGTACAAGGACTGAGAATATAATTGTTTGCTATCTTTTTAATTTGTTAATTGCAGCAAATTTCGAAGTTGCGATATGAGTTATGTCCGCGTGTGATGAAAGAAAGGAGATTCTGGAGGATTTATTTCACGCTTGTCAGCACTCATGTTGCGACGTACGTTTTTATTCTTTTTCTGATTTGATTAATGGTTGAAAAAAGATTTTATGTTTTTGAGTGACGCAAGTTCCTTTCCGGTTTGATTAATGGTTGAAAAAAGAATTTATGTTTTTGAGTGTGCCATCATGAATGCTTAATGGACAGACGAGAATTGAAGAAAATCCATATTGATCAACTCGGTTAGTTTTATTGAACATTTCTTTGAGTTAGGAAGATAAAAAGAATCTTCAATTCCTAACTCAAAGCTGCAGCTTAATCATATGCAGCTTGCGATATGCAGCGATCATCATTGCCACATGTGAAGATAAAAAGATTTATGCAGCTTAATCATATGTATCTTGCGTTATGCAGCGATCATCATTGCCACGTGTGAAGATAAAAAGATTTATGCAGCGATCATCATTGCCGCATGTAGATGGCTTTTAATGTGATTTGTAAAGTTACAGTAGTTTTGTTGTTTTATATGGAAAATGAAACTTCTTGCTCTTGTTGCCTGTGAATTGCAGAACAGGAAGACTGGAGTGGTTATTTGTATTTGATCTTGTAATTATTTTCTTAGGCTCAAATGAATTTGTGTATCAAAGGCTTTTGTGGAAGTGATGAAATAATTTTTCCGTGTTTGCTTTTCATGGTTAAAAACTCAGGTACGAGAAGCAGTATATGGAGGAGGTTAAGCGCAAAGCGGAAGAGCAGATAAAAGATGAAAAGGAAAAGGAAAGCTCAGTGGTTGGGGAGAATTCTTCCCAGTCAGAATCAACAGAAAAGAACCTGAAAAGTAAGACATCCTCAGATGAGCAGGAGTTGGACTCGTTTCTTTTGGGAGATCTTGAAGACAGTGATGGTGGTCCAGGTATGTTCTTTCAACATATGGGTTTATAAGCAGGTTTGTTTCAATGCTGTTAGTTTCAATCGTGACTCCTAACATATTTTAACTATTTGGTTCTGATACTTACATTGTGCATGGAAGTGTTGTCAACTTCTTAGAGTTCATTTTCAGTTTGCCTAGCCTAGCATCCTTGTGAAGAAACCTAGCTGTTTCACATCTTGAGTTCACTCTGCTTCTTGAGGTCTCTGATTTTTAACAATGTCATTTTAATTCTTTGGACAAGTGGTGAATGTGCACTTTGGTTTTGGGAGATTTCCTTATTTCAGCTTGTTTAGTCACGTGCTTCTCAGGGTCTCTTGATTTTCTATGTGATCATTTTAATTCTTTGGACTGGTGGTGAATGTGCAATTGGTTTTAAGAGATTCCCTAAGTTAACGCTCTTATGCCATTTATGAAGCCACATATTGGAAGTTTTAATCCTAAAACACCCTCTTAGGTCAGAGGCATCCACTGGGACCATTCTGAATTTAAATATTGCTATTATCAGCATATTATACTCTTAGGAAACACGACTTAATAATTATATTGTTAAAAGCTGTCATCGTTAATTTTCCCATTACACTGGTATTTAATCAATGGCTGATCCTTTCTCGGTGAATCCTTGGGCTGCCATCTGGGTTGACATGATTCATGAATGCATGTGGAATGGGGAAAGGAATGTTTGCTCTGCAGAACTCATTAATAACAATCCATGAACATGATGACATGCATATTTTTTTATCATCCCCAATGCTCCCTCTTCCGTTGTTGCCTTCAGTTTTTCAGCTCTCTCTCTGCATTGTCTTTCAGATGATGGTGATGCGAGCTTCGATGATGATTTTGACAGGATTGGCAATTCTGTAAGTTCATCTCATGATTCTTATTCTATCTTTCTCCCATGATGTTGTTTAAGGCAGGGCCTTTTATTCCTGTTAGCATGCCTGCTTTGCAATGCATCGTTAGGTCAGAAAGAATTGCTACGCTAGGGGCTACAACACTATTATGAAATTGTACTGTGATTGGTAAATGAGTGGGAAATTTGATGGGCGTTGCAGGATATTGAAGACGAGAAACATTCGAAGAAGGACACAGGTACTGCCGATTAGAGTGGTGGTAATTCAGGAGATCATGGAGAGAGAAGAATAGCTCTTTCAAGAAATGGAAAGGGATCACTAAAAGGAAAAAGCAAGCAGCGCTTATTGGTGTTTCTGAGGAGGTGCATGCATTGTAGTTGGGAATTATGTACTTAATGCTATAGACATCATATGTTTTTCTTTCATTTTGTTTTAATGGGGTGAACAATGGCAGGTCATGATGCCGGTATGTTTAAAAATTAGGGCAAGTTCACTTGCTTTGTACAGATTAGTACTTCATTCAGCTGATTATGAATTTTCATTTCATTGTTGGAAATAATGTATATATATTGATTCAAGTATTTAGAGTGTTACGCAGTGCAACTCTGTTTTTCCTTTAAAAGGCAAAGGTGGTCAAACAAAATGCAGCACAAGGATTCCAGTTCTGCTACAAACAGTTGGAGCATCACAGAACATCCTTAACCAGATCTCAGAGCCTCGTATTCTGTAGCTCCTGCATTAAAAAAAAAGCAGCAGATAAGATTGGGTATGATGACCACAAAAAAAATCCCTATCAATGTGCCTTTATCTGGTGGTCATTTTGTCAATCGAACCCTTGTAAAAGAATATTCATCAACCATACATTTATTTCATTCATATTGTATGATATGTTTTTCTGTCAACTTTTTTCATCAAAGTTTGCGGCAAATGCAATGCTAATTTACAATATAGTTGTCAATTTAAGCCATTATTTTTTGATGCATGTAACAAGTCAGTAATTCAAACCATGTTTATATATATATATATATATAAAAAATGTTCGATTGCTTGGAACATACGAACGATAACAGCAATTAGTTTTCTTACGTTTGAACGATGAAAGCATTTAGTTTTTCCTTTTCATGCGCATATGATATTTTTTAAAAAAAGAAAAACAAAAGTTGAAAGTTCTTACGGTATTAAGATGCCGGGGGAATTCACAACCTGTAAGAATAATGTGCCAACGCTCTACTTTTTAGAGTTAAACAATGGAAATACTCATTGATGCTCAGATGGGCGAGGCTCATTCTCACTATCACAATCATTTTTAGCATCATTAAAATTTGCACGAGACATAAACAAACCAACCAATTCCCCGGCCAACCCCCATAGGCTCCATTACAAATCTATTTAATCAATATGTACGTTACAGCCACGATATGGCCATGGCATGAAATGGCCAAAAATCTTAGCAACTCTACTGAAACATGTCATCTAAGGTGACAGACACCTCTTAACATGATTCCATGAAGCATGCAAGAATCTGAGAAACCAAAAGCACAGCATGTACATTAACCCAGTGACTGACAATGGGAACCAAAGGAAAACCGAATGCAAACTTGATAAATCCCATGCTGCCTTTACGTCTTTAGCCGCTTATGAGCTTGATCTGAATCCTCTCCTCCACTTGCCTCCCTAAGGTGGGTTATCGTTTGTTTGCTAGGATGGGGATTCTGAGGATCCTAGAAAGCAATGGAAGACGTGTAAAACTGGCTAAATCAAGCATAATCATGATCTTTATAAGTTTACATCTGCTTCCTAACAAGACCTATTGTTTATTGACCACTTTAAATTACCAGCCTCATACCTTAGATGTCAATGTACCAGAGGTAAGCCCTCTATTCGCTCGTTTTCCAAGATCAATCTGAACTGAGATGTTGGCATGTGATAGATCTACACCAGCACTCTGCAGTGATTGTGCAAGAGTATTCAGCAACCTGATTTGCATTAAATTCCATATTAGTTGTCAGCTTATAACTGAACTCCCAGGACTTAAAAAATCTTACAAGATTGTACGCACTCTTGAGAGTAAACACTGGAGATATTGATTGTCCCTGCTTCAATTGCCAGCTCCTGCTGGTTCAACATTTCACTGGTGATGGGACACTCAGCTGATTGAGCATCGGACACTGGTAGCTGACAGGGGTGAGCAACAAGTCCAACACTTTGAATGGGAGCAGGCGTGGGAAGAGGCATAACCTTGTTTGCTAGATCAGGTTGGTGTTCCAACACTTTGCAAGCAACATGGTCAGATTCTACTAGATTCGGTGTGCTTGGAAGGATGGCTGGTGTGAGAGCAATGTTATTCTCATCAAGTTTACCTGGAAATGTTTCTCCTGGAACAGAACCATTTTTAATAGCTTGAGGGTGACCGCCAAAACTTTGAAGGCGCCAGTGGCTGTTTCTCTGTTTCAAGAAGACCTAATGTGTTACTGTGAGAAATTTTTTTATTGTCAAAAAGGTGTCGTATTCAAATGGAAAAGAAATCCACAATTGCTATTCATCACCAGCAAATTTCCAATACTAGTAATTAATATCATTCCCCAACAAACCCTCCAAAAGCATATAGCACAAAAACCAAAATGCAAGTACTTTTAAGGAAATCCAGAAGCAAGAGCCTTTAGATAACCTGAACGTGATAAAAACAGAACTGTTAAGTTTAAAGAGAAAGGGCTCACCATAAAAAATAAAAATAACAATGAGCCACAAATCTTAAAACCTATGTCAACTTTGAAGAGTCAAAAACCAAAAGCTTTAAAGTAGTATAAAATAAGAGGCAATTTTAGCACAGGCATATCAAATAAGTTTCTTCAACCGCAACTCTTTATCTGGGGCAGTTTAAAGCCATTTTTATGATGTCAATCGATCCATAAGGAACAGGATTCAAGTCAGATAAATAGAACCATGGTATACTGATAGGGTTGGCATTCTGAGACTCCAAAAGAAAACATAAATTTTTCAATTACTTGATTGCGAATATTCATCTCAGTTTTTTTTTTTTGTATTACAAAGATTACCGGCCGTCATATGTTGTCTAGATGAAAATTCTTTCCTCCTCAAATTTATAATATAGAACAGGACGCACACCAAAAACCATACTGCACTTATTGACTAGAACATCATGTCAGACAAGTTGAATGCATGAGCCAGTTCTTAATAAATTCTATCATCAGTTTCAAATTCTCTCTCTAAGTCATAAAACCATTCTACCTGCAGAGTGTAGCAGACTATAACAAGTGGATATGTCAACACCTGGAGTGTAGTAGATTATAATCCAAAATACATGGGTGAAGGTCATAAGTATACAGGAATTAAAGCTTTACCCATGGCATCAACTTTGCTGGCTCAGAGCTCCATCCTTGGTAAGGACCCTCATACTTTTGCACCTTTTGCTGTAAATACTGGACATACTCAATGACCTGCAAAGGAGCATTAATATTTAGCCAAGAAATTTGAATGGTAAATCTTATCTGCTGAATTACAAGTATTCTCTAGTTTGTGTCGCTTGTATATTGTGTACCTCTAATAAAAATGATGCCGTGTCTCTCTTTTGATCACTATGAGGAACAATATCTCTCAATATCTGAAATCTGAAAGAAAAAGAACATGGTACTCAAAGCTATATCAGATTTTATAGTTTATGAAAAAACAAGATTTTGACTGGTAACCAAATGTTTGATCAATTGCATCCTAGATTTTATGGTAAAACAACATCTAACATTGAAATTTCCAGTATCCACTTGCCTTGCCAGCAGTCACACACACACATAAAAAAAAAGCAAGCCTCGCAATCAGTATTAAGATTATGTCATGATATATAAGTGCGCTTATTTTTTTTAACACCACGGCATGACCACAAGCTGATAAGAAAGGATACAGATTTGAGTGTATGTGTCAGCAATAGTCACATGACAAATGAAGAATCCTGGAATAAAGACTTTAGTAAAAAAGCTCCAGCACTTCAGTAAAAAAAAACAAGAAAACTAGACAACGATAACAATTCGAGTGCACAATAAGTATTATATTGGAAACTGGTATGTTTGAGAGTCAAAATAACAATTAGCGTGTGAAGTGATTCAACTCAGCTCAATTGCATTGTGTGATGCATCGACATAATTCCCTAAACATTTGAACAACCACTGCAAAAAAAAGCCACCTAAATCAAATCAAATCATCCTTGAGTTCTAAATTCATTAACTGATGCGATAAAAAAATGCCCTAAATACCACTGATTTTTCAGACTGGCCGAACTTTTTACCCATGTCTCCCTTCACTGAAATGAAAGTGCATGCAAAAAAAAGGCTGGTGACTTGAACAAAGAAAAGAGTCATGTGAGCAAAAAATTCAGAAATGCGTTACTTACATATTTAAATACTAATTGTCTGTCAAAGAATAAACCAACAAACCTCTCATTGATCTTGCTCCTTCTTCGCTGCTCAGTGACGGAATGTTTCGATCTTATAGCATTAGCCTTGTCATTACTCTTCCCATCTGACATCCAAATCCCAAATCACAGAGACATAGAACTAACAAAATTCAACTCCCCGTTTAAAAATATACCATTTTCACAACCAAAAGACATAAAAGCCACAGAATTTACAGTTGAGCAAATAAATTAGAGAGGTTGCACAATGTCTAGATTTAAAAAATAATAGTCCAAAATTAGACCATTAAGAAAGGAATGAACATCAATAGTCACAACCTTGTAGAAAAGCAACGTAGACAGAGCTGGATCTAATACAAGTACGATAGATGTAAAAAAAGAGCAAACCTTTACTAGAATTATTGTTGTTCACTGTAAAACTTGAAGACGGCCCATCTTTTCTAGAGCTAAACTCATCTTCCTCGTACTCTTCCTCGTCTTGATTTTGACTCCCTTTTCCTCTCATCACAGTAAGTCTAATTCGTTACCAGAAGAACAAAAAACAAAGCAAACCCGAGACTCGTAATTTTTTCTCACAAGAATAGCAAGAAAGACAGAAGCACAGAGCTTATGAATAAAACAAATAAATAGAGAGACGAAAATATAGATTGAGCCAAACCTGGACTGGAGTGATTAATATAGAAGAATTGATAATTTAAAGAGTTGAGTGGTTTCCGGTGAACAGAACCAGCCGCGTCCGTGAAGGGATTATGCTGCTCCGGCAATCTGCCAGCGGTATATATTTGTGTTTGTGGGTTGTATTTTCGTGCTCAGGTCTGGTCACTCAGTTGTTATTTTTTTTTTGCTGGAAGTGGTGCAAACGATTCCATGTGGATCTGCTCATGTTCTTCTCGTGAGCTCAATGCTTTCTTCTTAAGAAAATTCTATGGTAAAAAAGAGCGAGGGGAGATGGTGAATAAAAGGGACTCTGAGGAGTCAATAGTGATTTTCTTCTTCACCCTTCGATCTGATCGCATGGTGCCAAAAACATTTTTATTTTTGTCTTTCCTCTCAATTAACTTTTTTATTTCAATTTCACTCCTCAATCAAATATAAAATTTATCTTATATTTTAATTTTGATCCTTATTATTTGGTGTCGCAGAGGAATGTGGAGGCGAGGGGTGGCGGCGGAGTTCACGTGACGAGAAGGTAAGGATCCCGCCCACTGAACCCGTGAAAAGCAGGTGACCCTCACGTTCTTCACATGGCCATCGTCCTCTTTGCAAGCTTCAACTCTTGGCCCATTGGACTCCCCTGGACCGGCCCATTTAAACCAGGAGCATCGCTGACAGCGGGTCTGCCATCAAGTGACCAGCAAGCGAAGAATCAACGACCCCATCTGTGCAGAAATATCAATGAACAGCCGGCCTGCGACGAGGAAGATGGTTGGCAGTGGGTGAGTTTCTTGTTTGCATGGCTACCATCCAATGAAAATTCCATTCATCGAAATACATTGCAAAATATATATATCAAATCTTCAATGATCTTAGATTTTTTGATGAGATTGTAGCAGCATGGCAAGCTTTACAGGGGAAGGACTAAAAACATTATTCATAGAAAGTGAGCAGGAGAGGAGACCTGAAGGGTCACAGAACAGTGGCCAGGTGGGGAATTGAAAGCGTCAACTCTTACGTGCAAAGAACCCAAAAGGAGAAAAGTCCTGGCCTCGAAAATGGTTCCCAAAAACCCTCGCACACCTCCACGTAACATCACCTTCCATATGAACCCTAAAACAAAATATACAAAAAACCTAGAAACGAAAAAAAATATACAAAAGCAATCTCCCATAATGCCTCTTCGATGCCCCAATTTATTGAGACTGTTGAGGTGCTTCTCTGCTACTACTACTCTATTAATCTCACTACCCTTTCTTCTTCCATGTATTTTATTCGGCTTCGGCTTCATTGTATTTCTTTTCGTTTTAATTCTACCATTACTGTGTAGTTTTATATCCTCTTGCCTCATCTTTAAGGTTGTGTCTCTAGAAATGAAGTACATCCCACTTTTTGGGACGAAATTTGGTACCACCAGGTTCAAGACTGTTGAAGGAGACTCAAAATATTATAATACTGCTGGTCATGAAAAGGTCGACGATCCGGGCCTCAAAGTTAAGCAAGGTAGCTTTAGTAAGGTAGACCCTAGCTGGGAGCTTGTATCTTTCGATGAATCTGAAGAAGAGAAACACAAAAAACAAGAAGATGATCCAGAGGTGGATGGAGGAGAGAACCTGTGCACGTATGAGGACGACTCTTGGCAAATTCTGGTACCAAAATCTTGTACCAGAAGGGAAGAACACAAATCGGTATGCTTTGATTAGTTAATTGAGTTTTTAAATTTGAAGGACAATAACAGGATTTCTTCGTGATTAAGGTGAAAAATGGAACAAAAACGAAAAGACATAGACACAGTAGACAAGCAGCAAGAACTAAGAAGTTATTTAAAGTAGCTTGCGCTGTCAATTCATTTACTACATGTGCCCTTTTTTTCTGTTCATTTTTGCAGTTTTTTGAACTCCTGTCCTTTTGGAGAAGAAGAGAGATAGAAGATGTTTGGATTAAATTTGGTAAACTTCAGCTCTCAGGAATCGATAGCTAATTTTATATTGTTGATGAAGGAAAGTGCAAATAAAATTTCTCAAAATTGTAGACCTGTTGGTGTCTTTGGACACTTAATTACTTGCAGTACAAGAAAAAGAAAACAGGGGAACTCTTAAATTGATACACAAGATTTTAATAGTAAACACTAGTAGGACACAAGGATCTGATTAATTTCAAGACATCGTCTTCTCATCAGTTGATAAGGAGCATCAAGTGAAATAATTATTTCTTCTCTCAAGAAGAAGACATCGCCTGCAATGGGAACCTGTTGGATCGCATAGGATCAGGAGAACTTTGAAGGGTGTGGCAACATTCTGGGCGCTAGCTAAAGAAAGATGGAAAATGTTGGATGCCTGGCAGACAGCATAGAAAAAGGAGTTAAGCTTTGAGTCTGGACGTTGGTTTCTTTGCAATCAAGCCCCTTTTCTCAATTTATACAATGTTTTGCTGCTTAAGGATAAACCCGACAAACAAATAACTACTTCCTTGGCTTTATCTATGGATTTTTTACGGTTGATTATTTGCTTTCATTGTACCAAGTCAGTAAATTTGTTAATCCCCATTAAACATATTCAAATGGTTCTTTCGCCCATGTATATATATCCTTATCTTTTTCATGTCAATCACCTCTTCAGTGATTCAAGTGTCGTTTTGTTGCCTGTACGTAAATGTGGTCAGATTTGAGATAAGCAATCCAACGTAAGAATTTGAAACATCAGCTACATATTGTCTGAAAATGGATTTGATTTTATATTTAACAGATATCCATGCCTACTGGGAAAATATATACAGAAGCCTCCTTTCTTTCATTCATTCTTAGGCTTCCTGATACTCTGTTCCGCTTTCGGTTGATCCTTTCCTAGCACTTGAAGCTTGATTTCAGAAGGGTTGGGCTGTCAGAAACTTGCGATGCCATAACCATACATGGTAAGCTAAGTTAACCTCACTTTATGGGCGGAAGAGAAATGCTTTGCAGCAGTAACCATGGTTTTTTCCGGCCCGGCTGGCGGTGCTGCTCTTTCATTCTCTGTATTCTTGCCAGCACTGGATGAAGCACCGATGCAAGAGGCAAACAAGGTTTTGATCGACGACCACCGACTCTCAGCCGTATCCTTGCCCATTTTTCTTACTTGCTACAAAAGTATATGGAGAGTGTTTAAGTCTCTGCACAGTGAAATAAAAGATGTATTCACTCAAGTTTCTCAATTCTTAACGCTTCTCCTCTGTTGGGATCAGCCCTATACACTTGTGTGTTTATATAAGCTCTAATTTCTTGCTGATCAAGGTAGATTGTAGCTGTTGATTTCTGGGATACTTTTCCTGTTGGAGACTTTTGACCATTAGAAAAAAAAAAGTGGAAGTCAGCATAAGAATTTCTTTTATTATTGGGAAAAGAAGAGTGACGCTGCCTTAGAAAGTTTTAAAAGACTGCTATTTTCCATGGATGTGTTTTCAGTGGACGCGTTAGCATGAAGTTAAGGGCAACGACAGTTTTTAAACACTGGTTTTAATAAGTGAACAAACATAGCTAGAGTCATACGTGGATGTTTAATGAATAAACACGTGTGGTTTTAATACTTTATTTTTTTAATTTTGCTATTTACTTGTCAAAATAAAATACAAATAAAGAAAGTAGCCATACCGCGTCAATCTTGTTTGGAAAGGGTTCTGATCTGTCAAAAGTGTCCTCATAAAGAGGTGTTTTGTTGGAAACGATAACAACTTGGGCTGTTTGGAAACGACATGGGCTTGCTTGGATATAGCCGATGATAACAACTTGGGCTGATCGGAGACGAAATGGGCTTTCTTGATATAGCCTATGATAGCAGCTTGGGCTATTCGGAGACGAGATGGCCTTGCTTGTTACAGCCTTTTGATATGCTCAGCTCAGAAACATCTACAATATCCATAAAAGTTGTATCCCTAACAAATATATCCAACCCGTTTTAATAAAAATAACATTATTCTTATAGAAAACAAGAAGCGCACGTGGGAACATGTGCGAGGGAGGTCGCAGCCCGCAGCATCCATATATATATATATTCCTCCCTGAGAAACTGACCTACTCTTACCTACCAATTCACACCATTGAAAAGGAAAGTTTTCATTGTTTGGTCCGTACACCAAGCAACGTGCCACCAATCCAAATCTGTTTCCCGATGACGTGGAAGGATGCTATTGATAGATAATCCTGAGTGTATGGGTGCCCTGTATCTGGCAAAGCGATCCCTGCAGTAGCTCTGCTCCTCCTCCTCCTCCTCCTCCTCCTCCCAGTTTGCAAGAGTCAATGACACGCTGCATCTGCAAACTGCCCTGAGATTCCGTCACCAATCGGGTGCTCTTTTTTTTCTTTTTCTGAAAGTAATGTTTTTAAATTTAGGAATAATCTAGACCGCTAAATATCAAAATTCAAGTTCATGTAGATGACATGCATGCGGATCATTGAAGACTGTGTACTTTATCCATCCAGGACAAGGAAAATGTTTTTGATCTAACAGATACCTAAACCGCAACTAGTTGAATATGATGCTTGTCTTTTTTTTGTCTCCCACCTAGACTAATCCCCTTTATGTAGCCTTGGTTGGTGCCCCCGTATGACTTGCTGTATATGAAGAAGGGGTCGAACTCCAAATCTTCCAAATCTTGTAAGCGGTCTGAGGTATCTCTTGCTATCTCGACCAGGACTCGTGAGTGTCTTTGAATATGATACGTGTCTTTAAATATTCAAGATATGTGATCTATATGTTTTTTTAACAAAACAAATTTTTTATTTCAACTTACATGGTAATCAAAACTAAATTTGATCTAACTATATAGTAGATACTATAGGGTGATCACAGATATGAGTCATTTAGTTATTAGTGTGATGGTCATTAAAAATTTATATAATTATTAACTTTGAACTTGTAAAATTAGTCGAGATGGACGCAAGTTGACTCGAACACCAACGTTAATAACAAAAAAAAAACTAAATTTAATCTTAGTTTTAACAATATATTTTTCATGTCAATCTTGTATATTTAATGAATTCTTTGTTTTTTTTTAAATGCTGTTCAAACTATAAAGATTGCAAATAAATATAAAAATCATTATCATTCAACGTCTCTCTGGTTCCATGACACGAATCAAAAACATGTCATCAACATGAATCACATAGCTGCACATGACAGGGAATCCACTGCAAAACAACGTCGACCGCCCTGATCATAAGTTTGACTCGCCGTTACGTGCAGTGATCATAAGTTTGACATGGTCGGCTGGCCTGTTTTTATTTTTGAGATTGAATTGTGAAATCAATATTTTAAAAACTATGTTTTAAAATATACCAAGTTAATACAGGAAGCTAAAAAAAAGTACGAGATGATTGACCGCACTCATGAAAGTGGCCGACTCATCTCTGAGCCCTCGTTAGATCTTTTGAATCTCGACCGCCCTGCACGTCCGTCGTGCTTTGAATGTAACGGCTAATTGTTTGTCTGTATTTGTTCTAAATTATATTTTTTTCCGTGCACGGTGGTAGATGAAATAATACCGTTAACACTTAAAAAACAGACAATTTTATATCATTAGCTCCTCAAAAATAAATAAATAAATAAATAAAAGTGCTACATGAAATACATTGCTGGTGGCTACACCTTCTTTTTATTATTATCTTATCCGCCGGAATCAAGACCGGCACAAGTTGTGGATCAAGAATAAACGATTCAAGTGTTACGTGGAGAGGGTATTGTTAGGGATGAGGATGAATCTCTACAGATCAGGTTTCTATGTAACTGTGCTATACTTTATTAATGTATACTATCATAGGTGAGCCGGGTGGGATAGAGCTAGACAAGTTGGTCGAGCCACTTGCCACGCATGGTCGTAATAATCATGATAATTCATGTACGTGTATGCCTGGGATACATGGAGGGTACATCATCGATAAAGGGTGGATAGCTGCGCTGTTAAAAAATAAACATTATCCCCTTCCATTGAGATTGAAAAGTCTCGTCCCTTACTGTGGGATTTTCTTTCCCTTCCGACGAGCTATAAGCAAGGTAATAAAAAACACAAAGTTGAATAGCAAAATTATATGATCTTGTAATTTTATGATTTGAATTTCAAAAAGTCTATTCATATCCGTGTTAAAATCATGATTTTAACAATCTTGTCTATAAGTTTACTTTTTAATTAACCCACAACCAATATCTTATACTTGAGTTTTCTTAGTATTGGCCATTTATAACAGCTTAAATTAATTATCATAATTAAATTCATTTTTCGTTGATATAAGCTGCTGGAATGAATGTGACCAGGGCTCGCCGATTTCCTGGATCTCCGAGACGAGCTCTCCATCCCTACTTTTCTTGGTATATCAGCGCATGCCTGACTTATTTGGAAGAATAAAATATATTATTTCCTTTTCAAGGTTCTTGCCAAACAAAGTTGGAAAAGCATTTTAGCCATTTTCCATGACAGATTATGCACACTCTCAGGACTCGACAGCTTGCGGTGATGGTTCTGATAACGCAAAGGTCTGAAACACTATTTGCAACGAAAATTCGTAGGGTCATGAAGTTCTAACTCGTAATGGTTGGATAAATAAATCTTTAATATCATCTAAAAAATAAAAATAAAATAATTTATGTCATTCCGATGGAAACACTGAAATTCATGTGAGTATGTTTCTGAAGTAAACAACTAAATTATCTATCGATGGAATGGATTTGAGTGCATTAACAGCACTTTATCAGTAACTTGTCGGTGCCATTTCGTATTTGCAGAATGGGGCATGGAACAATTGCATATTACAACGCATGTATTTCTGCAATTTTTAATCATGCGAGCAGCAGACAATCTCACCATTCTTCTGCTACCAATTTATTATTAACAGCACTTTATCAACTTCGCTTGGCAATGTTTAGGCCCTGCTAGTACGTGGAAATTAGAAAAAACAAAACAAAATGATCGTATGGACTATGAAGAGACCGAACACGCACAAGATAGGATATACTGCATCTTTCACACGATCACAGTCACAGAGATCCACGCCTGATAGCTCAGGGAACCTCTGCTTGGATTCATAGGATATCCCCTTACAAGAGTATACAAGGTCAAACTCTTTGACCAAGTTATCCTCGTATTGTGTCCCTTGTCCACAGATAGAAAAATGATCCTGTTGGATTGAAATTGAAAAGCCACAGATCTTGAATTCTGCTGCTAGGGCAAAGTGTATTGGGGTAGGTGTCGTCGTACGTATAGACTCGCTGCCACCTCGCATCTTGAAGTGACACGTTGCATGTGAATCGTCAGATCATCTAAATATGGGCAGCAAGACCCCCGTGATGATCCATGGCCGTTTGGATCCAGCACCCATTCCGGGATCTTGACCGCAGCGAAAGGACCGTTGCATCTTTTCCTCTGTCCTTTTAGGCTCCCCATTTGGTTCTATACATTACACGTATCTTGAAGTGGTTTATTTTTATACTAGCCAAATGTATCCGGCCGCTCTCGCCGATGATATTATTGTGTATATAATTCAATATAATTAAATTCATAACAATAAATTTATATGATATAATTAAATAAAAGTTATAAAATAAGAGATAAAATGTATAAAATTTTAAATAGAGTTTGTTACGCAAGTATAAATTATTAACATATCTTTTAGAATGTAGGTATTGGGTCATAGATCATGAACTAGCATTAAAAAAAAGCAAAATATTTTTTTTTAAAAAAATTAATCACTAAAAACGTTATTATACAGATAATAAAATTATAAAAAAAATCATTTAATATAAAGAGAAAATAAAAATAATTATAAAAAAATAATATTAATTTAAAATATCATAACAATAACAATGAGTAATTTAGTAAAAAATTTCAGTGCTCTGTTAATTAATAATAAAAAAGTGAATTAAATTACAAACTCTATCTACCCATCAAGTTAAATCAATCAATATTTCTGTACCGTGACTTGATACACCACAGCACCACACCAATCCCGGATATCAAAATCCAATCGAAACCCTTCAATGCAAGGACATTACCGTCCATTGAAAAACCACCCCCCATTAAACGACAAATGGCATCGCATTAATTTCCGTAATAAAATAAATTATAAATAACAATAAAAAATTGACTGTGAGTAGCTCTCCAATTACCTCCCATTCGCTGACACGGATAACCAGTCAGGAGGGTCACCAGACAACCTCTCTGTCCTCCCATCCAGCGGCCTATCTCCCTCCATCGCCATCCTAATCCAACGGTTCATATCTCACTTTCTAGACTCTTCCATTTTTTACCCCACAAAGAGACCGGGAAGTGAGAGTAATAATTTAACCAGGGTTAGTTCTTAACCCACGTACATATTTTAAGATTCTTCTTCGAAGTTCAGAGAGGGCAAGTGAGCGAGATTTCTTTTTTGTATTTGTTTAATAATAAAAGGAAGGATTTTTTTTTTGTTTCCGGCGTTGGCCTTTTAAAGACAATAAGCAGTAGAGAAATAGAAACTGAGTCAACACGGGCGATTTGTTTGTTGCTCGGTAAACCTCTGTAATTCTCTTGCTGACTCGCTCCTTTTGACCCGCCCATCAACCAACCTGCCATCCTTTGAAGCCACTAGCTACCACACTTCCTCCTGAAATCAAATCAAACGGATCTGATTCTGCTCCAAAGATTTTTCGTGGGGGTGCTGGTTACTTCAGATCTTGCAATCTGGTGAGTGCTTGATGCTGGTCCGGTTCTTAACTGGGATCGGACGTTGTTGTTTCATCGTCAGTTTCTTATCCTTTTGTTTTTAAGGTCGGTTTTGTTATTTATTTTTCCTAGTTGTAATTGTAATCAGAAAATATAAATAGATTCTTGTGTCAATGTAATCTTTATTATTATTTTTATGTAAAAGTATTAGATCCATTATCTTTAGCGAAATTAAGTGACTTTCCTGCCATTTGATTTGTGATTTAATAGTTTTAAAGCGTTTCTCTTATTGATGGTCTCTTGTTTCTGTTTTTTTTTCCAGATTACTGGGGGTTTTCAATAGGAATGTCTTCCTTAATGTAGTTGCATTGAGTGGTGTGTTTTTTCTCTAGTCTTGGTCCTCTTTTAATTTTCTGATTACGGATTTTTGAGTGGTGGGGTGGAGTTTTGATTTGGAGCTTACGAATTGATGATTGAAAGTGATTATTTGCTACCAAATCGACTGCGTTTGGCTTTGGTGTTTGGGGCTTTTCTGAGAGGGAAGAAGCTCTCTTCCTTCGTTGCCTCCATTCTCACCAGCCACGTAGATTGCGGGGATCTTGTTCCTTTTCATGTCTCCTAAATTGGACAGCCCAGTTCAAACACAGATGGCAATGACAGTCTTTAAGAGCCCACTTGGTGGGGAATACCACGGAAGCCAGAGAATGGAAGAGAAATCTGCTGGGAGGAGACGGGTTTTTGTGCAAACTGAGACCGGTTGTGTTTTGGGGATGGAGTTGGATCGCCGTGACAATGCTCATACAGTGAAAAGAAGGCTGCAGATTGCACTTAATGTTCCAACCGAAGAGAGTTCCTTGACTTTTGGAGATCTGGTGCTGAAGAATGACCTTAGTGCTGTTCGTAATGATTCACCTCTTCTTTTAACACGGAACTTTCTTCATAGAAGCTCATCCACGCCCTGTCTTTCACCGACAGGAAGAGACATCCAACAGAGAGACCAGAGCGGTCCTATTGAGATATTGGGACGGTCAAATAGCTTTGCTAAGGTGAGACAATTGGTCAAGGAAAGCATCAAGGCAATTAAGAATGGTGTTGATCCACTTCCGGTTCATAGCGGGCTCGGTGGTGCGTACTATTTTAGAAACAGCAGAGGTCAGAGTGTTGCCATCGTGAAGCCAACTGATGAAGAACCTTTTGCGCCAAACAACCCAAAAGGTTTTGTTGGCAAAGCTCTTGGGCAACCGGGTCTGAAACGGTCTGTGCGTGTTGGGGAGACAGGGTTCAGGGAAGTGGCAGCGTTCCTTCTTGACCATGATCACTTTGCTAATGTGCCCCCAACTGCTCTTGTGAAAATCACCCACTCAATCTTCAATGTCATTGATGGGGTGAATGGCAATAAGCCACACAAGAAGAAGCAGGTAAGCAAGATTGCATCTTTCCAACAGTTCATTCCACATGATTTTGATGCCAGTGATCATGGGACTTCAAGTTTCCCAGTCGCTGCTGTGCATCGAATTGGGATATTAGACATTAGGATTTTTAACACAGACAGGCATGGTGGAAACCTTTTGGTGAGGAAGCTTGATGGTGTTGGGAGGTTTGGGCAGGTAGAGCTTATTCCAATTGATCATGGGCTTTGCTTGCCAGAAACACTAGAGGATCCGTACTTTGAGTGGATTCATTGGCCCCAGGCTTCAATTCCGTTCTCAGAGGATGAACTTGAGTATATTGAAAAACTTGATCCTGTCAAAGATTGTGATATGCTGCGGATGGAGCTCCCAACGATCAGAGATGCTTGTCTTCGGGTCCTGGTTCTCTGCACAATTTTTCTCAAGGAAGCTGCCTCCTCTGGTCTCTGTCTTGCTGAAATTGGCGAGATGATGAGCAGGGAGTTCCGCGCTGGGGAGGAGGAACCCAGTGAGCTTGAGGTTGTGTGCATGGAGGCAAGGAGGCTGATAGCTGAGAGGGAGGTGTTTTCTCCCAGGGTTGATTTGGGAGATGATCAGGATTTCCTATTTGATCTAGACTGTGATGAAACACATTATGACTTCGCCCCAAAGCTAACAGCAGATGACTACCTGACTAGGTCACCATTCCAATTTGGAATTGGTTCTGGGAGTGGTCGCTTCCTTCTTTCCAAATTGGAGGAAAGCATCGAGGAAGAGGAAAGTGAAGGTGAGGAGGAGCAGGAGGTTTTTACTGCCCTGCGCACTCCTGAAAAACTCCAAACCATTTCGAAGCTTTCCATGTCACTGAAGAGTACCACACTAGGTGACAAAAACCAGAAGTTCTCAGGAACAAAAACAGAAAATGGCTATCTTAGTAACAGTTCATCCGGGCACAGGAGTGCCAATGAGCAGCTCCCTGCGAGTATGAGTTTTGTGGAGCTGGCAGATATGACCGAGGAGGAATGGACCCTGTTTATGGAGAAATTTCAGGAACTGCTGTACCCAGCATTTTCCAAACGCAAATCTGTTTTCTCTGGTCAGAGGCAGAGACAGAGGCTTGGTACTTCATGCCAGTTTTGAGATATGAGATACCGTATGAAGATAAAGAACAAGATACCGTATGAAGATAAAGAACAAGACTGTAGGTTTGTGGGAGTGAACGGTTGTTAGCGTAGGTTCGGTTAATGGGTTGTAGCTTGGATCAACAGTAGGAAGAACTGCCGTAAATATTCTTGGCATCAGCTGAGTGAGGAATTGGCCGTATTTCTCTTTCACGTTTTTGTTTTCCTGGACTCCTTGAAGATTTGTTCGATAAATAATCTGTAGAATGAAAATCCTAAAGAATGTTATGTAAATAGCGACCGCTTGGCTTTCTTGATCGTGCTTTCAATCAAATCCTTTATCCATTTCTTAAATCATTCGTTTCCCAGCATGAATCTCGGTCGAACTAGTTAGAATTAGAATGGTTTGCATGGCCTGACTCCAAATATACCTTGGAGTTTTAAGTGTTGCAGGCAGATTACTGGTCTTTTGTTCACATCAATGGCATGGACCAGTGTTTGTGAACTGTCAAGTAAGTTTTATAATAATGTTATTTTTCAGAAGAAAAAAAACCCTTATTTGTGTTGCCATCCTGATGAAGATAGAGAGAAGGGCGTGCCCCAACTACATCCAAATTAACATTGCTCTTCATTAATTTATAACTGCTTTTCTTTCCACTATATTGTCAAAGGCCCCATTTCCATAGCAAAACAAGCGGCTCCTTTGGTACCGATACAACGGAAGTCGCTCAGCACCGTATTTGTATGCTGGAGAGTGTCATGAACCCTCGTGATTGAATTTCATCTGTCTACTATGATGAAGTTAACACGCGACAGTCTATTCAAAGTGATCCTGTATGTTTTCTCAGCGTTTTTCCCTTGTCACAGCAACACCTGGTGCTGTCATTCTTAGATTATAAATTGTTTATCGATTGTTTTCAAGCCTTCTGGATTTGTGGGATATTATTATTGCCCTGGTTACATTTTAATTTCATTTAGAAAAAGACACGGCTCCTTGTTATGTCATCGTTGTTCGAAATCGACTATTCAGGAAGAGGGGTTCCAATTGAAATCTTGCCCATCCTGACAACAACCAACGAAGGAACATCACATGCCGGGGTCCCATTTTAACTTATTACTTGATCATGAACAAGTTGCCGGTAGGGTCTGGTTATTGAAATTGCCTGCTCCCACGTTTTTGCTACTTGCTAGCCTCTCCAAATCTGCTATCTGAAGAATTTCAGGCTGTTTTTTGCAAGGGTTAAATCTATATAAACCCACAAGACCCTGCTATTATTACCACCAGTGTTATTTAACTTGACTTTTTTCTTTCTATTCTTTTAATTTTAAAATCAACTTTTCTTTTTGTCTGGTCATGGCCCGAGACCACATGCTTGACCTTTTTCAATAAACTGTGACTCCAATAGCTTACCTTTTCCAACTCTTGAGAAGAAATCAACACCTTCAAAGTCTTAACTCGAACTGTACCTGCATTCATGGAATCAGTAAGGGCAGAGCGATCGATATGGTGGGTCCTATTAGTCGCTGTCGTGTGTGCCAGATCAAAGCTGATAGGCATTGAAGTTTGGTGAAGGTTGGTGTGGCCAGACAAGGCTTCAGAACCCTGGTTGTTCTTTCAGTTTGCTTAATCTGACTACAATTTACAGAAGGGTCATGAAGAAGCTAGCAAGAGGAAAATGGGTTGTGGATAGTAACCATCGTGGCAACCTGATCTGGTCAGATTCTCTCTGTTTTGTTTCTATATTTCCACTTGTCCCCGGAACAGGGGTCCAGTTTTGTGTTTTTTAAGTGGATTGAAGCTCAAGCTAGAATGATGGGTCAATGTAAAGGAACAAGGACAGGTAAATAAAGGGGACCTCTATCTGTCAGCCTTGTCTGCAATACTTTGTTACATTTTGAAGCAAAATCATCGTCAAGTTTAGCGATGATCTGATTATTTGTCATAAAAAAGACATCTGACCATATGATCGGAAAAGTTTCCTAGTTTGTTCACTGCTAGTCTCTTCTTGAAAAGAATTGTTTGTCTTGGTCTCTGAACATGGCCATACTTTAGTTCGGTAGACCCCTGGTGTGTTCCCAAGTAAATGATAGAAAAGCTGCATCACATGCAGATGGACGATGAGGGAAAAAACACAAACACACTATACCTCAAGAAACTTGGCTACATCTTAAACATTATCTGGATTGAGAGAAACAGCAAATTCTATGAATTTTTTTAAATGTTTATCATTATACAAGAACACTTATTATTAGAAATAGGGTTCAAGAAAACCATATGATTGATTTTGTACAAGATCACAATTAGAAATAGGGCTAAAGACAGCCATGTTTGTTAATATCAAATTTGTACATCACCACAAAAGTTACTGTATAGTGATTTTTGAAATATAAGATAAGGGTAAAAAAAAGGTCATAAGGGTACACTCAAAATTCATTTTTGATACATCTAGTATCATTTTTGAGACGATTCTAATTCGCATTGAAAAGCAATCAAATGAGATCATAATTAATTCTAGATTAACCCCAAACAAAACCCATAGAAAATTAGGACCGGATTTGATGGCCTTTCAAATCATGTTTAGAATCGTCCTGTTAAGATATTTCTAATAATATCGGATGTGTTAGAACAAAGATTCAGCGTGTCGGTAATGATTTTTTTTTTTTGCAATTAGATCTTGAATTTCATTTATTGGCCATTAAAAATCTTCATAAAATATTGAATTAACTTTTGTAGTTGTTAATTTCCCTAATTAATTAATTAATTAATTTTCAATAGAATGTGCACAATAGCTATTCCCAATAAAAATTGTGTACATCCACTATTTCTTATAGCAATTTTTTTATCCCTATTTTCAATATCATTTTTTTTAAATTGTATTATTTTTTAATAAATTTTATTTTTAATATTTTTTTATTAAACTGTGTTAGAATTAAAAAAATCAACCAAAATCTATAGAGGAAAAGAAGGAAAAACAAAGAATCAAGGTACAATAAATACTGCGCATCCATGAATGTGAACCTCCGCATGAAAATGAGTGATTAAAGAAAGAGTCTAGAATGAATAGTCAGAACAATAAACATCAAGTCATAGCGAGTGTGAACTCGACCTTTTCTTTTCTTTTCAACTCATCACATTAAACTTGAAAGTTGGAGGAGTTACTTTATTTGAAAAGATTCGGTGAATTGATATAGTTTGGTCTTGTCATGTTTTTCAAACGGCAACATTAACCTAATATTAACCTCATTAGGCTAGAAGAAGTAGCCTTGCGATGTCTTAAAAAAACATGACGTGATGATAAAAAATTTACACTCTACACGACAAGTCTTGATTTTAAGTTAAACGTGTATTTCTTGAAAAAATCTGGAACAATCAAAATTTTACTTATTTATTTAGACCCACCAAATATACTTTCCAAGATATAAGCTTTACTCGGCATCCAAAAGAAGAAGAAAAAGTAGCCTTGCGACACCTATATAGCAACTAAGTTGAAAGCCTCCTTCCGGGCTTCACTGTATTAACCTAATAAATCAAGTCCTTAAAATGATATCACCTATATATGATCTATAAATAAATTTTCAGTGATGAAATATCTTAAATGTATCGGCAGGGTTTTCCATGTAAGGTGGTCTCGCACAAATCCATGGCTGATAAAAACGTAGCTGCATCCTGCATGCATTTAAAATCACGAACGAAAGTTGCCGCCCGGTGCATATTTCTGTAAATGAAGTCTTTCAAATGGCAATCAAAGAGAACAATGGTAATGGGATTAGAGGAACTTTAAATTAAACTAAAAACAATAATCAGGATTCAGGATAGCTCGATAGCAGATAATGTAAAATGGCTCGAAAAGAATGACTAGAAAGGCTGCGCACACATATTCTTCCATCATTAATCTCTTAGAATATCATAGTTGGAATAATATATCAAGGATGAGATTATGCTTAAAGTGGGTGTCAATTTCAAATTTTACTTTGAATATATTGTGTGAAAACATTAAACAATACTCTACATGTCCCATCAACAATTTAACCATATATTCCAGTTAAATTTTGAAAAATACCTTTCAAGCTCCCCGTCCTTGCAATTTAATCCTCAAACTTTTAAATTCTTTTAATTTAATGTCCAGCTTGTGGATCCATGGAAGATCCTTACTCGCTGTACACTATCGAGTATGCTGGGGTTTATTCATCTAGGCCATGCCCTCTGAGTAATGGGCTTTAATGGGCCGTAAATGTTGTGGGCTGGTGACGTCTATACAAGACAATGGTGTTTTGCTCAAACGGTTAAGGGCCGGCCTGTCTTGTATACTATGGTTTTTAAACATTTGAAACCATGGAAAGAACAAGCCCGCATGAAGATGATTACGCAGGTTAAATTATTTTTTAATGTGAAAAGTATCTAGATATTGTTAATGTATTTTTTGCATAAGAAATTTAAATTAACAAGTATTGGAATGATGTGATACAGCTGACTTCGATCAATAAAAATATAATTTAACATAAAAATATGAGACGTCCGGGAGTTATAAGATCATGATAAACTTATAAAACACAACGATGGTCATTGACGGAGGATAAAATTGAAAAAACAAAACCTTCAAGTAGCTGATTGTAAAAAGCCTTGACATTTTAACTTTTTCCATGAAATGCCAATAAAATCTCATTACATTCCAATTAATTAATATATCTGCAGATCTTCTGGCCACAGCCACCAGAGCTGTCTCATCTAACAATTCGTTGCTAATGTGGAACCCCGAGTGCTCTGAGAAATTGATTCGAAGTATTCTAGTCTTATTTTCACAGGCAAATAACAAAACAAATCACTCGTCAATGTCAAAAACAAAGATATACAATCAAGAGCTATGCTAGCAGAGAAGCCCATAAATACTCTCCTGCCCAGAGCTTGATGTTCATGGACAGGTGGGGTTACTGTTAACATTAGATATGCCTCCATGGCCTTTCTGCGAGGCTTACACACTCGCTATACCTGTAACAATCTACAAGATGATCGATCGTCAACCCTGCTGCTTGCATGAATGAGTACACGATCACCGGTCCGACAAACCGGAATCCACGCTTCAATAGATCCTTGCTAATGGCTTCTGCTTTTGGAGACCTCAGCTGAACATTTCTCGGGTATTTGTATCTGTTGATTGTTGGTTTGAAACTCACGTTACCCCACATGTAGTTGCTGAAAGATCCAAATTCCCCTGCAATCTGCATAAATTTCAAGTCAGAAAGCCAGAATCTTAAGCTAGCAACTCACTGGCATGCCAATAAATCCTTCAGTATTGGATGGACGCTAGCTTATTAGACTTGCCTTCAGTATGCATTTGGCATTGTCTACAATGCACCTCACCCTGCTCTCAGCCAACATGATTGCCTTCTTGGAGGCTATCTCCATGATTTCTTTCTCTCCCATTTTCGCAACAATATTTGGATCGAACCCGTCAAAAGCTTCTCTATGATTTAACAAAACAACCAGCTTTTTTTAGGTAGATATATATATCAAAACAAATGAGATCAGGAAGCTATATAAGAAGCAATAGTTAATTATAAAAAAATGGTTTTCTGATAAATAGATGAGGGTGGCCCATTGACCTTACCTGAATAGTTCCTTTCTTTTCAAAATCTCTGTCCAATTATAGTCCATCAACATACCAGACAACGCAAGCAGCTCGAACAATTGACTGGTCATTAAATTAATCACCATTTGGACTAAATAAATTGCCAGAATACTCAATGATTAGGCAGGCAGAGTAGTAGATTGATCACTTACTTATCGTCGTATACAGGAACTCCCCAGAATTCATCATGAAATGCTACATAAACACTATCTGCACCAAACCTTAGAATCAATGCACATGGGAACCTGATGTTGATTTAAGATGTAATCTATGATGCTGTCATGGTTTTGAATTTTGCATAAGGACTGAACCAACTAAATAGAGTTATTATAAAATGTCTCCAAAAACAGGATCATTTTTAGACATACATGAAGGCTGGTGCTCTTGTTAACTCATATGTTACTCTTGACTGCTACACAGGGACAGACGCTTCATGAGATTCTTTTAGTTTGTTCTTCATTTATTCAAAGGCAAACCTTGAAAAAGGCCCTCCCCCTATTATAAAAGCAGTCTCAATTTTGCTCTCGGCAATTTTTTTTAATATCAGTTTTCAGAATTTCTCAATCAAGTCTGTCCATGAATATTTGACTTTCGTTCACTCCCTTTTTTACATTTTTTTGGGTAAAGAGTTCCAATAGAAGGCCCCGATAGAGAATCCAGAATTGTCCAGGGACAAAATTGATACAGAAAAGTGTTTTTTTTTTTTTCTTGGGTGGGGGGGTGGGGTATTTTTGAGGTTGCCCTTCAATTATTTTCTGGTAGATCAGATTTGACATCATACCCGCTACTGCAGCATTGTCATTTGTCAAGATTTTGATCAATGATGCGTAATGTTATGCACTAGAAATTAACTGCTACCAAGCACATATCTTTAGTTTTTGGAAAAATAAGAATTATTTATCTCGGTTAAATTAGCCTATATTTTCTGTCAGAGTAGTTTTACATGCATGACAAAATAAGACAGTGATTTCGTAAACTTTAATGTAACGGTATATTATACTATACCACTGTTCTTCGTAATCCAGTTGCACCTCTGCAACTCCCCATCATTAGACACCTGATTTTGCTTTTGTTGTTTCTGCTGCTGCTGCTGTGGTTGGAAGTTTCTACCCACCGTGACTTCTCTTCTTTCCGACGATGAAATAAGGCGAAGCGCAAGGGATATCTTCTGTTCCAATGGAGTCGCTGAACAATCTGTAAGAGAAGAATCATTTGAGTTCTGTGACAGCGACAATGACATAGATGATAGGGATAGTGATGAGGAGCTTCTGTTTAGCCCGATTGGATAAACTCTCTTAAGGTGTTTGGGGAAGAGCCCTTGACAACTCATCGGCTTCTCTTTTTCTTTGACGAAAATGCTGTTCTTCTCCAGAATTTGTTTTCTTGCGCTTGCTCTAGACATGCCTGGAGAAGATGAGAGAGCTGGTGTATTAATTTAGATGGGGCAGATAGAAAAGATTGGGTTGAGTTATCTACAAAAGGTCTGGAGTTATAAAAAAACGGGGAGCTTTATAGGTGAGATGCCTAAGTTGGTGAAATGTGATCACTCCATGCTTCTTAGATTTCAAGTAAAATCAGCTCGGCTATGATACAATATAATTTATCCCAGGAAGATAATGCGATTGATAAAAAAAGGGAACGACTTTTGGAATCTTACATGGACCAGCATTGCTCAGGTTATAGTTTACAAATAGGACTGACCGGTTCCTTATGATTTCTGGTATTTAATTAGCTAGCTAATCTGTCTGTGTTTTGTGTTTTATATATCTTCTTCTCTAATGAAAATACTATTCTTCTTCCTGCTAGTTAAAATAATCCTACCAATAATTACGTAGGAAGGGGTGTTCCTAGGTGGTTACGTGAGTTAACAATAGGTTTTATGCTCTCTTTGTCCAATTAATTTTATATGGTTCGGCCATTTTTTTCCAGAATGATTACATCATTTCATAAAAAAAGAAACCCACATGCCCTGTAAACAAAACCCATCCACTGTTCATGATTCCTTCCAATATCATTCTTTTTGTCATGCTATCACCAGATGATGTGAAATCAGAAATGGATCTTCAATCACAGGGCTAGTGGCTGCGTCCACCAAATGTATTTATCATAATATAAATTTGGTTTTAGTTGCAGTGTTTGTCTCAGTGCAAGTGTAATGGGTCCAAATTATTCTTAACTTGTACTCTTCTGCCTCGAGTTCTGATCTGTGAAACATACCTGTTGTCTGCACAGACAGAGAAATCCCATCCCATTTTCTCCCACAAATTTATGGCTGGGCCAGGTGCAGCTTATGTGGGATTGTCGATAGGTTTTTGCTTAGTAGCACAAGTCATGGGAGGGGAGGGTGGCGGGGCGAGCGTGGGATCTCTCCATAATATTAAATCTGGTGCAGGCAGGGAGTCTTTTCATGGATTGCTGTTGGATGAAAGCTCCGTTTAGAAGATTTTTTCTTTCTTTCTTAGTTCTAACTCAGCTCGCCATCACTGGTTGAATACTTTGATTAAACAGGGGATTCTGTCAAGGGAACTTACCTCTTTCGTGCTTTGCTGACGACCTTGTAGCATCAGACAGCAAATACCTTTGCTTGCATGCCTTCCCACTTTGATCTCGTGTGCGTGTGTATTTAAATATAAATAAATATACTTATTTGCTTTAAATTATAATTGTAAATAAAAAAACATATCCATGCATTGAATTAAATACACTGAGAGCTACTTGAGCCAATAAATTCAGAAAATAAAGTGTTAATAGCATAGTTGTAAATATCGTTGTGGTCGCTGTTTTGGACAAATTATTTTGAACGGAACGGATCGAAATTAAAATCGAGACGAAAATAACATCGTTTTGTCTCGGTTTTTTGAACGGAAAGGCACGTTCCAGCCGGAACGGAACAAAATTAACAATTATGGTTAATAGGTGTCTATTTGTCTATTCCATTCGTCTAACTGTATGTTGAATAATTTTATTTTTTGAAACAAAAAAATTAATTAAAAAATATAATTGAAAATCACAAAGTTGTTGTTTAAATATAAGAAAGATTATATACATTAATAAAAATATATAAGATCTCATATTAATCTTTAATGAAGTTCAAAAAATATTGAGATTATTACAGTGAAATGAAATTTTTGTATCCGTGTAAAATACTTTTTTAAAAATATATTAAAAAACAAATTATAAATAAAGATAAGAAATAAAAGAATAATATAGATTAATATGTTTAATTAGTATCACTCGTTGTGGAATGCAGCACTTCAATCAGAATTTATCCTTGAAATTAAAAATATCTAATTTTGATTATAATATTTTATATATATATATAAACACTTATTTTACTTTGCGTCTAAAATTAACACATTAAAATAAATCAAACAATAATTTTAATTCTAGAGGATTATAAGTAGAAAAAAAACTGTCTCTTCAAGCAAATTGATATTTCTTTTTTTTAAAAAAAAAATATTTTATATTTTTTTTTATAAATTAAACCATGTTTTTAATGGGTTGTATTTGTGATCCTTAGATTTATAAAAACAATTGCTTTATGTCAGAAAAACTATAAGTGGTTTGATTGTAAATCTGACATAGACCTAAGATAAAAGATTTTAAAATTAACTCTAAGTTTAATAATATTGTTATAGAACTCTTCACACTTTTAATATTTTTTATATATATTCTTAAGAAATTAATCTAATTACGGTGGAGTGCGGTTCAATAGCCTAATTGTATATTCATTTTCTATGTTTCCAGGCTCTACCGCTCTAGTTATCGTAAACTCGAAACACTGAAGTTTGCATGGATTTTAAAACGGGCAACAAAATTTGCAGTGTTTAACACTTTGCTCCCTTCTCTTTTATTTTTGTTCTCGTATAATAAATTTTAAGCCCCGCAAATTGCAAGCCAGCAATTATTGAAAGTCCTTTCCCCGGCCTTCCTTTCACTAGCTGATCCATCGTGTATGTTGACTCCATATCCAGGCAGCTCCTACGACTCTTTTTTCCCCGCAATCTGGAAAATTAATTCCAACAAAAATTGACCCACCACCAAAACCACAATTGAGTGTTTTTTTTTCCAGTCAAAATAGAGTAATATTCAGCAAAGTGGTGAGCCCTGAGAGAGTAGATATATATACTAGGCACTCGCCGGAGGATGGATTTAGATGAACACCAGGTTAATGTAGTGTTCATATCATAATTCATCCGACTATTACTCTCTCAGGCGAATTCATCCGACTTGCACGTCGGGAGGGATGGGATTTAGATTATTTGACCAAGCCAATCACGTTATCTTGAACTCTTGACGACACTCGCTGAATTGTGTTGGTGCTAATATGAAAATCTAATAGACCATGGTAGAATCCTCCTATACACGAATGAAGCACGCAAATTATTCGATTGGACTTGAAATTATTGGTGATGAGCCATGGAAAGTCACAAGGGGCTACATGTTTTTTGGTGGAATGAGAAGACTGATTAAGCAATTAACTAGCAGTTAGCCATCGATTCAAAACTTGAAAGCTATGGATGATCGATAGCAGAACCAGAGGGGCACGAGAGAAATCAATTTTTTAACACTGAAAGGTTATTGCCTTCAGTCAAATGCATGCTTAGCAGTACTGCTAGCTAGTGTTGATCATATCACTGTCATTTCACAGAAGAACCAGAAAGAAAGAAAGAAAGAAAGAAAGAAAGAAAGAAGAAGTTAATGTTGGAAAACAAACGGGTAAAACGGACAACAGTAAAACAAGAGTCCAGATTAGGAACTAACTTCATATGATGTTCTACTTTTAAAAACCACCCTCAATTGTTTTTAGGTGGATGATGCCTAGGTTCATGGTAATCGGCATTAAAAGCTACAAAACCTGACTCTTTCATCCCTTCAGAAAACCGACCCCCATTTCGCTTATTTCCTATATCCATAACCTCTCTTTCGGAGCCATATTTTCCAACCACTCGATCATTTGCACTCGAGGTCGTCCCTCCAGGTGCTGCATTGCGTTTAATGTCTGGCCTTTTGATGCTGTGGGCTCCAAGAGCTTTTCTTCCTCCTATCATTTCAATGCTGGTAGTGGCCATTCCGTCGTCATCTACTGCTATCTGCAGGCAATTAACACGAAGCACTTCAGAAATCAATGGACCGACGACAATACGAACCGGTATGGGAAGAATAGCTGATTATTGAAAGGAATTATCTACCCTTTCACTTGAAGAACTATCAACTTCCACAGCTGCTAATTTCCCATTTCAAAGTTCAAAATGAAAAATGTCAGTCAAATCTAAGAAACCCCAGATGAAAGTAAAAAACAAGACAGTAAAGGAAAGGCAGTATACTTGGATGGGCATTCGCACTGCTGATCCATGCACTTATAAACAGCAGAAAGAGCAGCAAGCACGTGAACTTGATAGGCAAGGCAGCCATTTTCATCGAGCATGTATATCTGTTTTCGTATTCAAAACAGCAGAAGAGGAATGAATGAAAGCACAGAACTGAGATTTATAAATTCAAATTAGCAGGAGTCAAATGTAGCTTTATAGATGCGAGGCACCCAAGTCAAAGCTAGCTAGCCAGTTAACGCAATGGTCCCAACATTCGTTTCCCCACGATCCATTGTTAATTAGTTACTTCTAATTCAGTATTCGTACACCGTCTTATAATGCATTAAATTATTGCATGAACCCTCGGGTTACCACATGTGTCAATTGGACCAACGAAAACGAGAATCTCAAAGCACTTTTTCAATCACAATATGGTTCAACTTTTTGTGCATTGGGATGCCATGAAAGCTTTCACAGTGCGACAGGGTTTAGTCATTACTTTGAATTCATTCATAACTTGTTGCATATTTCATAATATGGAAACAATAAAATAAAAAGAAGTGCTAATTGAAGGAGGGTCGAAATGGCTAGGGGATTATTTGATTTTATAATATAGTGATTAATGAATGAAATACGATAAATAAGGAGGAGTGTAATCAACTCTAACGATTGGCGTTGGAACCAATACAGAGCCACTAACAGATTTGATGGAGCTAGGTGGAGGTCGAGAATGTGACAACGTTGAATGGAAACTAACTGTGTTTTGCGCCTGTCTGCCGCCATGCAGTCAACGAGGATGGTTTTTCTTATTTTACGAGATTTATAAAGTCTAATGCCAGGCTTTCTATGTTTATTTTATCTATATAATAACTGTTCCCTATATAATGGAAAATGGATTCACACCAATTCTTCCAGCTCCGCTGTGCTGCTACCTGTAAATCCATGGCGGTGTAAGACCGGCCACAGCTTCAGGTTGACCGTGGACATGTTTACTCAGGCGAAAACTAATTATCTACAAGGTGGTAATAAGCGAGATGGCAAAATTCCGAGTTGAGTTTAAGGTACAAGTGTTTAACAGGATGAGACAGTGACTGACAACTTCCCTTCTGCATGCTGTTATTTTGGGACCGGAGGATATAGAATAGAATAAATGCTAGATTTTGCCTGACTACATGACCTGATTTCTTCCGCGCTTTTTTCATCGGTAAGAGAATATATTGCAGTGCTATATATATTTTATACCATTATTTTTTATTATATTTTTTAATATATTGCCCATTTAATTTAATTAGTCCTGGAAAATCAAGGGGCCGGCCTGGAGGTGATTGCAGCGTGGAATCACTAAAACAACATCGCTAATAAATCAAATATAAAACATGAAAAGCTGCAATATTGGGGTTTAGAGCACAGGAATTAGAAGACAGAAGGCGTTCCTCCCGATTTCAATTTGTTTACAAATTCTGTGGGTGGGCTCTCTTCCATTGAGGACTGTGTGTGTGACTATGAATTTCACCAAGGGCAAAACTACCACCCTGCAACCATGGAAACTTGTGCTACGTGTCCTTTGCATTGGTATGGCTGCCACATGACAATTAAGCCCTCTTGGTGCATCTCTACCACCATGCAGAAGACTTGATATCTCTAGCTACCTGGGTTGCAGGATAGCAGAAAAATATCTGTCTGTCACTGATACATACATACATACATATATATAGCGACTAATTAATTAAGAATCTTGCACTAGCAATGCAGGAGTGCTGGTTATCTCGGGTAACATGCATCCAACAGATTTATCATTCAAAGAAATCGAAAACGGGAAAGAGAAGAATAACAATGGTAGGAAAATCAGTGGTTGTTGAACAAGCATGAGCGCGCAGCCGACATGCTGAAATAAAATATTGGAGCACTCAAAGCACTTGCAGCATTCTCTTTTTGATCAGCCCGGCCACTAGATTCGTTTCAGAGCTTAGTGTTGATCCTCGTGATCCATGATCTGCATGGGAGACGAAGAACGCTTGGAGCTTAATAGAATTATATCAGATCAGGGAAGCATAAAGACTCTGGTGGCTATATATATATTGATTATAATGCAACTCCAATAATATACACAACTTACGCTATGCTAACTGAAAGGAAAACCGAACAGTTTTTTGTTTTTACATCCCCCTCAAATCACATATAGCATTGCAATGCAATATTTTTTTTTTTTTTAATTTGAGGAGACCACACCCTCTGAAAAACACAAGTTCATGGGTTCAAGACTTACAAGAGGTGCACGATCTTGACCTCGATCTCAAGCTTTTTATCATCACGTCACGTTTCTTCGGAACAATGTAATATGTTTATGTTTTTTTTAATATATGAAATTTGCAATAATGTCTATAAAGGCTAGTTTGATAGTATTAAATTAATTATATTCTTATTTTCATTCAGATTATATGTTGGCCAGCTTAAATGAAACACCAGGTTAATGTAGTGTTTGGGGGTGCTTTTAGAAAATGATTTTGTTTTTTTTTTTTACTTTAAATTAATTTTGTGTGTGTGTTTTTAGATAATTTTATATGCTGATGTCAAAAATAATTTTTAAAAAATAAAAAAAATATTATTTTGATGTATTTCTAAAAAAAAAGTACTTTAAAAAACAACAACGACACTCCCAAACAGACACGAAGCTTCATGTCATTAAGGAAAAGTAATTAAAATTGTAATAGTGATTGTTTAACATCATTATATCAAAATAAATTAAAATTTTAATTTAAAAAAATAATCTTTTTTAGAAAAAAAAAGAAGAAGAAGAGCCCATATAAGTCGGACTCAATTCTTGAGCTCCTCGCAGAGGAAGAGAGAATGGAGAAAAAACGATGGGTTCGAGTTTCCATGGCGAGGCTTGTTTAAATTGTGGGCTGAGGGGCCCAAGAACAAAGGCTGGGTGGCTGGCAGCATGCTAAGGCTCCATGTAACCAGCATCCGTACTAAAGTCACAAGGACCCACTTGCAAGTTGCAAGGGAGCCTGGAACTCAAAGTTTAAATGACTAGTGTTGGAATTTTAAATGACATTTTGATTTTTCAATATTTTACCATTCAAAATGATTTAAAACACTCTCATCATCACATTAATCAAGCAAGATAGAGACATTGTCTTCAGACACCTGACAAAAGAATCTCTCAGGTTTGAATGATCTGTGTTTATTAAAATTGTCTTTCATAACATTTTAAAAATATTAAAATGATTTTTAAAAAAAATATTTTCAAAATCAGCATATTAAAATAATATAAAAACAACATATTTTGTGTTTTTTTTGTCGATTTATGATTTTATATATATATATATATATATAATTTGACAAGGCAAACAAAAATAGAAAACATTTAATGATGAAAGAAACTGAAAATCTTGATGATTTAGGTGTGAAAAAGTATAGGGCACACGCAATTATTATTATTATTATTTAATGGAGAAACGAAACAGGGATGATTATGAAATAGCAATTACTACTCATGGCGAGCTTTAGGCAATGAAAAGCAATTAGGAAGAGCCACGATTTCAAAGTCAAAAAACCATTATGTACTTATATGTAATCATGAAGTGTCCCCTCTTCCCTTCTAAGCCAGTCCCACAAATTCATTTACTTTGTTTTTTTTCTTAGGGTTTAGGAGCCCTTGGTCCCACCCACCCATTCATCATTCATCCACTTTTTTGTAGCATTTGTTTTTGTCCATCATACATCAAAGCAAGCATTATGATCAAGATACCAGCTTTCAACAGAGAAGTGTAATTATTGTAATGGAATTTAGAGAGAGTGGGAATCATGGTAACCGAGAGACACCTTAGTCAAGTCTGAAGCGATAGCAGGAGCTCTCTAGCATTGCCCTTTTTGGCTCCTATCATTAAACATGTTTTTGGAAATGAAATTCAAACTTACCATCCAGATAGAGCCTGAAATCACTCGATCTTCTTCAATAAGCTATAAAAATTCTTTCCTTTAATTTTGTTCTTTCCATGTTTGCTCTCGCGAAGATCATTTTTCTGTAGAACCAAACAGGAGCCTCTTTCTCTCAGAAAAAAGTAGAGGAAAAACAGAAAACAGCTGAAGAAACTCGCACACTGAAACTTCACCATGCACTTCAGATAGCCTTCCACACCCCCAGAAAGTCAATCACCTCCAGGCTCTCCATCAATATTCTTCTTGATCAAATGGGGATGGCAACATCATCCATGGCAGCAAAATTTGCTTTCTTTCCACCAAATCCACCATCTTACACCCTATTAGTGGATGGAGAAACTGGAAAACTTCGGCTCTCTTCAGATGGACTCCACCAGAGGGACAACGTAGATGTTTTGAAATTATGTACCAAGAAAGGCAATGAGATTGTTGCCATGTATGCGAAGAATCCATCAGCTTCATTGACAGTGTTGTATTCTCATGGCAACGCTGCTGATATTGGCCAGATGTATCATATTTTCACTGAGCTTAGCTTGCACCTCAATGTTAATCTTATCGGGTGGGTCAGCTTGATCATCTTAATTGACAAGCATCGACAATTTCTAGTTTCTCGCTAGCTAGTAGTATTTTTTATTTTTGTGTTTTATAGCATGATGATCTATGGACAACTCTTTTGTTTTTTTGGTGTTATGCAGGTATGATTATTCTGGATATGGACAGTCTTCTGGAAAGGTATTAAACTCTGTCTGTTTTCACCTGACTTTGAAATAACCGACCAGAATGGTAGTGATCAAACTAAATTCCAAACCTGTCAAGCTCCCTCGGGCATGAAATTAATAGCAGGTCTCATACTTTCATGAAAATGTTGAGAGAAAATTTTAAAAAGTCAAAGCATAGAGAATCGAAATGTGACTTTCTATGCTTCATGACAAGACTCTTTTCTCATGTTTGCCTCGCTCTACATGGGCTCGAGCAAATTTGCCAGGCCGGCCTGATTAACCTCAGAGTTAATTAGAAGGCGGCAGAGGGGGTTGTTAGGGTGAACTTCTAATTACCTCGCATCTGTAGGTTAGTATGCATCTGTAGGTTGGTCCCTTGAACTAGTTTAAGTGATTTTTTTCATCACTCTATTCAAATTCAATGGTCCAACAACTTTGATATTCTACTGACGCCATAGTAGACTCACCCAATGACCAAGCCTGCTCAAACCAGCCACCAGGTGCCGAAACAAGAGATTACACCTTGAACCGTTATCATTTCTGTGAGCTACGAGGTTAACAGTTCTTGAGTAGAGAACGTACTCAATTTATCACAGGCTGACATTTCCACCAGTGATTACAAGTCTTCCAGAAAACTCTGTTTCAGAATACTGTGTTATTTTCAATGTGAATTATTGTAAGTGAAGTGACGGGTGATTTTGTGCAATGCATTGATGCCAATTAGCCAAGCGAGCAAGACACGTACGCTGATATAGAAGCTGCATTTAAATGCCTTGAAGAGACATATGGAGTGAAGGAGGAAGACATTATATTGTACGGTCAGTCATTAGGGAGTGGACCTGCTCTGGAATTGGCTACTCGTTTGCCTGGATTAAGGGCTGTTGTTCTTCACAGTCCTATCCTGTCTGGCCTTCGAGTCATGCATCCTATCAAGAAAACATTTTGGTTCGACATTTACAAGGTTCCTCTCCCACATTTTGGCCTGTGATTTTACTGTGTTGGATTTGATACTTTCTTTCAGGGTAATCCTTTATTTTTCTTTGCAGAATATTGATAAAATCCCGCTAGTCAACTGCCCAGTTCTTGTAATTCATGTGAGTGCCATTTCCTCTTGTTTAGTTGCTGAAGCCAGATTCAGTCTGGCATGTTCTGCAAAATTTGATGCAATATTTTAGCCTTATCGTAGACCTTTGCTTCCAGAAAATATTATTCAAACTTTGACACAGCAGAACTTTTCCTTTTTCTTTGTAAATAAGGATCTGAGCTCTCTGGTACAGCGTTGAGAAATAGAATTTCACGATATGAGTTGTGTTCTTGATAAACACGTTGATGTTCTGTATTGCCATTGGGATGCGGAGGAGTGCATTAAGTAGTATTATCCTGCAGTCAATTTTTTTTAATAAATTGAATGATTTCAGTTGATTACGCTTGAGCTATGACTATGAATAACCACTATTCTTAAAGCACGGCGCAGAATGGATATGAAATATGAATCACTTGCTTCGGAGAACTCGAAATCCTACATTTTTTTCTCTCATGAAAACTTTATTGCACTACCTGAAAAAGTGATCATATTTTAAAAAAAAAAGACTATGCGGGAAACTGTGTGATGAAATGTAATTTCCCTACTGCTTATTGCAGGGAACAGAAGACGAAGTTGTGAATTTCTCTCATGGGAAGCAGCTCTGGGAGCTTTGCAAAGAAAAGTATGAACCACTGTGGCTTCAAGGAGGAAACCACTGCAATCTGGAACTCTACCCGGAATACTTGAAGCATCTCAAGAAGTTCATATGTGCTATTGAAAAGCTGCCGCCGCGTCTTCGAAATGTATCGGCCCAAAGTACTGATCAAACTGAACAGCCCTCGATCACTGCAGAACACAATGCGGAGACGCCCAGGCCAAGCACAGATCATAAAGAGAAGGCAAGGCCTAGTATTGGACACAGAGAAAAATCCAGGCTGAGCACAGACGGTAGAGAGAAAGCAAGAGCCAGCACTGACAGAAGAGAAAGGGCTCGAAAGAGCGTTGATCGCATGGTCAAAGCAAGAAACAGCACGGGTCAGCCAGAGAAAGCCAGGAACAGCATCGACCGGTCCATATATATAACTAAAGGCCTAATTTGTTTTGTTTCGTGTCTATGTTGAGGAATATATGGTGATGTTGGTAATTGGAATTGGTTATGGCAGGTTGGGAGACATGGTGAGGTCTGTTGGATTGTGCAATGTTGATTGTCTGAAGCAGACTGCCGCCGAGGCCTGATCAATAAAGTTCAGGTCAGTAATCCTGTATTAGCCGTAACATCCTTTTCTTCCAGATTTCACCTAACATTTTAAGTTTTTAGATAAGATATTCTTTATCATCAGTTTCTTTTTCTGGTTGTGGTTGATTGCTTTAGATTGTGGGGTTACTGCTAATTTACTGTTTCTTGTACACATAAATCCACCGATCACAAGTCTTGTATTCTTCTTTCTATTACAGTAACCTTGTGGATTCTAAAGTCTTTGAGAAAGCTCCAGCTTGGTCCTGGATCACTTCAGCAAAAAAGAGAAATCCCTTTGCTGCAGCTGTTCAAGGTTTCAAAATAGCATCTAAACAAGAGGAGTATGGCCAGCCAGCAATCATCAACTATCCCCTGCAGCTTTTTAGTCTGGTGATTACTGGCTGTTTCGTATTTGTTTTATTATCCTTATTTTCATAACCCTCCACGTCCACTCTGCTGTTTGCTTTTTCCTGTCGAGCTTTCATGTGAATTCTTGTAGCTGAAATGACTACAAGTGACATTGCTTATCAATAATTTCATAAATATATTTCATAGAATTGAACGTGTGGGCCTACACACTTACCTTCCTGTTCTCGCAAAATCATGTCTTTTGTAATCACTAGTGGTTTTGTCATGCGCACTGCAACTAAAACCATGTTAGAGCACCTGACTCTTATTTGCAGATCATATTAAGAGGAGCTTAGGCTTTTCTACCCAATTTTCCATTTCAAGCATCGCATACAAACACGAGATTCACAGGGATCAAAGAAAAAAAAAGATTGAATTTTTATTAACGAAAATAGAAGACGTTTCACGCAATTCCAATGGATTTTGTGTTACATTGTTTCAAACAACAATAAATTAAAATCAAAACCTATTAGATTTCGAGTAATCACTGTGCATCTATAGTTTAATTTCAAAACCTGAAGCTAGATGCTATAATTTATAGCTGTCTAACACATGATAAACCTATTACACATGTAATTTTTCAAAACTTTAAGGCTATTTATTTTGCATGGAGTGTTTTATATCTAACCATTACCTTCTTCACTAACCTTTCAATTTTCGAAACTTTTTATCTTTTTAGATCGAATTTTGGGCCAAAATTGATAAAACCAGAATTGAGTTTAGCATGTGATGTCCACAGTGGTAGTGTGCCGGCCATGTAAGTCTAGGCATATTCTAGTGATGCGAGTTATTCCTGTACAACTAAAATTTTTCTTTCTGTGCCTATAAAATATAATTTCTAAATAAATTAAACCTTTCAATTCTCAAAACTTTTTTTCTTTTTGGATCGAAATTTGGGGCCAAAACCAGAATTGGGTTTAGCATATAATTTTTATTTTGTTCCAAGTTCAAAAAGAAAAAGAAAAAGAAATTAGGAGGATATTGTGGATGCTGAGATGGCAGCATCTAAGCCTTACAATTTATAAACACATAACTACAAAACCCATTGGGTTTTTGTTCTCTAAAATTCTAGAACCCTCTCCTCTTCTCATTAAACCCCACAAGGGTTTTTTCATTTCTTTGCAACGTTCTTCCTCATCTGCACAGAAACAGATAGCTGTAAGCGGAAGCCTCGCAAAAACATTCTCCCTCTCCCTCTACTTTTTCTCATGGCTCCAGTTTTAAGCAGAAGCTTAGCTACTTCTGCCTCTTTAATCTCCCTCCCCTCTTCTATTACACATCCAAATAACAAAGTCTTAAATCTGAAAAGTGTTTTTTTGCCACGAAATAACGGTCTCAGAAACGAATTTTCTTGTTCTGGATTAAAATGCAAACTCGAGAAGAGAAATAACCGGATTTCGGTTCGGTGCGAGGCTGCTGTGGCTGAGAAGGAAGCTACTGATACTTCTGGCGAGAAGTTTGAGTATCAAGCTGAGGTGGGTCTCTTTATTAGTTACTGAAAGTCGGGGTCTTTTATGTTTTGCGAATTGGGGACAGGTTTTTCTTTTGCTGTGTTTTTGTTATGTTTGATTTCAGTATGACCAAGTAAAAAAAACACTTTTTATTGGATAATTATTAGCTGTTTATGGAGTCTTGAATACTGTGACGATGAAAGGCTTACCAATGATGGATGCTTGTTTTTTTTTCTCGTCGTTACAGTTGGTCTTTACAAGTTACTCAGTTTGGAGTTAATTCTTTTTTTGTTTATAAGGCACTGAAAGTTGGGGATTTCAATCCTTTCAGGTCAGTCGGCTCATGGATTTGATAGTTCACAGTCTGTACAGCCATAAGGAAGTTTTCCTTAGAGAGCTCGTGAGGTGAGCATTGACTCTATTGCTATTTAGCGAGCATTTTAATTTTTGTCAACACCAGACCTTACGATTTTGCTAATTTTCTATCTAATCTGTTAGTTGGACATTGAATTTTTTTGTGCACGGGGCAGCATGAAAAAGAAGCCTACCTGGAAAGGCTTTTATGCTTTATGTGTCCCTTTACCCAATAAACGAGTCTCTCTATTTTCTTTTTCTGTTGATATCATGTCGTTCTGGTAGTGCTTCCCATTGTGGTAGACACAGTGACTTGATTCTATTACTGTGATGCAGCAATGCAAGTGATGCTTTAGATAAGTTGAGATTCTTAAGTGTGACCGAGCCCTCATTGCTTGGAGATGCGGGTGACCTCGAGATACGCATCAGACCAGATCCAGACAATGGCACTATTACAATAATGTATGCAAAAACTTGTTTTAATTTCACTTCTTTCTTGTAGATAAGCATGCTGGGAAGCAATTTAATCTGTTTTTTTTCTTCTTCTTAATCTGCAGAGATACTGGCATTGGTATGACAAAAGAGGAGCTTGTCGACTGCCTTGGAACTATAGCTCAGAGTGGCACATCAAAATTTCTAAAGGCTCTTAAGGTGTCTGTTTTCTCCTTTAGATAACATCAGATGGCCTACCATATTTGGGTTCTGCTGGACTTATAATTAAGTTATCTGCCCTGTTATCTACAGGAAAACAAAGATGTTGGGGCAGACAATGGTTTGATTGGCCAATTTGGTGTTGGTTTCTATTCTGCTTTCCTTGTAGCTGAGAAGGTGCAGTGTATTTTCTTGATTTTTTTTTGCATATATTGCACTGTTTGCTATTATTTGTAGTTTTCTGTGACTTTCATTTCTGTAGCAAGTTTCTGATTAAACTTGATTATCCATATTATTTGCAATTAGGTTGTTGTGTCTACAAAGAGCCCAAAGTCAGATAAGCAACACGTTTGGGAATCAGAAGCTGACAGTAGCTCTTATGTCATCAAGGAAGAAACTGACCCTGAAAAGCTCCTCCGTCGTGGAACTCAAATCACACTTTATTTAAGGGTACACATGCTCTTTGGATATTATTCACTAATTAGATGGAAAACAAGCATTTAACCTTATTATTGAAAGCCATTGTTATTTGCTTATGGTTCAAAAACAAAGCTGAAAATTTTCTCTTTTTGCTGGCTTGTTTTGTGTGTGGGATTTGGTGGTAGGGTTCACGCGTCTCTTTATCCCTTCAGTAGTTGTCCAAAAGCAGGCTTATAAGTTATTGTCCTATTGCAGGAAGATGATAAGTATGAATTCTCAGATCCTGTCAGAATTCAGGGGCTGGTGAAGAATTACTCTCAGTTCGTTGCTTTCCCTATCTATACATGGGTAGAAAAATCAAGGACTGTTGAGGTCAGAACACGTCCCTCTTACTTCCTTCTTATTGTCGAATTTACATATCATTTGAAAAATAAACTGGGTGGGTGGGTGAAACACTGGTTTGCATGTACATTTTGTTTTGGAATTCTCAAGGGAAGCTCATTACTCTTGCCGTGTTAAAAACTGTATTGACTATTTAAAAAAAAACTGTATTGGCTCTTTGAACTGGTTTCTTAGAGCCTTTGTAAGAACTTGTATTTTCTGATTGGCACAATGTTGTATGTGAGTGATAATTTGAGCTGAATATTGTTTGTCATTATTAGTTTTGCTTATACATTTAAGCCTATACCAGCTAAAGCATTTCTGCTAAATTGAAACCTTGGGCAGGTGGAAGAGGAGGAAGAAAAAAAAGAAGGAGAAGAGGTGCCAGAGGTAAATGCCATCACAATCTTAATTATGGTTCTATGATTTTCATCTGATTAATCGTGTCATTTAACTGTTTTCATGTTCCCGGTACAGGGTGAGAAAAAAAAGACAAAGAAAACTAAAACTGAGAAGTATTGGGATTGGGAATTAGCCAATGAGACAAAACCGATTTGGGTGAGTATTTAAGCAGGTATTACTTTTGTTTTTGCATTTTCTTATATAATGTACTCTATGATTATCTTCTTTTTGTTGTTGTAGATGAGGAATCCAAAAGAAGTTGAAAAGGATGAATATCAGGAGTTCTACAAGAAGACATTTAATGAATTCTTGGATCCACTTGCATATGCACACTTTACCACAGAGGTACCATGATATTCATACTTCTTACCTGATTACAAATTTTTCAGTGTATGAAATTAGAATAATTTTTTTTTTTGCAGGGAGAGGTTGAGTTTAGGAGTGTTCTATACATTCCAGGAATGGGACCTCTTAACAATGAGGATGTAATGAATCCTAAAACAAAGAATATTCGTTTATATGTGAAGCGGGTATTTATCTCGGATGATTTTGATGGGGAATTGGTACGTGTTCATTTTTGAAGTCATAAATTTTACTGTTTTATGCAATTTCTTCAAGCATATTTAATCATACATAGTTATCGTAGCTGAGTTTTAATGGGGGAAGATCTTTGTTCATATCCATATATTGTGCACTTCACTATACCATGCAATTTTTGTTTAGTCTTTTACAATTTCAACACACTGTTTTAGGGAACTAAGTTTTTCATAAAGTTGCAGTGCTATACAAGAACAAGCTAAGTATGCTGTCCTTGCCCTTTTTTCCCTGCAGTTTCCACGATATTTGAGCTTTGTGAGGGGTGTGGTGGATTCTGATGATCTTCCTCTTAATGTTTCTCGAGAAATTCTGCAAGAGAGTCGTATTGTAAGGATTATGAGAAAAAGGCTCGTTAGGAAAACATTTGACATGATTCAAGATCTTTCTGAAAGTGAAAATAAAGAGGTTGGTGGCACACTATCTGTATATTTTATCCTCTGTTCGGCCTGTGTTTTACTAATGAATAGTATATACTTGTGTTTTTTATTTTCAGGATTACAAAAAATTCTGGGAGAACTTTGGCAAGTTTCTGAAGTTAGGATGTGTTGAAGACTCTGGTAATCACAAGCGCATAACTCCGCTGTTGCGGTTCTACACTTCCAAAAGTGAGGAGGAACTCATAAGCTTAGACGAATATGTTGAAAACATGGGAGAAAACCAGAAGGCTATATACTACTTGGCAACAGACAGCTTGAAAAGTGCGAAGAGTGCGCCCTTCTTGGAGAAGTTGGTTCAAAAAGACATTGAGGTATGTGCATGGTGATAGTTTTGGTATACCTGCACTTGAGTTCACATGGTGAAGGCAAGTTTTGCTGTGATGCAGCAACACAATTTTTTTAGTGTAGGAAAAATAAGCTAATCATTGTTTTCTTTGTAAAGTAACTAATATAATTGTAAGATCAGCCTAGAAAGTAAATATTTGATCGTTTTAAATAACAGTCGTTCTGCTGTGGGTGTTGTGTACTGGCAGCAGCTGTCGGCTGCATAAAAAAAATACCTCGAGTAAAATAAGACCTATACAACAGACACAGACACAACCTTAATGATTGTTTTATAAGAATGTAATTCTACGACAAACACTTCTTCAAGAATAAAATAATTGAAACCTTAAATGAAGGAGGGATTATATTTAATCTGGCTGAAGTAGGTTGAAATATTTTCATTGATTTCCCTAATTAAATTCATATTCATGATTTCTGTCTCCTTTTCTTTTTACCTGACTGTTCCTTGTAGCTATCACTATGATGAAGTTATATTTGTGGCATTTTCTTTTTCTGTATAACCCGTTTCAGTTTCTGTGTTGGCATAGCCAACTTATATTCCTTTACAAGTTCCTGGATGTTTGATGTGGCTTTGTTGAATGCATTGTTTCTAGGTCCTTTATTTAATTGAGCCAATTGATGAAGTTGCCATTCAGAACCTGCAAACCTACAAAGAGAAGAAATTTGTTGATATCAGCAAGGAAGATCTAGAACTCGGTTAGCACTAGCAAGTTCTTTATCTATTATATAATTCATTGAAGCATTTCAATTTTTTTTTCTTGGCATGGTTCTTGTCTTCTTGGGGCTCTAGTGTCCATCTCTCTAACGAGGTAGGTTATTGATGCAAGGTGATGATGATGAGGTCCAAGAGAGGGAAACTAAACAAGAATACAATCTCCTATGTGATTGGATTAAACAGCAACTGGGTGAAAATGTGGCCAAAGTCCAAGTTTCAAAGCGACTCAGCTCTTCTCCCTGTGTGCTTGTCTCTGGCAAGTTTGGTTGGTCTGCCAACATGGAAAGGTTAGAAATGGTCTTTACCCTCACCCCACCTAACATCTGCTCAGGTTTATTCAGTTGATCTTATTTCAAATGTTTCATGCTTTTGAAGGTTGATGAAAGCACAAACTCTTGGAGATCAATCCAGCTTGGAGTTCATGAGGGGAAGGAGAATACTGGAGATTAATCCTGATCACCCAATCATTAAAGACTTGAATGTAAGACAATCGTTCTCAATACTGAAGCTATGGTATTGTTGCTGTTGATGTTTTTCCTTTTCTTCTTCTACTACTCACTAAATGAGGAGATCATGTGACATATCAAATGAAATGGGAAATGGAATATTATATAACTCAAGCATGCTACACTGTTTAAACTCAGCGATTCTTTGTAGGATCCACCTAATATAGACCGAATTAGTTAGGAGATGCTTAGTTTTTTAATGCAAAGGGAGAATTGTTTAGGGGGAAAAATAACCCAAGCTTTTGCAGGCATCTCTGCAAATCAGCTTCTGACATGTAGTCCGATGTCCACTTGGCCATAATAAGAGAAACCCCTGTTTTTGTTTGTTGAACATTGATTATTCTCTCATCTCCATTCTTTTTCTCTAAGCTACCTTTTTTTCATGTCACTGAAGTTTTGCATTAGTGAAGTCAAGATGAGAATGATTTCTAGCCATATGCCAACATATATTTTCAACTGCAGTCAAAATGATTTAGAGGTGTATGTCATCTAGTGTAGAAAGAAAGCACTTAGCTTCTTTTTACCTAATAGTGTTTGTTATCTGTATATGATTGTGACATGTGATGCACACGCCTTCCAAATACACTTCCATTATGAGAAGGAAGGTTTCCATAGCACTCCTTGGCATTGATATGAAGGGTCTTAGTCGCTGACTAACTACATGCGAGTAGTCTTATTTACAAAGTTATTTACCTGCCAAGATTTGACTACATGCGCTCACGCGCACAGTTATTTAGTTAGTTAGTTGCTGACTTGCGAGATAGTGTAGAGGCTTATGTAATGGAGGGTTCGAGGATGCCAAGAATCCCTCTTGGAGTGTTAGCAATTGACCATGTAAATGGATGACAGTTTCTTGTTGATATAACGTCAAACTCTTTCAATGAAGTGTTGCCTTGTGCATTAACTTCATGGATGAAAATACCTATGATGAATAATTGCTTGTTCTAGACGGAGTTTCTGATTCTTAGCTTGTTTGCATATGCAGGCTGCTTGCAAGAATGCTCCTGATAGCAGTGACGCCAAGAGAGCTGTTGACCTCCTATATGACACAGCATTGATCTCCAGTGGATTCACTGTAAGAATGAACAACAGATATTTTTGAATTCTTTTAATTGCTCAGCAAACGCTAGTATAGGAGGAGGCTCTTGTTATTCACATCTTTCGCATGATGCCGCAGCCTGACAGCCCAGCTGAGCTGGGTGGTAAAATATACGAGATGATGGCCATGGCACTTGGAGGGAGATGGGGTAGATCAGATGGGGACGAGGCAGAGGATAATGCTGAGAAACCTGATGCAAATGTCAGCGAGGCATCAGAGCCACAAGTAATTGAACCATCAGAAGTGAGGACAGAGAGTGATCCTTGGCAGGATTAATTGTCATCGTGTCGTACTAGAGAATCAGGCATCATTTTTGTTATGCCCCCGAGGGAAATATAACTCCGGCAAAAGATAGAGGTGGCGTGGACTGGAGAGAGACGGGTGCTTATAATTTGTGACCGGTAAAGAACCGGCGGGGTTGGACTTTTATCGGTTTGCATCGTTTCATAGTGTCAAAAGAATTTTGTGGAATTGCATCCTCCTCCACATCAGTTAATTTGTTCAGCAGTTGCTTGATCCTTTCTTTCTTTCTTTCTTTCTTTCTTTCTTCAACTTTTCATTATTATTTATTTATTTCATTTTTATCTAATATTAAAATGTTTAGCTCACTTTTATCAACTAACAATTAAAAACTTAATTGATTTTTGAATTTCATAATACTTTTTTAAAATATTATAATTTATCTTTTTTTTTCCTGTTATATATGACTTTTTTTTTAAAAAATCTGTTTATTCTTAACTGATAAATAAATAAAAATATAAGAAATAAAATTATAGTTGGGGTTAAATATTGACTTGTGTATTTATTGCTAATATTAATTTTAAATTTTAGTATTAAATTAATGTTTTCTTTTTAATTTATATATATTGTTTTAATTTATTTCAAAAAGTATAAACGGTAACTCTAGTTTTTATTTTTTAATTTAAAGAATCATGATACTCAAAAAATTTCTACTAGCTGCCTGGCTAGTGTTGCGGTTGGAATGATTTTTTTTTTTCAATGTAGATATAAAAACATTAGGTTGTAGGGGGTTAATTAATATTGTTATTAAATTTAATTTAATAAGTTAATGCTAAATCTCTTAATTTATTTTATTAACTAGCTTGTGTGGTTTTAAAATTAAATAGTGTAAGATAACTTTGTAGACCAATACAAAAAAAATTTAAAGATGAATTTAATAATAATAATAATAAAATTGATATAAAAAATTTCTTTACTTGATTCCTTGTTTGATTCAATTTTAAAAATAAATTGTGTTATCTAAATTCTCGGATTTTGTTTCCATATGATTTCCCCCCCTTAAAATTGCTTTACTGGATCAGATTAACTCACTCATTAGCCCATTAATTTGTTTTTATTTTCTTACCTATAATTCTAATAATTATTAATTTACGATTAATTGAATAAATGTAGGTCATAAAGTTTTGACTATCCAACAAAAGTCAGGTCCAAGGAAAATTAAAAAAATATTAGCTTTAAAAATTTACAAATAATAAAAAATATAATTTGCAAACCGAATTCTTTTAGGGTCCATGGCTCCGTAAGTCACGAAACGGATCAGGCCTTTAAACCCATGGATCCATGCAAAGAAATTGAAGAAGACCGCCCCTCGTAGGTTTTAGGGAGGGTTTAAAGGCGGCAGCAAAGCTTGGCTCACCATTCTCGATATTTCACGTTTACAAAGATTTTGATTCTTTAAAGTTTAACCATCTTTGTTTCATCATCTCCCTCCTCGCATCCCCTATCTCCCTCACCTTTCTTCAATTGTTTTTTCTATGCCCTCCATTATTTTCATTGCTATTTCCCTTTTTGACTCCAATTTAAAGCCCTATCCTTTTAGAGTGTAACAATAAATCATTGGTTCATAGTTATTGTTTTCTACATCATGTGGAGAACCTTAGCCAAATGTTCTCCTACTAAACAGCTGAAATCTCCCTCGAATTGCAATAATTTCTGTAAGAACTCGACCTTCATAGAAAATATAAGATCCCCAGAAGCCAAAAAATTCCTAAATTCAGCATTTTCTTTCCTAGGCTCTCGTCAGATCGGTGCTTTTCCTCGAAATGACAAATTGTGCAATCCTAGTTTTGGTGATTTAACAAACCCTTTTGATCTCTCCCCTTTTTTCTTCAAGGGGTATGCAACAGCTGCGGCTGCAAATGTAATTTCTACAACTGATGAATCAGACCTTTCTGGGTCTGATGATTTTCAAGGACTAATGGAGCAAGTTAACAATCATTTCCAGAAAATGGAGTCACAGTTTAAGCCTCAAGAGAAGAAAATGGTGGCAGGTATGGGGATTGGAAAGTATGCTATTCTCAAAAGGAGGCAAATAAAGATGGAGACGGAAGCATGGGAACAGGCGGCGCAAGAGTACCAGGAGATGTTAGAGGACATGTGTGAGCAGAAACTGGCACCAAATTTACCTTACGTAAAGTCTTTATTTCTTGGCTGGTTTGAGCCCTTGAGGGATGCAATTGTTGCAGAGCAAGAATTGTGTAAGCGGAACTTGAGGGTATCTCATAGAGCCCATTTTAGTGACTTGCCCGCAGATATGATGGCAGTGATTACTATGCATAAGTTGATGGGGTTGTTGATGACCGGTAATGGAGGGAGTGCCAGTATCAGGGTGGTTCAAGCGGCATCCGTTGTCGGCGAAGCCATTGAGCATGAGGTGAATGACTTGTTTTTAGTCTTTTGTTCTTGAAGTTTAGTTGAATTTTATTAAATATTTAGGATCAAACTACTGTTTTTTCTGTTTCTATATTAAGTTGGAAATGTAAGGAAAAGAGAACACACAGGTATGTGGCTATAGGAATGTTAGGTTGAAACTCATTAGAAGTATTCGCTTTGCTTGGATTATATATAAATTTGGCCCTCTAGTTGAATTCCATGAGATAACTTATCCTCTATTCTCCCATCCCTTCAATACCTTCACCTGTGTCTTTGGACCTTTCTTAAATGTTTCGGGCTGACTGTAGGATACTGTGCTGCTATTTTGATATTCAAATACCTTTTCATGTTTCTTCATAAAATCAACATATCCTTTAGATAGCACATTTAGTTGATTCAGTTTTTAAAATCTCAAGCACTTCTTTCGGTGTTTAGTACTCGTCTGATGGGAAACTTGCATGGCGCTTTTTTGTTGCTGCTGTGATGATCACTCTAGTTTTGTTTGTCTTGTTCATATGGTATGCGATTAGTTTGTGTAGGATGCTGGAATTTCTTATTACACTGTCAAGTTGATTTCTTGTTTGTGCTTAAATAAATCTAAATTTATTTTCATACTATAAAAAAAATTGGATTTAAAGCAGAAAATCGATCTTAGAGGTGTCAAACTCTAAGGTGCCAGATGTCACATGTTTGGGAATTTGTTGAACTTCAGCCAATCATCTTCAACAGAATACAAAGACTATTTTCAAAGATTCCTTTTCTTTTCTGTGACAAGTGATAAGAAAAAGTGAACTTGATAAAGGATGGGGTGTTTCCCTTCTCTGGAATGATCGTACAATAGAAGCACCAGAAAATATTTTCTTAGAAAAAACACGAAGGAACAGCAAACATCAAGCCTTAAGATCAGGGACCAGTCAAAACCAAGAATCATCATTGGTGACCATTCACATAGTTTCCTTGTCAATCTTATGTTAAAGCATACACTTCTTTGGAAGACTGTATACTTCTCAGCATTCTTACTGTTTTGCTGCTTAAATATGGTTGACAACCAATGGAAGGCCCTTTCATGATTAGCATCTCCCCATGAATTTCCTATATTCTTGTTGTGATATATTTTAATAAAAAAAATGTATTTTTAGTTTAGAAATGCAGCTTCTTCTTTTTTTCACCTAGCAAAGCAAATAGCTGCTTGTTAGGAGCCATAATTAATGACTTTGTAATTATCACTATGCAGCATGTTGTATTTCTTGGCTTTTATTGAGAGCATGTACACAATAATCTCTTATGTCGAACAGGGTAGAATACACAAATTTTTGGAGAAGACAAAGAAGAGGAAGAATGTGGAAGACAAGATATCTGAAGTTAAGTCTGATGCTGCTATTGAGGAAGGAAAGAAATTAACCAAGGAACAGGAGAAGCTGAGGAAAAAAGTATCCACACTTATTAAAAAACAAAAGGTTCAGCAAGTAAGACGAATTGTGAAGGGTCATGGCGACTCATTACCTTGGGGTCAGGAAGAACATTGTAAGGTTTGTGATATCTTTTGCTGTAAATGTAGTCACATAGAAGTGTCATTTTTCTCTTCATTTCCTCTGATGCGTATCTATCCCAGGTTGGCTCCCGCTTGATTCAACTAATGATAGAAACTGCCTATATACAACCCCCAATTGATCAAATAGGAGATGGTCCACCTGATATTCGCCCTGCATTTGTGCATACCCTTAAAACCATCACAAAAGATACACAGTGAGAAATTGAAATCTCTGTTTAATTAATTACTCCCCCCCCCCCCCCTCCCCTCTCCCTCTCTCTCTCTCTCCTCTCACACACACACACACACACTCTATCACCATGTAAATTTTTTTATGGTTTACATTTGGATAGGAAAAGTAGTAGGAGATATGGCGTCATTGAGTGCGACCCGCTTGTTCGCAAAGGCCTTGAGAAATCTGTACGTAACTCCTTTTTACACTGTTTTGGATCTGGTAATATCTTTGGATATATTTAAAGATTATATCTTCCTTGAGGTGTTAGGATGATGCTAATTCTTGTCATTGGAACAGGCTAGGCACATGGTCATCCCTTATATGCCAATGTTGGTGCCTCCTCTAAACTGGACAGGGTATGGTTTTCAATTCTCAATATTTTGACCCTTTTCTTTTTGTTTATATAGATCCTTGTACAAGGTTCTAGTTAAAATAGTTTAATCGAACAGCTGGTTCAAAGCATTGATATATTCTCAATGTAAGAATTATTACTAAAAAGAAGATGGTTTATTTCAGTTCTTGGTCAAATATTGTATTGCCAAGTTTGCTGTTTTACAAAATAAAATGACCAGACCATCTTAATCAATTCTTCTTTAAGACAGCTAGCTAGACATTAATATCAGTGGTGCATTGGTTTCTTTCCTCCTAACTTTAACTATATTTCAACAGGTATGACCAAGGTGCACACTTGTTTTTACCCTCCTATGTTATGCGAATCCATGGATCAAAACAACAACGCGATGCAGTTAAAAGGGCTTCAAGGAATCAATTAGAGCCTGTTTTTAAGGTAAGGTTTGAAATCAATGCTTAAGTTGATTCTATCTATTTCCACTGACAAATATGTCACTAAAATTGATACATTTACTTGACAAATGGTGATGACTTGTGACCAACCTCAAACTTGCACCCAAACTTGTCTTCGTTTATTTATTTGTTGCAATAATTCTGTATGCTTTGTTTGGTGAATCAGGCCCTGGATACTCTTGGAAATACCAAATGGAGAATAAATAAAAGGGTCCTTGTGGTAATTGATAGAATATGGGCTAGTGGAGGCAATCTTGCTGGATTGGTTGACCGTGAAGATGTGAGTTATTTATATGAGCAGAGTTTTTTCCTTCTTTGTTTGTTTATTTTTCATTTATAATGAAAGAGATTCTTTTTGTTCTCTTGCTCCACTGTATTTTGAGTAGCTGTCCAAATTAGCATTGCCTGTGCTGTTCCTTGCTCTTTCCCTCCTTTCTTCAAACTCTTTTGTATCTACTTATAAACACTTAATAGGTTCCTCTGCCTGAGGAGCCACAAACAGAAGATGAAGCTGAAACTCGGAAATGGACATGGAAAGTTAGAAGTGTGAAAAAGGAGAATAGTGAGAGACATTCCCAGCGTTGTGATGTTGAACTAAAACTTGCGGTAAGAAGCTCCATTGTTTTCTGAAAATGCAAATGTTTGCATGTCTGTAGATGGCTTGTTAAATTGTTACAACTTGGAGCAGGTAGCTAGAAAGATGAAGGATGAGGAAGGCTTCTACTATCCACACAACCTTGATTTTCGTGGTCGTGCTTACCCTATGCACCCATATTTGAATCATCTTGGCTCTGATGTGTGTCGGGGTATCCTGGAGTTTGCAGAGGGACGACCTCTTGGGAAGTCTGGTTTACGGTGGCTGAAGATACATTTAGCAAATCTGTATGCTGGCGGTGTTGACAAGTTATCCTATGATGGCCGAATATCATTTACTGAGAATCATCTGGATGATATCTTTGATTCTGCTGACCAACCTCTTGAAGGAAAGCGGTGGTGGTTGGGTGCAGAGGATCCTTTTCAATGCTTGGCAGCATGCATTAATCTATCAGAAGCTTTGAGAAGCCCTTCTCCAGAGACTGCTATTTCACATACACCTGTTCATCAGGTACTTTTCTTTCACTAGTTACAACTTTGTGTTCTGTGAAAAAATAAAGTTGAAGCCTGCTTATAATGAGTTCTGATGAACTCTGGAGCAGATTTGTTGGCTAATGTTTGTTGTTTAATCTTTGAAGAAGCTGAGTGGTGTTATACATAACCTTTTCTTTCTTCGAGTATTGCTTTTCATATTGAATTTGCAGTACAGGGATGTACCATGATCAAGAATTGATTCTAATGTTTCTTTTTCGTTTTTCTTTTTACTTTTCCAAGGATGGTTCGTGCAATGGCTTGCAGCACTATGCTGCTCTTGGAAGGGACAAGGTAAAAAATTTCTGAATCTCTAAATCCAAAATTTGAAAACCTGGAACTTGTTAAATTTTGCATCACGGTTAAATTATTTTTTTTGCCCAACTTGTGTGTTTTTGAAGTCACAATTATGACGAAAGATCTCTAAGAGTGCATGGTGTGATTTTGTTGTGCTTCACTTAAGTTTTATATTAAGTGATATAACTGAACTGAATTTTTCATTAGCTGGGAGCAGCTGCAGTAAATCTGGTTGGGGGAGAAAAACCTGCTGATGTTTACTCAGGAATTGCGACCAGGTAAGGGTCTCTCCTCACTGCACCTCAGTAGAAACTGAGTTAGTTTGAAGGTTATTAGGGGCAGCCAATTACAACATGACTACTAAGATTCCTTACAATTTTTTGGGCATTGGGCGAACCTTTTTCCTAAATTTGAATTTTAACTTATACCCGTATCTACAGGGAGTAAGCAGGCTGATTAGTCTGAAAAAAATAGGGTAATAAATGGAAAATTTTGGAATACCCGAATCTGGTTATGATGGCAACTTGTGTCATGATTTTTAAATTTCACGCTGGTACAAAATATAGTATGAATTATTGAATTTTCATCATATGTATTGCTCCTGAAACAATTTCCAACAACTCATGTTCAATTGTTACACTAAAAATCCATATAATTACTCAGTGTCATTATCTAATGTCTAATTCAATTGTTGTTTTTGATGTAGAGTTCTTGATATCATGAAAAGAGATGCAGAAAAAGATCCTGCAATTAGTCCGAATTCAGTGCTTGCTAAGCTTTTAGTCAATCAGGTTTCTGCCTTCTGATGTTTATTAATGTTGCTAAACATGCAAGAGATTATTCAATTAACATTATTTGAATCGTTAATATTATGAATGATTCCTTATTTCAACAATATATGCCAACACAATTAGGTTTTAAGATCAGATGACTCATTCTGTCACCAACCATACCTAGGCGTACTTATACATGACCTCCTATATTATGTTTGCTAACAGCACTCCTTTAACAATGAATCCCAGGTGGACCGGAAGTTGGTGAAGCAGACAGTGATGACATCAGTGTATGGGGTCACTTATATTGGTGCTCGTGACCAAATCAAAAGGAGGTTAAAAGAGCGTTGTATCATGGCAGATGATCCACAGCTGTATTCTGCAGCCTGCTATGCAGCAAAAGTAAGTGCAGTGTGTTTGAGTGTGCCTGTAAAGGAGGATTGTGCTAATTATTTCACCACATGAACAGACCACCTTGATGGCTTTGGAAGAGATGTTTGAAGGTGCCAGAGGGATTATGGTTTGGCTTGGAGAATGTGCAAAGGTGTGTTCCATTTATCCTGCAATCATTTGCTTTGCACAGCAGGATAGTTTTTCCCTGTCATTTGATACGTCCCACAAATGGATCTGATCAAGTGAGAATCTTGTTAAGATACTTCTTGGTGGTCATGTCCTTTTCACTTATATTCCCAAAAATCCTGATCTGGATTTAACTGTATGGGAAAGGTTTGGGCCCCTTAGTTTTTCTGCTCAAGTTATTTTATTAGTGAGCTTTGTTGGATTTAGATGGTCAAAGTATCTTCATTTATCATTTTTAAATGATATGGAAAGTCCTTGATTCTTTATAATCTATCTGTTGTGAGAGATCTCTAAATTGGTCTTATTATGGTCAATGTGGGAGTAAACTTGTTCAGCTCAGCTGTCCCCTTAGTTTCCAGACTTCAAGACTTGTTAAAATTGGTTACTGAATCCTGTTTTCAATCCCACCACATCTGGGTTTGTCTTAATGAAGGGATTCTAGATAAAATCATTTCTTATTATATCACCTCGAGTCATTTTTCCTACCTCTCATTTGGTAGTTCCCCTTTAGCGTTCAGTATTCAGTTCCAACTACCAAGTCTCATATGACTTCTTTTCCAGATCAGTTCGATTTTCAGATCATATTTTGTAATGGTATGATGATACAAATCACTAAGGATATTGGGATACAAGAATGTAGTTGAGTAGTTGCAGACCTTGTTTCTGATGGTTAGAGAATGGGATAAGTTAATTTGACACGAGGTTCTAATCGTTTCAACAATAAATGTAAACCGAAGAAATAGAGGTGTTTTGTAACTTTGTTACTCTCCCAATGGATAATGTTCTTTCTAATATGCATGCTATACCATTTAGCACTCAAGCTTAATACATTTTCAGAAACTTCCAGTTTTCAGTTAAATATAGCAGTTCCCAACCATCAACAATTTGTACTGCATGTCAATATTCTCCTGCGTTCTGGAATTTCTGACTACTGAATTGGAATATAAACAGGTGATAGCTTCAGAAAATCAGCCTGTTCAGTGGACCACTCCACTTGGACTTCCTGTTGTACAGCCTTATCGACAGTTGGGAAGGCATCTTGTAATGATCTAGGAAACTAATATTATTTTGATATTGGCCATTTTATAGTTCTCAATTATGTAATGAAAGTAGAAAAACAACTTTGATTTGGATAGGTGACTAAGATGCTTTCTTGATTTATATGTAGATTAAGACTTCCCTTCAGGTGCTGTCATTAAAAAGAGAAACAGACAAGGTAGTTTAATCGATCTTTTTCATAATGTTTCTTTTCTAATAAGCTTGAAAAAACTGTGAATCATATTTTATTTTTGGTTACACCAGATTTCTTAAGCCCCCCCCCCCCCCCTGTACATGCCTTTCTTCTACTTAATCCTTGAAAAAAAATTACAAACACAACAAGAGATGAAAAATTTATGGGTAAGGGAAAACAACAGCTTCATGTTGCACTCAGTGAATGATCCCACAATTTTGTGTTTGTTATAGGTCATGGTTAAGCGGCAAAGAACAGCTTTTCCTCCAAATTTTGTCCACTCCCTTGATGGTTCTCACATGATGATGACTGCTGTTGCCTGCAAAGAGGCAGGGTTGAACTTTGCAGGTCTGTTCTGGCCTAGTAGCTCTCTCACCCCCTCTGGACTCCTGGTGATTTTTCTCTGAAAATCTTATTATTTCATTTTGATGTCCACCTACAGGGGTCCATGATTCATACTGGACACATGCATGCAATGTTGATGAAATGAACAGAATACTCAGAGAAAAGTTTGTTGAACTCTATGAGGCGCCAATACTGGAGAATGTAAAGTATCTTTAACTATATGCTCATCAAACCTTATACAAGCAGGCTGCTCCTAGAGAGGAATTGTTTTCCTGGTTTAAAAATGGTCTAGCTTGTGCTTTGCTAGTTCACAATGCCACTGTTTGTTTTATTTTGAATTTACTGACATACGAAGCATTGGTAGATGGCCAATATCCAAAGCTGGTAAATTGTTCTATAAACAGTTCAGTTTATATCTTTATCTATAAACCACATGTCACAATGGAATTCGTTGGGTGAGAGCAGACCTTTCATTTGGTTACTTAGGTTAGCTTTATAACCTGAACTAAAGCACCTCACAATTTGAACCTGTATGAAACATTAGTGGATGGCCACGGTCCAGAGATGGTAAATTGTTCGATGAATACTTCAGTTCCAATCTTTATCTATAAACCACATGCCCACATAATTCCCAATGGAAGTCATTTGGTGAGAGCAGACCTTTCTTTCATTTAGTTACTTAGAGGCTAGCTTTCTAACATGAACTGGAGCACATCACATTTTGAACCTGTGGTGACTTTCACGTGCTTTAATGAAATAGTTCTCTGTAGCTTGACAATTCTATTCCCTAGGGTAAGCAATAAAATGGGAGGAAAAAGGGCTACCTCAAAAATTATGCTCTTTTCACATCCAAACTATCTTGCATTTTATATTCCATTTGGTAATTTGTGATCTTTAGGCTGTATTGAGTTTTTTTTTTTTTTTTTTCCTTTCAAACTGAGAATCTTACATGTTGAGTGATGTTAATTGCTACCAGATTTATTGGTTTGTGTTTGTGCTTGCAGTTGTTGGAAAGCTTCCAAAGTTCATTCCCCAACTTGAAATTTCCTCCCTTACCAGAGCGAGGAGTCTTTGATCTAAGAGATGTCCTGCAATCAACCTATTTCTTCAACTAGTCTGAACCGGACCCTAAACTTGTGAGTTTCCTTCGTAATATGGCAGTTGCACTCGCTGATCACTGGGTTTAGATTGTGACAAGAGAACCCTAAACCACATTGAGCAGAAAAGGTTGAGAAGAAAAGAAGCAACGAGGCATAGCCCCCACTATAGGTACCTCTGAACATGTCTAAACACAAGAACTGATTAACTATTAACAGGAGATATCTCTGACACCATCCTTCTGCATACCTTAAATGTGGCATCTTCCGGATCTGCGCTGTGAAAAGATTCAGAAATAACATATGCACTGGCTTGAAGGATCGACACTTAGTTATTAAGCAAGCTACTTTGTCATGTCTCGGTGCACAATGGAATTGAAGCTTTTTTTTGTAAGAATGGTTTATTATTTTGATGAAGCCATTCGAACAGATAGATGATGATGATGAAAGCTTCGGTTGGCTTACCTTGTTTCCTTAGTGGATGACGAGCATGTCTCCTTCGTGGTATTTCGCCACCTTTGTAATGATTTTTCTATAGGATCTTTAATTTGATTCGTAGATTGGCTTTTGTATTGAACTTGCTACTAGTTGAAGCAAGCTGCTAATTTATATGGAAAAATAATATAGGATCTACTTGCTCTCTGTAACAGGTAGTTACTGTTATTTTATTTTGTTGTCGTGGCGTCAGAAATTTGAACTGGAAATGATAAAGGCGGCAGATTTTGTTCAAAGAAACACAGTAAGATTTGGTTCTAGCCTTTGCAGTGCTTGAAAGTAATGCATTTTTTTTATCCTTGAAATCATTACGAGGGAAATAAATGTTTTTCCTCACGATCGAACTTTTATATGTTTTCCTTTCTCAAAAAATAAAATAAAAATAAAACCTGTTAATACAAGATTAAAATGACTGCCTTCTTTCTCTAGCTATAAGTTGCATCAAATGCCGCAAAATTGATTACAGCCAATCCATTATGTTGTTATGTAAACAATTGAAACACGCAAGAAGATCTGAACTTGTCGAAATAAGCAACAAAATTCTTCCAAAAACTGCAGAAGTTTTGTAATATGGGAATCAGACTGGCCAGCAGCATCTGCCACTAAAAATGTTGGCTCGGCAAGTTTAGGCATGCAGTGCAGCTCCACAGCTACCATCGCATGCGATCAGCTGGACAAAGAAGTACATTGATTGAGTATGTTATTTAAGATCCAATCCCATCCGGCATCTCCAAAATTTAGAGATTGATGGCCTTACACACAACAACTGACATCACAAAATCATCCCCCTAATCAGTTATTAAGCTTATATTACAAATAATTAGCACATGATAATCATGCTTATATTGTTAAGCATCGCAAAAATCTGAAGCACCCTACTCTCAAACACTCCCATATTCATCACCCATGACCCCATCAAGACTCCACTTTTCCAGCCTAATTATACCTCAAAAGCATCTCAACATAAAATGAGCACAGCAACAATCACTATTAACGAGGTTCGAAGATCAAGGACTTCGTAAAACTGGTCATGTGCTGAGATGTTGAAAATGGGGCAGATCCGTTGGTCAGGGTTTGGGTGCGCAGTAAAGGTTATTCCTGGTTGATGGGCAGTGATTTCTTATTCTTTCCTCTTATTGAACTTCATGGTTGCTTAATACAAGCGCATTCTTAACAAAACTAGCCTTTATGATCTCTCAAAGAACAAACTTTCTTGTCCTGTACTTGTTTTAGGATCTAACGAAATACTTCTGCTGTTTTTTTTTGCAGTTACATAATGTTCATGCATGTTCTTCTACGTGTCGTGATAGCTGATACACTCTACAAAAAGCAATGAAATCGGGTTCTTGAGCCAGAATTCTCATCTGGTTTTTGTTCTAACTCTATTTGGATTCTGATGTATCCGAGGGACACGTATACTGTCCCTCCCATGTAATTTTTGGCTAGAGAGCTTCATAAACCCATCAAACATGACCGGGTAACGTGAGGCAAGTAGCTCTTCAACCACTGCAACTTTCTTGTATTGACTCAGCTTTAAATACTCGCACTTTCTTCCACCAAGACTATGCTCACGAAAAATGAGTAAAAGCATGCTTATACGAAGATCTTTGTTTGGTACTATGTAACAGCTATTTTTTTTTAATTTTCTAGTTTTACATTATTATTTTTATATAAATTTTAAAAAATAAAACAAATATTATTTTAATATATTTTCAAGTAAAAATTATTTTAAAAAAAATTGTCTACTATATTTCCAAACCGACTGTAAATAAATATACTTTATGATGTAATCATTTTTAATTAATAGTGAATCTTCAACTATTAGAAATCATTATTTTAATTAATGGTTTCTAAAATAGATGCCATAATATTTATTTATTAATTTTATCTGTACTCTCCTTTGCCATGCACGTTAATATAGCAAGAAAAAATAAAAATAATTAAACTATCATGAAAACAATAAATAAATAAAACTAAGTTACAAACAAATATAAGCATATAAGGGCCCACTATTGTTTTAATTTAAATTAATTAATTCACCAAAAACATCCAAATCAAATAATAATAATTTACTCTAAATGGGGCTTTCATGCCTCTGACCCAGTTATAAACATCTGGGAGAGAAAGCTAAGTCCAGTGTTGCCGATGACGTACTGTAAGAAGAGTAGATTAATATAAATCATATTGATTTTGACCCGGTTCATAAAATAAAACTAACAAGTTTTACAAGGTACTGAAAGTCAAAGGGCTCCTGTAAAAAGTCTTCTTTGGACAACATCAGATCAGTGGCAGTTAGAACGCACTAAAGGAAAGTAGGGATTGTATATGGTATAAATTGAAAACCTCCTTTAACCAACACTCCACGCAAAAGCAGTTATATCTGTCATGAAAAACAAAATATCGCCACCATCAAGAGATTAGACTGTATTTAATGCTGCAGCTTTTGCGAGCAGAGACGAGTGCTCGGCTAAAAAAAATCACATCAGTGTTCCAGCAAATTCTTGTGATTGAAGCTTCCATCTTGAAAGTTTGCTGATGAGAAATCAGATGGTAACCTTAAACCAAACTACATGCAATTTGTCAAATCCCATGCCCCACTTCCATTAGAGCCATGCTGACTGAGTCTCTTCTTTTTCTATGCTTTGTAGCTTCCACTGACGAGCTGAACATTTCAAGCACCAGTATATATAGAAAAGATAGTCACTCTCACAAATACGTTAAATTGCGTTTGAGTCCTTTGATTTCGCCAACAAATTATAGTATTCTGGGAAAGAAAATCATTTGCTGTTAAATAAGTTATCAGCGACTTGTTCAATGGCAAAATATAATCTTATCGGATGCCTTCTCCGGCAAGACTAAGTTACTGCTTCTCCAGGTTTTGCAGAGATCATCGATCGAGTGCACACAACGGGAAGGCATCGGAAGTAGTGGCTCCGGTTGGATGTCGGTATGTGTTTGTCAGTGCCTTCTTGCTTTCTATCTAGTATTTAGCAGTTTGGGCAAGCCCCAAAAGTTAGAAACTGAATTGGCCTTTAAATCAACCTCCATGTGCATACTTCTGCGTTTGATCTAGTATGCAGGATTAGGGTTAGGTGGTAAGAATTCAAGATATTTAGGTAGCCTGCCGAATCCATCCATTCCTCTTTCAAGTCAGGAAAATTGCTGGTCAGTTATCGAATTCAGTTTTTTTTTTTCTTTTTTACTGGAACAGCAATCTGCTGACCTCAAACTTGTGCTACTTATGTGCGGCAAGTCCGAACCAAAGACAACATGAGAAACTTTAGATTTAAGGAGAAAGCAAAGCATCAAAGGATGCATGTCCTATCCTCTCATTCATTGAAAAGAAGGATAGAATAAATTTTGCCATCCTACCTCCATTGGCACGTTTTCTCAAAATGAGCTTACTGTGCAATAGAAGTGATTTTGTTTTTTTACCCTATTTTAGGCAAGTTTAAAACCATATTACCTGGTAAGGAATATTCTTTAAAAGTGTCCAGTTTATCGACCTTGTCTTGAATTGAGCTCTTAATTGAGGTTTTATGCCGCTAATCAAACTTGAGAAAAACATATTGTCTGAGAGACTTGCCAATCTTCTCGTTTTTTGTTTTGTTTCTCCAGCCCGGCGAAGATTCAACTGCATTATCTAGTATTGCTGAACCCTTGCTGACATTGATTTCAGAGGTCATTGAATCTATTACATGGATTGAACTAGAAAAGGAAAACTTCGCTGAAATTGGATGCTACATTTACCGAGTTTTCCCAGTCATAATGGAGTTGCAGAAAGCTGTGTGCACCCCAAATAATGCAGCAGAAATCCTTCAATCCCTATCCAGAAGCGTCACCGAGGCCAAGGATCTTGTAAACAAATGCCAAAGAGGCACCTCATCAAATTCTGAATCTGAACTGAAAAGCAGCATGTCACATCTGGAAAGGGTGATAAAAGAGATGGGCGCATGCTTGACCTTGATACCTTCATCAACATTTCAAGACCAAAAATATGCAGAAGTTGCAGTTCAAGCTCTTTCAAATGAAATGTTGAGTGCTAACTTTGAAGTTGGCCAAAGCCAAGGATTGCAGACCAAAAAGCTGGATCCACACAAGTCTTTCTCAGAGGAGGCACGAAACGAAGAATCTTTAACAATAGAATCAGATCTCTACCCTGCCAGTGCTGAAGTGTCCACAGATAATTCTCGGGTACTAAACACTCCAGACTTTGTAGAATTCCTGGAACCCAGAAGTCTCTGCAGGCCAAGGAAATACATCAGCAGTAGCAGCTCATCAACATCATTGGCAAAGATGACTGATCATATAGAGCCTTTGTATCAAACTTTCTACTGTCCATTAACGAAGCAGATCATGGATGATCCAGTGACCATACAAAGTGGAGTGACATATGATAGGAAAGCAATTACCGAGTGGGTGGAAGAGTCTGATAACTCGCAGGATTTTTTCTGCCCAACCACAGGGCAGAAGCTGCCGAGCAGAGTTCTAAAAACTAATGTACCTCTCAAGAACACGATAGAGGAATGGAAAGAAAGAAACGAGGTAGCAAGGATAAAATCTTCACGTTCAGCTTTAGTCGTGTCTGCTTCACCGAGTATGGTGCTCGAAGCAATAAGGGATTTGCAAGACATCTGCAAAAGGAAACAGTATAATAAGATACAAATTCACAATGCTGGAATACTTCCATTGCTTTTTAAGCTTCTGAAGGACAAAGATAGAGATGTTAGATACGCAGCACTGGAGTTATTACGAGAGTTGGCAAAAGACGATGATGATTCCAAGGTTAAGCTCTTCTTTTCTGAAATGTTTACATGATATCATAAGTAAAAGAAAAGGTAGAGTACATCTGTGTTTGCGTGCATGTGTCATGATTTCAGAATGTCATCCAGAGGATATTGGCAGTCAAATTTCTGTCTCAATGTTCTGAAAATACGTAACTCGGAAAGAAGATTTGCTCTCAATTGGTTAAATCAATGTCTACCAGTATTCTCATCAGGAACAAAAACTGTTCAATTTTCAAAAAAGACACTCATATTCTTCATCTTGTTTCGAGAGAAGTTTATATCACCAGCCAACACACTATCAACCAAGCCGTTTGCTTGGCGAGGAGGCTTTTATGTGAATCGGTGCATTTGCCTCCAAGGAGGCTCACCTGCAATGGCTTAGTAATTAGGCTACCATAATTGACCAAAACATGGCTGAAACTTCGGTTATATGTAACATGCATCTTTTTGAAAGAGCCTCAACAATTCAAATTGTTCTCTATGGGTCTGGATATGAACCCTAAATATGAGAGGATGCACGTTTATCTAGAAAACAAGCCATTGAAATCCATGAATACAATTTCCAGGAACTATAACTCAACTCTGATGATTTTCTGTGCAGATAATGATTTCTGAAGTGGTGGACATGTCAGCGGTAATCAAGATGATGTCAAGTGGACACCAACCCATAAGGCATGCAGCGCTACTACTTCTACTTGAGCTATCAAGGTCCGAATTATTGCAGGAGAAAATTGGGTCAGTTCCTGGAGGAATTCTGGTGCTGATCAGGATAAAATACAACCAGTCTGATGACGCCTTCTCTTCAGAAAAAGCAGATGAAATCTTAAAGAACCTGGAGAGTTCTCCAGAAAATATCAAGAAGATGGCAGAAAATGGACTATTCGAACCCCTTGTAAAGCATCTCACTGAAGGTAACTCCCGAAACCTGTCACACCCTACCAAAAGCATAGCCAGGTCCAGTCTGTCATGTGAAAAATAAAAACTATGCATTAGCAAGCATGTGAAAAATAAAAACTATGCATCAGTTCAGATTGATTTAAGATTCACTTTTTTTAATTTAAGTGGTTCAAACTAGTCAATCAAACAGTGGCTATTAGTTTAAGAGAATTGGTTTTTCTGGACAGCCTAATTAATGAAAAAGAATTTCCTCATGTGCAAATAAATATTATATGCCTCAACAACGTTAATGGAAATTCAAAATAAACAGGTTCCGAGGAAATACAGACAAAAATGGCTGAATACCTTGGGGAAATCGCACTTGGACATGACAGCGAAACTTACGTGTCTGAGATGGCTTCTCCACCTCTTATCAAAATGGTGCTTAGTGGAAACACTCTGACCAGATCAGCAGCATTCAAAGCTCTTGCAAAAATTGCATCCTGCCATCCAAATGCCACAATACTTGCAAAATCTGGAATCGTTCAAAGAATGGTTGAAGAGATGCTCTCTCGAAGAATCCACGGTGAACCAATGAACTCAAAAAGTGAAGCGGCTGCGATACTAGCAAATATATTTGAGGCTGGACTTGACCTTGAGAACCTCCAAGTAAATTCTCACGGCCACATATTAGCTTCAGACTATGTTCTGTATAGCATCATTGAGATGATCAAGCATACAACTCCTGATGACCTCAACATCAATCTCATTAGAATTCTTTTGTGCCTGGCGAAGTCTCCCAAATCAATGAGCACCATTGTCTCCATGGTCAAAGAGAGTGAAGCAAGCTACATCCTGGTTGAACTCCTCAATAACCCCCATGAAGAACTTGGGATCGCAGCAACCAAGCTACTCATCGGGCTCATACCTTACATGGGACACACTATAGTAGAGAGACTATGCAAAACTGCAGGTCAACCCGAGAACTTAATCCTTGTCATAAATGAAACAACCCGCATCACACATAGGCAGGCAGTTTCATCAACATTTCTTGCTAAACTCCCCCACCAGAGCCTGACACTAAATCTCGCTCTTCTCAGAAATAATACAGTCCCTACAGTATTACAACAAGTCAATCAAATCCAAGGAACCGGTATAAGAACAAGCAGGTATGTAAGTCCTTACTTGGAAGGACTGGTAGGCATTCTGGTCAGATTCACGACCACACTTTACGAACCTCAAATACTGTTTGTAGCAAGAAACTACAACTTCACCGCAGTATTCACAGAAATGCTCATGAAAACATCAAGTGATGAAGTTCAGAGGTTATCAGCAATTGGATTGGAGAATCTCTCGTTGGAATCCATACATTTATCAAAACCACCACAAATAAAGAGAACCAAGTTCTTGAAACTCTTCTACCCACCGAAATTCCTGTCTTCCATTTCATCAAAGAAGAGAAAAATACCCACGTGCCCGGTCCATAGAGGGGCTTGTTCCTCGCAAAACACATTCTGTTTGGTTGATGCAAAAGCAGTGGAGAGATTACTGGCATGCTTGGGCCATGAAAATTTTGAGGTTGTTGAGGCTGCTTTGTCAGCAGTGTGTACTTTATTGGATGACAAAGTCGATGTTGAGAAGAGTGTTGGCATGTTGTGTGAAGTGAATGCCATACAACATGTTCTGAATGCTGTGAAAGAACACAAGGGAGAAGGTTTATGGAAAAAATCCTTCTGGATTATTGATAGATTCTTGGTGAAAGGAGGGAGTAGGTCTGCCTCAGATATATCACAGGACAGGTTGTTACCTGCTACTCTGGTCAATGCTTTTCACCATGGGGATACTGATACAAGGCAGATGGCTGAAAAGATCTTGAGGCATTTGAATAAGATTCCTAATTCCCCTACTTCCCACTATACCATGTAGAATCCTAGTGCAATACACTGCTGCTTCTGAATGCAAAAAAGTTCTGGCTTGAAGTGTATTCTCATCGTTACAAAGGTATGTCAAGCATTGGAGTGTTATCATGTGAACTGCTCAATTTTGATCTTTGAAAGCTAAAAATAATAATAATAATGCATCAGCAAGTTTTTGTTTTTGTTTTCTGACAGTTATGTAGAGTTGGAAAGACGAGGTAACAGAGGAAAAACTACTGTTGTATAGTTTCAGGTCGTTTAGAAAAAGGAGAGCTGGGACTTGCTTTATATTGGAAAAAAAGCTAGTGTATATAGATTATATAGATATTGGCTTCGATGTCACGAAATTTCTAATAGATCTTGGTGGCTTCTCAAGTGCTCTTGGAGAAATTCAAGGGTCCCGATCTTGAATTGCCTTTTCCGTAATGACAGAGAACAATTCTTCGAAATGGTTTCACAGTTTTGAATTTTGATCACAAACTTCCAGAAAGATTTCGATGGGGATGTTTGAAACATCCGGTTCAACGAGATTGGGCATGAACATATACATTTCAAACTTCATGCACAAGCGAACTGGATTTTGCTCTTCGAAAACAAAAGGCATTGCCTTTTGAGAAAGCACCACAAAAATTTCTTTGTTTGGTCTTCTTGTATATGAATCGGCTTTGATGCTCCAAATTCCCCGTCCCAGCTCCAAATTTCTTTGTTTGGTCTTCTTTTATATGAATCTGCTTGAGTTCCAATTTCCTTTTTCAGTAACTGCTGCGTAAAAATGTCATTCTTCATTCAATTTATGGATGAATGTTGAGGGAGTCCATGTTTATTACTACAGCAGTTGCATTTCAAATGACACGAGTCTTTGTCTTTATGTAAAAAGATTTGCAGAGTGCATGGTAGCGATTGATTTAAGACTCACAATTATCTGTCGATCATGTCGTTAAACATTACTGCATAAATTGCTGTTCACTGTAAAATAAATAATCATTTATTATTTTTTTCATCCTCGGGCATAGTACTATGAATACGTACGAGAGGTACCATGATCTACGTAGGAGTAAAATATGTTACATTTCCTTCCCATTAACCTGCCTACCCAAACCAAGACACCCTTGACTCAATACCAACACAAGTATGTTCGAAAATGCAATCCTCTTCGAATTATAAAACCCATCTTTCAACATCAAGCTATAAGATTTAACAGCCTCCCTAACTGAGCTATTGAGCACGTACCCCGAAATAAACGAGTTCCAAGAGGCGTATTCTTGGATTGGCATGATACTAAAGATCTCTCGCATAGCTTTTGATAAATCCCTAGATTTTAAGTAAGCAGAGAGCATGGTGTTCCACGAAAAGAGCTTGTTGAGGCGTTTTGTCAAACACATGCAGTGCGTAGGTCTTATTGCCGGATCACCATATGCGTCGATGAGATTGTTGCAGAGAAAGGTGTCTGGGTTTGTTAGGGTCTTCATTATGCGGCAATGGAGCTTCTTGGTCTGGGGATTCGCCGCAGAGTTTTAGCAAGGAAGAGCAGGAGTTATAGGAATTCGTCATTGTTTTATTGACAATTTTATTTTTGGCGGGAATGGGGAGGGAAGATAAGGAGAGTTGCAAACTGGCAACTGAGGGATAACAGCCTGACAAGACTTGAATCTGAAATTAGAGGATCTACTGAACATCTAATTTCTCTTGCAAATCCAATCCAGGAGAAACCGCCAGACCCTGCTGGCGGCAACGCAACTTTGCTTGCAGTTGAAGTTGAAAAGATGGGAGGGCTTAACTGCATAGCACTCAACTAATATGGAAAATGAACTGTTAGAAAAATGCAAGCGTGGGGTTTATTAGGTCAATACTACAAGAACTTGAGGTTCATAGAGCGCTAAACTATTAACATGTTCTTGACCTGATTTAAGTGGCAAACGCTAGTGGCAATACAATTTTACCCCAATTCGATATATTCTGTAATAGTACACCCATTTCCTATACCAGAAAAAAAGGTTGAAGATTTATACAGGAAAAAAAATTGAATCCAAAAGTAGTGAAGGCTCGACGATATAAAATGAAATAGAGAAAAAATAGCATGATATACTGTCCCTGAGGGATTCCCATGGTTATGTAAATTACACGAGCTTCCCATTAGCCTATCTTATGAGATCATTGAGAGGGTCAATCTATACAATTTTAAATTCTTACCCTCAAAATTATCCATTTCCCATTTCTGGTAACAAGGATTACGATGCTTAAATGAAAGAAGCATGGAGGCGGCGGCGGCGGTATTGAATTCCTTCATCAGTCATCAGGTAAAATCCCAGCTCAATAACAGGTGCCTAGCCATCCAAACTCTCAAAACCCTGCTGTAGTCCTGCAACTAACCTCCAGGCTTCAAACTGATCAGCCAGAAGCATCTGTGATTTTTCCACTCTCTAATCCTCGAGAATATTAATTAATACAGGCCAGAATAAAATGCATCAAGACGAAGGAGAAAATTAAAGTTCAACTTTCAAATGGCCTGGTGGCAGTGGCTCTGCAACAAAAAAGAAGCATCAGGATCATTTGGCTTATAGCACGGGTCATAATATATGGCAAGCTGTAGAGCCATACCATTTACATCTTCGCTGTCGTGGGGAGCACTGGTTCCATAGCTCATCTGGACAACATTGTGGAGCTCATCATCCCATACATTGGGTAGCTGTTGTCAAGAATATCAAAACAAAGCAAATTGTAACACAAGGGATTCCAGTGAAAGTTTCCATTGCAGTTCAAGGTCAAGATATCACCAGTGGTTTGATTACGAGACAAAAAATTGCATGAAAGTCTAAGCCCACAATTATCCTGCAAGTGTTGCACAAGGATTCCTAGAGACTCTATGCCTTTGTTTGATTAATTTCTTTACACGATGCATCGATTTAGATCTTATCTACATACATCTTTCATACAAGCATTTCTAGCACCATGTACTACTATTCCTGAATTTATTTTTTTATTTTTCAAAAAAACAAGTAACGAGGTAATCATTAAATAAAAATCCAGATATAAATGTACCTGAGCAGGTTCCTTGAATCCTGAAGTCATGGATGTCAGTTGAGAATTAATGGTTCTCCGGATTATGTCAGAGTGACTGTCCATTCCAGAAAAAGCAGTGGGAATAAGTCCTGGTTGAGATGGAAGTGATGGGGGATAAGCCATAGGCATCTCCAAGGAAAATGCCAGAGAAGATGGAGGAACAGCATGCAACTGAAGCATCTGACAACAAGATGTGTTTTTGTGGCTCAGATAAAGCATATGAAGTAGCATTTTAGTGAACCATTAGCAAATTCTTGGTCATGCAAACCTTGGGGGAAAACACATCTTTTGCAAGGAGTCCTTCTATGTTCAAATCCAGCCTTGGATTCACTGTAGCAAGTTTCATTGATAGAAACTGGAAAAGGATAAAAATGATCCATTTAAACCAGTCCAGAAAATAATTCATATAATCAAGCTTAGATATCCAAACAAACTTTTGATGAAATGAACAATTGAACCTCTATGAAACAGGCTAATTGAAAACGGGAACAGATTCTCACTGCCTTACCTCAACCTGCCGCTGCAGTGATTGCACATAGTTAATGATTTCATCTAGCATCACTGCCTTCCCTGTGACCTGCAAAATCCAATTGATAATATGAATTGAAATACATTAGCAATTGAGTTATCCATAGAATTCACTACATGTTAAGTTATCAAAACCAACAAACCTACCTTGCTGCAACCAGGTACAAGGTCCTGTAGAAACTTCATCCTTTCACTGATCTTCTCCCTTCTCACCTGCAGTCAGAATCAATCATCTCGAACCCAGACAACAAATTATATATTTTTTTTTTAAATCCATTTATGCGATAATAAAAAGAACTTACTCTTTCTGCAAGACTATGGCTGTTTGTTGCCTGGCCTCTTCGTGCTCTGACATGAATATATTCTTCATTTGGTTGATCTGAACCTAGAGACCCCTGCTTACCTTGTTTACCAGGATCCTTGCTGGTAGTTGAATTTGGTTTTTGGTCTCCCTTCGGTTGAGTTTCCGGGCTGCCCTTAGCAGGTTCAGCAGATTGAGGGGTTCCCTTGGCCTGATCGAACTCGGCATCCTACCACCGAAAAAAAATGCTCATTACAAACAATTTAGAGTCCTTCCGGCATGACTTGTAAAAAGTGACTTTTCACTCATGTCATAATTCAAATTTTATATTTCACAAATAAATTTGAAAAAAAAAATGTTAAATGATTTTAAATAATAAGTATGTTTGGTTAAAATGATTCAACACCTTTTTTTTTTAAGAGATGCAGTATAACTTTTAAAATAGAAATTATTTCTAGCCGAACATAAAGGCTCAAATCAACCCTTTGGAGGAAGCTAGGTAGTAAAACGTTTTAGATCAAAAACTATTTCTAATTAAACATATTTATGACTTTCCAATGAGTTAAAAGTTTAAGAAAACACAGCAGGTTGAATCAACATGTACCAAACAGAACCTTAATCAAAATACCACCACTTAAGAAAACAAATTAAGAATCATGGTTGCTACCTGTCCATTCCTCTTTCTTTTCTTTGAGTCAAGGCTCTTAGCTGAAAGTTCCCTACAGTTGCCCTCCAACATTGATGGTTCATCTTGACCACCACCGCCACTGAATTCAGCTTCATCAGAGGCATTACCAGACCCAACCATACCCTGTTTTGCTTCATCACGAGATCGTGCAAGGCTATCACTTTTTGTCTCATTCTTGAGAAGGCTCCCTTTATTAGTAGCCATATGGTTAACAGACATAGAAACATCTTTGGAAGCATCAACGGCTTTCATGAAATTCTTAGGAGCTTGTCCCCCAGATACTGATTTCATCCCACTGCCCATGAAATTCTCTCCGGTTCCCTGCATCATCCCCCCGCCCCTCGAAAAAAGACCCATAGACTCAGGAGCTCCAAAAGGATTCACCATATCATTAAAGCTCTCACCATTGAAGCACGAAAACCTGGCAGCACGCTCAATGAATGCAGAATCAGCAGGAAACTGTGATAAGCTTTGAGGGAGCATCCCAGAGGCATTTGGCAAGAAAAATCCACCTTTCAGCATTGAATTAGGTGGATTCCACCCCATTTCTAGTGTTCTATCAATACCATTTCTCAATGAAGCAGGGACTCCTTTTCCAATCCCTACTGTGTTTGAACTGCTTGCAATATTTTGAACACTACCATCACAAAAAACCAAGTTCTGTGAATTGGTGGGATGTTCCCACATGGATGGCCCAAATGAATCTATCACAGAAGCAGAAGAGCAAGAAGCAGCACCTGCTAGATCTCCTCTACAAACTGACATCTGATTATCAGTGGGGATCAAACCCAGAGATGAATTCGGTATACTTGTACTGTTAAATCTCCGGTCTAAGGACATATCACCAGGAGAATGGTAGTTGATAGGATTATTATTGCTCCCTTCTAACTCAAATTTATCCTTGTCCCTCATATCCATCTCTGCTTTGCAAGAATAAGCAAAAGTAGCCAACAGAAACACCTTTCTCTAACAGTTCACAGTTGTACTTGAAATATCAGCAAATAGTCTATAGAGTTCTAGTGAAATAGAAAGTAAATATCAAAATTAACTAACCCTACAGAATTCTCTACTGGCTCAATAAGATTAAAGAGGAAGAGACTGAAAGAAGTTGGGGAAATGGTAAATTAAACTTAAACAGTGCCCTCCAGTTTGTTCTGTCTATACAAAGAAGCTTCAATCAAACCAAAACTATAAAAAAGTTTGAACTTACAGTGTATGAAACTTTAGAATTCACCGTGGTAAGAAGATATTCCTTCGAAAGCTCACTCTACCAAACAGAAGGAATTACCTAAAGGCAACTATATCTATTTTAGCTAACTAATCTACAAAGACACCAGTTATTAGAACTAAACAAGAGAGACCCACTTGAGTTAATGCCTTAAAAACACAAAAGCACTGAACTTGAAGCCCCCCAGAGCCCAAAATATGAACCAGAAGATCAAAGAAACAGAATTGCCACCATTTCCAAAGCTAACCCACCAAAGAACTAGAAATGTACTACAAATTGAAACGGAGTAAAGGAGCCACAAGGACGCAAGAAACAAGACAAATAGTACTAACTAGTAAAAAGAAGAGCGTTTCAAAGGAAAGCTGGAAAAGGGTGCGGGAAGAAGGCAGTCAAATAAGAAAACAAAAGAGCATTGATTTCAGGACAATAAATAGGCCATTCAAAACCCTAGTCAGAGCTGAGGCAGCAGAACAGAAGCTAAAAGTGGCAAGGGAAAGATACCCATTTCGATTCTGTGTGACTTTTGGTACCCTGCTCGACGTTCAAAGTTCAAACCTTTTTCCACTCAAAAACAGCTTTTATTGAGTTCTTTGGGTTGGGTTCGGTTCTGTTCTGTTCAAAACCATCCTTACATACACCCAAACACGCACAAGTGATATCGATTATCGAAAGACAAAGAAACAACCTTTTTTACTTAGATAAAATGAAAGATGGGTATTCGTGTATTTGAAGGGAAAGGGAAAGAGAAGAGTATTGGCAAAGGCCCTGCATTTATACCCACGCTTGCATCAAAAAGAGAGCTCTTGATGATTAACCACCGCCACTTGCTACTGTAAAAATCTTATATTATTACAAACCTTCACCGATTCCCACCTCTTCTTTAATAACTTTACTTTCTTCCTTTCCTTCCCCCCCTTTAATTGTATATTTTCAAGCCAAATATCTGATGATGAAAATTAATTTTCTAATTAAAGTAGTCTAATGCATCTTTCATATCAATTTGATGAATTTAATAAAATAAATTATTTTGCTACTAATCTCCAACCACCTATCCTTCTCTATGGGAGTTAATAACTTTACTTTCTTAGGCCGTATATAACTCAGTCTTGGCTTTTCCTTGCTTAGCTTAGCCAGCAACTGACACTGCCAACTTTCATTAAAAAATCCTCGGGAGAAGAGCTTCTCAATGAATTGTTTGTTTGATCAAGGACTCAAAATCTATCTATCTACCCTCATTTTCTCGCATATTTTTTGTGCTCTTCAAAAAAGTAAACTATGAAACTGCAGTCCTGTACTGTACCTTATTATGATAGCTTGAATGTCTTATCTGATATTCTTGGATTGATTGTTCAAGACCTGCGAAACAGGAATCTGAAAATAATGAAAAACAATTTCTTATTTTCCTTGCTGTTTTTTTGTCGTCTAAACAATGACCTGTTGATGTTCATAAATCTGGACACAACTGGCAAATCTTGTTCCCAATCTAGTTCTCTCGTGTATTATTTGAAACTTAACACATCACATACCAGGATGGTTTAGTGTAGTCTAGTCTTAAATGCTGTATTAACGCGGATCAACTCATCAAGTGATGCAATTCTAGCTCTTCCTCGAGGACAAGACTCAAAAGATTGAATTTTCTCGTGGAACAAATTTATAGTCTACTTGACATCCACCTCATCTTCAGGTGACATTATCCTATACAAACCAACCCAGTTGAACTGATACATGTAAAGCTCATGCATGCTTGGTGGCAATTAATAATTGATGATGTTATCTATAGAAAGTTTCCTCGATGCAAATTGAGATGTAAGAATACATGGCCTAGATCTTTCTTGGTCAAATGATTTAGAAAAATAGTCAAAAATCCAAATTGAGTGTTCGCAAGCTATTAAAGACGTATCTAAAATGTGATAATAAAAAATCTGAAATTTACACGGCAAGTATTGGATTTGCGGAATTATAATCCCTTACTCTAAAAAAATCTAGAAAGAATAAGATTCCTCTTATCAAAAAAAGCTAATGAAGGGTCAAGATCTAATTTGTTTTTGACAAACTGGGGGAATCACCTGCAAAAGTAACTGAATCTAATGGCTATGATCATCATGCCTTACCTAGATCTCAGATTTGACCCTTAAAGAGTTTGAACTCTTTAATCCCTTCTTTAACAAGGTTGGCCTAAGGTCATCCATGAATTTTATAAGAAATAAAATACAAAATTAAAGATATTTTTATATGATTCTCCAAGCTGGTTGCAATTCTTAACTCCTTTACACTGTTGATGGACTGGCCCTCTCTCTCTCTCTCTCTCGTGTCATTATTAGTTGGCCTTGGGACTTGCAAAACCTCAGAGACCCAAGCTGTAAAATAATGGAATCCTATTCTTTATATGTTACGGATAGAGTGGTGTTCTTTAATTAAAAACATATTAAAATACTTTTTATTTGTAATATTATTACATTAGAGTTAAAACCATTGAAAAACAATTTTAAAAAATATTGATATTTATTTAAATATAACTTCAAACACGTATTCACCATCGAGCATTAAATGCAATACAAAACATGAACATGCATGCTCTATATATAGAATAAGAGACCCTTACATAGAATCATATCCTAATACTCTGTACAAGAAACCATGAACAAAAATCTGTGAAGATGCAGTCCAAAAGGGAAGGGCTGAAGGCAGTCTAAATAAATAAATAAACCCTATCACCCAGTGAAGAAAAAAAAAGGGATCGGATTCCCTGTACTGTTCTCCCCGATAAGATTTTGAGGAAGCCAAGACGGTGGCAAATGGAGCACTGCCACATGTATTTGTTTGCCCTTTTACGGGAGGCCAATTGAATTGTGTGTCCACGTATTTACTATACTATACAATAAACTCGGTATTATTTTATTATAAATCATTATTCTGTAATATAGAATATGGTCAGTGAGGAGTTGGTTCACGGTTGGCACTGGCTCTTCTTTTGGGGAAAAGCTAAGACCAGGCAAGCAACCCAATCCCGTCCAGAGCAGCATGGGATGGGGATTCGAGCTCTCTTAAGCAGAGCTTCAGAATTCTTTGACCCAGATCAAAGACTGTATCCATCGTTGATGATTACCCAGTGACGTGGAGACGTTAGTAATTAATGGAGTGGATTTGGTTTTAGATTTAATCAGCTAAAGTAAGCACGTCTGGGCTCTATATCAATGCACAAATCTATAACTATCATCACTGTACTTGAAAATACCTCAACTACAATGCGTTCATATTTATCGTACGGCCCTTGTAGATATAATTATACTCAAGGCTAGCGTGCTAGCTGCAGTAACGTAGCCATGCAACTCTCAAGTAATCATCCTACCGACAACAGACAACTAGGTGGGCATATACATTCCTCTGGCGGGTAAATAAGCTCTGACATTTTCAGCCATACGCCATGGATTCATACACGATCGAGCTCAGTCGACTAGCTAGCACTCAACTGTTATTATTTTGTAACCGAGAGATTTGAATCCAAAATCTCGTGATTAAAAGTAGATATAAGTGATCTAGCGAACAGTTCCATTAACTTGAGGGGAGGGGGGTTATGAATGTCATCACATCTTCAATTTTAAAAGTAATTAACATATCTAAAAATTTAAATGGTTATGATTATAATTTATATTATTCTTAATATATACGACTTATAAACGTGACAGACGTTAACACTTAATACCGCCTCGCCTTAAGAAACCACCATTACATTTCGTGGCAATGATGGAGATGTTGAATGGTAGAGAGGGAAGAATGCGAGTCGGGTCTACAAGTGCCATGAAAAATCGCCTTAAAGCTGAAAGAGTCTCATCATTTCAAAACATGATGAGATTTTATTGAGTATATAGTTTTCAAACTTTTGCGAGCTGGCCTCTTTTGGTCCACTTTTCTGAATTTCCCTTTTCGTTTAATCATCACAAGATGCCCCCCCTCGAAAATGTAAGCACCTTTCTGGTGTGTGTTTTCCTGGAAACCCCCACTCACTCTCTTCTTTCACCAAGCTTCTGCTCATGCTTGTACGAAAACTAGATGTTAGGCACGGGAACCCTAGCTAAGGCTGGAGAATGGAGATAAAAGAGTGCCGGCTGTTCTAAACTCTTTGTCCGCTCAATACAGATGATTGTCCCGCAGAAAAAAAATATTTTTTTGTAAATGTGCGAGGGCCAGACATTTGGTAGATAGCTATCAATTCACGAAAGCCTTAGCTGGTTATGGTTAATTGCTCAAGATAAGTCCAATATAAATAAAAATCACAGTGATTTCGTATCTTCTTCATCATCTTATATTTGTTGAGACACTTTCGCCCACATCTCTTGGTGTTGGGCAACAATTGCTGAGACACCTCACATTTTGACAGACTTATAATTATGTATGTAAGCAATCTACTTATAGAGGACGGATTTTATTTTGTTTCGAGGCACCTCCATTGCTACTCTCTCACTCGAAAACAACATCGAACATTAGGTGACTTGGGAGTTGAGACAATTAATGCTGTATATATTGACCTTAGCAACTTTGGTTCGCGCATTTGAGCTGGCTTTTACTACTCGATGAAGAATTTTCCAGGAAAATCTTATCATCATCATCATATACTGTGTAGTTCATAAGAATCTTCTACTTAAATTGTAGGTCCTTTGCTGTATCTTATTAGAAATTAAACTTGCATTCATCCAAAAATCTAAACTGTACGTTGGGAAAACTGAGAAAGCCAAGGCAATTACCTTTGTATTTTAATTTTATAGATGTAGGGTTAATTTACATTCTTGACATCTCCAAATATAAAAACTCATTACCACAATTTCCTATATTTCTTTCTTCATTTGATGGAGTGCAGAATTTAAAGATAGCAAGCTATACTCATGATATATGAAGATTATTGTTGAAAACAAAACGTGCAGATCTGGCCTACGAAGAGCAGAAAATTATATGAAAACAAGTGTGCTTTATACAGATTAGGGTTCTGGTATTTCCTATGGGCTATATATTCAACAACTGATATGATCACCCATATACAATCCAACACGTATACTGGCCTAACCATGTGAGTACGTGACCCCATCCATGTACAATGGTCTTTATAAAAAGACCGATCGCACAATTCTGGGCAAAACATGATGAACGTTACTGAGTGTGAATGATATATTTAGGATCTGAGCGTTAAAGAGTGCATTAGATTTACTAGAATTATCAGTCGTGGAATACTTTGATTAAAAATAAATTGCCCACCACCCCATTAAGTCTTGCTGGCCAACTTGAGCCGGATTTATGATCTTCAAATCAGACCAATACTGACAGTCTAATTAACCATGCACGATACGAAGCTGTCAAAAACTTGTCGTCTCGCATTGGATTTTGTCATGTACTCTATGATTGACACTCTCAATCTTTAATTATGAACAACTTTTTATTCAAGTGTTTGTTTCCATCCAATTCAGGAAACCAGAAATGACATGCTTTAATTCCACGAACAGTAAGCAGCGTCTTGGTCTAGTGGTTAAGAAGAGTTTCTCCCTTATTTTCACCCAAGTTCAAGATTTGTCAGGCACGGTTGTCATCCCGTGATGTCTTATATATTAATTGAGCTTGCAAGATATTCAATAAATCAAAAAATTAGTTGTAGTGCGCGCAAGCTAGTCCAGACATTCCGGTTATATATAAAATAAAAAAACACCTGCCAATGCGTAAGTTCAAAGGCATGGCGTTAAACATCCACTATAGATATTACGTGCTAAGGAAGACGGTAGTGATGTTAATAGCGACCAAATGTTCACTATCGCCATGTTTCATGTATATGTTTAGTACTCTCTCTCTTTTCTTTCTTGGTGTTTTTTTTCATGACTAGGGACTCAAATTCATCTTCTTCTTTTTAGTGAAATTTAATTAAATTTTGAATAAACGTATAACTAATTCAATGTAACTGTTGACTGTGACAGACCAATTAATATATCAATTACTTAGATAGGCAGCACCTAAAAAACAAGAAAAGGCCCCAAAAAACGAATGAAATTTAATTTTAACATATTATCCAATAAATGTGAGAAACCAACATGGGTCTCGAAAGTTTATATCGCATCTCTCAAACCAAGGATATATCATCCTTGTGAGTCTTACTCTGCGGCGCATCTCCCTCGACAAACTTTTGAGCATAAAAGCAATGTGTGTTCTAAGTAAAGTAAGGACCCAAAGATTCTTGAGAGCACGTTTTTCTTACTAATCTGTCCTGATTGGATTGTCTGTCTGATAGAAAAACAAAAGTGTTTCTACTTTCTTCATAGAAGCTCGGTGAGTGCGATCGGGGTCGAGGCAAGGGCTCGTGGTTCACATCTCATTTACTGAGAGGAAATAGACATCTCATATGCAATATATATATATATATATTAGTTTGAGGTTGACTTGATGGGATCCCGCAACTGCATTATAAATCTTGATTTGAGATTTTTTGCAGGCATTTCTCATTAGATAAGAGATTGAGCATTTTGCCATTAGAGAATTTTGTTAAGATATCTAAATTAAAATATCTCTCATGCAATTAATTCCTATAAAAGAATAAATTTTGAAATGTAAATCGATGTCTAAATTAAAATATCTCTCATGCTTTATTTATTTATTCATTTATTTTTATTTTTCAGAAAACATGTTTTCCACCCAACTATTCTAGTACTTCTGAAAATTGAATGAAAAATCTTAACCTACACGCATCAGAAGCCATAGTGGTCCAGCTCTAAGACATATGGGGCTGCCATGACAAGTAATTTTATGCATCTCGAGCTCAACCCCTCTTTATTATTATTACGTCCATGGTTATCAATGACATGTGCAACCAGCACAGTTAGTTGAGCTCCTGAATTCACAATAACTCAAGTCCTTTGTAAGGTCCTAACATCGTGAATGCTGCACCACATCACCTTTTTTTTCTTACAAAAATAAAAAATAAACAAACTTCATGATCGTGGGGTACATTTCATTGTTGATGCTTGACAATACAAGGCGATGGCCATTCAGACAATGACCAAACTGCCGTATCAAAGCACCGAAGCAACCATTTTTTTCACCGTCCGGTCCAAGTTCCACCAAGTTATTTGCAATCTGTTTTAAGAAATAAATCTTGTCACTTTGTTTCTTAAAATCAAATTTACGTTATTTATCATTCTGCATTTAATTAATTTCACCAATATTATCTGTAATCTTATCCAAATCCTAAAACAGATCGATGGGAAAGTGGCAGCAGTTATTCACAGTGGGGAAGAAATCATGGAATCAATGGAAGTCAATCATGAAAATTCACAAAGTCTCTTTAAACTCAACCCCGCCCCACCACAGAAAGAGAAATTAACTTCTCTCACCTGAGTGCAGCACTTGAATTTCGGGAAAAATTCTGACTTGTATCTTTCTCCTGTGTTGTTAAGTAATTGAGCCGACTATAACTTGACAGTTTGTATGTGTATGCAATCTTGGTCAGGAGCTCAGGCATATTTGAGATCGCGGTTTAAGTTGTAACTGGATAAATGATTTATGATATATGATTATTATACCGATTCATCAGTCACTGGTCAATGACCGGCGCCCATTCATGGCTCATTTTAAACTCGGCCACCAACCACACAGATCCCATTAAATCAAAGGTTTTAATTATGAAAATGAGAGGGAGGTGGTGGTAATAGTTAAGGTCATACAAACACACACAAAAAAACTCTGATTCTTTGCTTGGATCCTCTTCAAATTAACCCCATCAAGATTTCTCGACTTTTTTTCTGTTCTCTAGGCTCATTTTTTATATGTAGGTTAGAATGTTATTAATGAAACGTGGTTCTTCTGGGCTTTGCATGCTGCAGTCTTCAATGGAAATAATGCTTTATATTGCTGGAGTTTCATTCACTAGAATTTTATGTTCTTACGAGCACCCAGGGAGACAACAATTGTGAGATATTGAGTCTTTTATCTTTAAGAGATGGATATATATAATTCTATGATGGTGTCTGGTTACTGGTGCTCTTCATCTGATCAGAATTATGTTTCAATAGCTAGCTTGACGTGGTAATACTTCAGTGGAACTATGAATTTAAAAATACTGCTCCGAGTCTAGTAAAATTGAGATTTGACAGGTTCTACATTATCATATCTATGGTGGATGAGGCTAGAGTGCTAAGAACATAAGGAGTTATGAGCTAACTACTTATCATTATTTTGAATGCTTTGTGGTTTGTTGCTGAGAGTTGTTTTCTTAGACCTGAGAACTGTAAGTTACATGGTTTGCTTACTGTCATTAACAGTCATCTGTCTGACATGTTTATTGACAGGGAAAGATGATAAGGCCACAGAGTTAATTACCAGCCAATGAGCAGACTTCAAAAGCGAATGCAAACACAGAAAGGCAGACAGCTGAAAAACAAAGAATTGTCCTGAGGATGTTGGAGAAGTCTCTTCAAAGAGAAATTATGGACAAGTCACTTAATATCAAAGAATTAAGAAGAAACAGCAAGAGCAAAATAAATTAAAATGATGGCCAGGAAAATGGTGGTGCACATCATTTACACTTCTTAAAGATTTGTATTTCTATGATCTGCCTGAGTATGGAATGAAGATAAAAGCAATCCTGGTGTTCTTCTTCTCTACAGCAACTCCATTTGGAATTGCAGTGGGAAATGGTTTGTCAAATGTGTACAGTGAGAGCAACCCAACAGCTCTCATGGTTGTGCATGGGAATACTGAATGCATCATCTGCTGGATTACTGAATTAATTGCATGGCGCTGGTAGACCTCTTAGCGACTGACTTCGTGGGCCTAAACTTCAATCCAGTATGAGGCTTCATATTTGGGCTTATATTGCTCTACTCGGCGCAGGAGGCACGTCGCTTATGGCCAGATGGGCTTTAGCTGATTTGAAAATGTGGGCAGGTCTGCTAGATTCTATCATTTTGATCACAGATAAATATATATTCTTGTGGGTAAGTGCTTTATATTTTTTTAATATAAAAATATTAATAGTGTGATTTTTTTTATTATAATATAAATTTAAATAAAATAATAAATCCATACATAATTTTTGTGGAGTGTGAGTACTATAAAATATATGAATTTTAAATCGGTATAAATTTATCTGTTTGATATGTTTCAATAAAATGACTAGCATAAAATTATCATATTTATTAAAAAAAAATTAAATTAGATTTTTTCATATTACGAACTGTTTTCTTTGACTTTTGTAGAAGTTTCCATATCTTCAGATAGCCAAATTGACAGAGAGAGCAATAGCATGCATGCTAACCTTTGGAAATTAGTCTCAAGTTACCTGCTCATTTCAATATCTTAGGAACGTTCTGTTGAATATTCTAGTTGCATGCAGCCCATGTGTATGCAATAAATACAAACAGCGAAGATCCAATAATCCTGAGACAGACGGAAGTTTGGATTACTATAATCGAAGTGTATTGTAGTTTAATGTTTGAGAGTACGATCTTAAAAATATTTTAGATTGTTTTGATTTGTTGATACTAAAATTAATTCTAAAAAAAAATTAAGAAATTGACCCGCTTGTTTTTCGGGCCGTTAAGCATCCATGAACACGTCGTTTCAGAGAAGGGAAAGTAATATGGCTCTGATTGAATTAAAGGGCAGCCTCAAAATCTCTCAGCCCCCAAGTAAAGAATCTTGAACAGGCTTCACCGGATGTATTACGGCTTAACCCTTCCCCGGCGGCCGGTTAGAGCAAAGACCAACTTTGAAGGGCTATTTTGGAGGATGCGGTCACATGCTATGGTAAAATTGCAAGTGCAAATGCAAACAAATTAAAGTTGCTCCATTAAGAATTGGTGGCAATAGTAGTGTTTCAAGCTGTAATCAAAACTTGCTATGATTGCCACTTACGACCATTTCTTTAGCCCTCATGAGTGAGTGGCCTTGGTTTGCCGTGTGAATCTCCTCTGTTCCTCACCCGATGATATTTTTCACGTATCAGGGCCCAGTTTTTCTTGGATTATATTTGCATCTTTTGGTCAACACAAAGTATATAAAGAAATGATTCAAGAAGTCTCCCACTACTTCAATTCTGGAGCAAAGAAAAATTCTTTTTCCCCATCTGACCACAATTAACACCTGATAATCATCTCAAACCCCATCACAAGGATATGAAGGAGCTTGAAGTTTTTGACATAAAAAACAAGAGAAAAACGATGATAGATGGCTTTTTTAAGACTGATCGTTGCATTCCCAGGCAAACAATTTGAACAGCCAAATATGAATCACTAGACAGAACAGACAAGTTTAAAGCAGATCAAGGAAGATCTTGCATTGGATATTGATCAGGTAGTTATTGTAATGAAGTGGCATATTATAAGGTGGCCACACGTATGGTTCAGGCCTAGTCCCAATTCCTAACCGTAACTCATTTAAGTATTGTTTGAATCTCAGGGACATGATGCAATTAACTTGCTAATGGAGACATCAGAAAGCTCTGAAGTTGACATGCTCGCCCGGTTAGGTTCAACGATGTTGATGATTAGTAAAAGGCTTCGTGCATTCTCCACACAGTGCTTGTATTATATGCTTCTGTCATCAGCAAATTGGCTAGGGCTGGAATTTGTGGTGTGAAGAGCAAAAGTTCGAAGAATTCTTAACAAACCATTCTTCTCGGAATTCACATAACATAGCACCTGAGCTGATTAGCCTAGCATAACATCCTTGTAATCTATGTCCCTTCATTTTTTTAAAAATAGATGGGAGTAAAGGAAGGTAACCTGTCAATTAAAAGGAGAAGCTTTGCACGAAAAATATTTCACCAAAGATGTAGACATTTGATCAATAACAACAGTATATTTTTTTTCAACAGAGATAGAGATGGGTCACTGTGGCACGTCTACTGGTTGCAAGTTTGGCAACAAACTGACTTGATGATATTACTAGGAAGAATATAAGATGGTGACCAATCCTGTAATGGAGCAAATATCCAGTTATCAATTAGGCTACTGTGTCGAAAAAAACTTGATCTCTCATCGTTTGACACATGACGCCATACAGTGGCAGTAGCTTGGTAGGAGATAGAGAAGATGTGATAGCTAGCTACATAAAAAAACATAAATTAGTGAATAAACAATGTTCACGATTGATCCTTCAGAAACAGCTAAACAACTTTTAATATCCACGCTGTTAGCGGATTGCGACCAAAATCATACGTGAGCAGGATTAAATGCATGCGTGCGAATCAGTAATATTATTCTCAATGCACCATCCACCACCATTATTATAAAACACAAAGTTATATGCTATCGACAACAACGCAAATGAGAAGATTATAAAATATGTATTGGTGTATTGGCCTTCCAAAGAATGTAGAGGTCATGGGGGGAAAATTAGCAGAGGAGGAAAGGCAAATGAGTTGATGATGATGGCGATGAGCTTATCCTTTTTCAACCAATCACTACAAAAATGGGATGACCCCATTTAGAAAATTTGTGAGGGAAAGAGAGGAAAAGATTAAAGTTGGGTTCTTTGAGTGGGGGAAAGTGGAGACAATGCACACACGGTACAGAGACGATGGTACCGAAAATTTTCAAGTCCATAATGGGGAGGCCTAAAAAAGTTTGAAAACGGAGTTTGATATGGTATCCTGTGGCCTAATGGAATTGGCAGTAGCCTCATTTCAGGTGGTGACACGTGAAAAAAAGACGATTGTGCAACTGAAAATAGAGAGTAATTCATTAGAAACTGCATGCATCTTTCGAAAGCAATAAGAAGCCATACATAGTGGCCCGGATTTTTATTTTCATTTTAGGTACATATTTACTTAATGTATTTATCACCATGGCCCTGGTTCCTTTGCTGTGAAGTTAAAATTTATGGGGAATATATAGAATTCATATATTGAAGTCGAAATGCAGGTTTAAATCTGAACTACGCAGAAATGAATAGCTTATGGAGCTGCAGGTTATGTAATATTCTTGCCAGAATTCTCCTTTCGTATGCCAGTTCCTGTGCGTGCCATACTAGTCAAAGAAAGAGGGAAAGATGCAAGTGGCCATTATCGGAGGTGATCTGACAGGCGGTGCAGTTTTGTGGAAGAGCGATGCGCCGGGCAGTAATATATGGCCCCAGCAGGGAGCATGATCAGTTGTTTCAATTTTATGTGTTACCCTCCCAAAAATGATATTTGGGCACCCATATGGTAGCTGCCAAATCCAGTCCCCCTCCGTACCTAGCACTTATAGTCATTTTGACGGTGCCCTCTCTTTCTGTGCTGCTTTTCAGCTATGGCTATATGCTTAGACTAGGCTAGGCATGAATATATGGGGGATTCGTAATTGTGGATAAGGAAAACAAGTTGCAGCAGCTATATTGGTTGCTGATGATATCTTTTTTCTGTTTTTGTTGTTTTCCTACTAATTGGTGGGACCCTGATTAGCTCCAATATGTTCAATGATTAATCAAATCAAAGCATCTTCATGAATTTTAAGCTGGCGTGGGTTTGCATAGTGTTGTTCTGTGCATTCATTGGCATTTCCTGAGGCTATATCATGCAAAATCTGATTGATATATCTACCGGTAACAGGGCACTTTCTTATTTTTCCCTGTAGCATCCCAGCAATAACAGCATGAGATATGATAGCGGAGCAGTCAATATTATGAAAATGTATAATATAAGCTGATTCAGCAAGAGTGGTGATCGTGCATGTTATAGCCCTAACCTTACCAATGCCACCCTGCACTGTATGCTCTTCTGCAACAATTCAGGCCTAAAAAGTATTGCAGGTTCTAATTCTGATGCTTCCTTTTGGTTCATGATCTCTTTTAAGAGAGGAAAACCAGGGAAATCTTTTATCTAAAAGGACAAGATTTGTCCTGGGATCTTGTTGAATTGCAACGCAGTCAAATTAACATGCATTTGCTGCATCTTGTACTTCATGAGATTATGGACGGCTTGCCATTCACCTTCCACAAATAGCATGTACTAGGCACTCACATTTATCAACTGTAGCGATGGCACATCTTAGCTCTGCGCGCTTTTACCACATAAATTGCTTCCACCTTAGTTTGGCAGGCTTTACATGGTATAAAAAAGATTTTCACCCTCCTTTTCTTTGTAGAGAATGTTCTTTATTTACAGATTGAGTGTCTGAATTGGTTCAGCAACTGAATATCAAATCCTTTACGGTAAATCACAGCTAAATGGCGACTCTAGCTTCATATTTTTCATTTATGTGGTTGAAACCAAAGGTAGCACATTGATCACACATCAAAAGCAAGGGGCGTGGTCAATAATTTTCATTCGTCTCTCTGCTTGCACTGTGTCATTCTTGCACTAAAAACACCACCAAAAGCGAAACTATCATAGTCCATATACAAGGACAGTCACTAGTGGCTCCCATCACATCCCAAACAAATTGTTCAGCAAGGAAAGCACGACTTTTTTTCATGTTCTGTTTTTCTCACCTCTTTTTCAGCTTTTGTATATACAATCTTGCACAAACAGCAAATAACTTTGGCAGGTTGCAGGAGAAAAAGAAAAGCGGAATCCATCACCGAGCTTAATAATTAATGAGGGGATAACCAAATCTATTTGCAGCTTGATTTTCAGATCATGGAAATGCATCTTGCACATCGACCAATATGCAGCCAATAAAAGATTCACAGAGAAGCAAACGATCGGCTGCCCCATGATGACCAAACACAAGTTGAGCTTCGCCTTCTGTGGATATGTTTCGTGAAATATCTGTAAATAAAGAATTTAAGAGTTGAAAGGAATTCGAAGTGAAGCTCCATAGTGGGGGATCATCTCAAAATGAGCATAGTTTATTGCAGAGACTAAAGAAAAAGGAAATAATGGAATATTCAGCTCTGTTAAATAAATGGCATCTACACACTTGCGTTTGCAAGTTTCTGCCTCTAAGATTTGTCTAGACTTTTTTGATCTAATCTTCTTTTAATAACATTAATCCTATATTCCAAACTGGTGGGCCAGAAGGAGATATAGATTAGAATCTGGACATATGATAATAAGAAGGGGGAAAAAGGAGGGGTTAAAACCTAGTATACTTGCATGTTAGAAATTCATATTCTTGAAGAGGCACATATTCCCTGCCATCACGATGACGCCAGTGAGCCCCTTTCCAGTAGGACTGATGTCTGATTAACGGTAAAGCAATGTCTTCCCGTTGGTAATAACGTCTTGATAAAACACATGGTTTAAGACCTTAAAACAAAAGCAAAGAAAGAAAGCATAAAAGTCGAATGGTTTCAAGGAATATTGACCTCCTCTTCCTTGTCTTGTAGGAAAATCCTGCGCAAACTGTTCGGTTGACATGGCTACAGTTCAATTTTGACAAGGATTTCTTTAATCACTCGCGTGTTCTTGCCTGGACAAAATAATACAAGATCACATGAGGTACCTGGGCAGGGTATTTCTTGCCTGCAAGTTCATGTCCAGGTACAGGTTCAATAATAAGGTTTAAGAAAGGAAAACGAAAAGGATGGGATTTAGGTACTTGATGTTAACAAGTGGATAATTCCCCTCTGATGGACCCTACAATCCCAAATTGCAAGTGCTTAACTAGTCATCAAAATATAAAATGTAAGAAAGAAAATGGCCATGTAAACTCAATGGTATTATTTAACTTCTTCAGCTTTTTAACTGAACTTCCTTGCGTCATAGAGCACAAATTATTATTATTGGCCGATAGAGTTTGAGGTTCCAGTATGAAACTGAAATTGTCCTGGATTCTGAGGAAAACCTTCTTTGAGACTGACTTAAACACAGTTTCTCTCCTTCCTCCTCCTCATTATTATTCCAAAGCATTCCCATTTAAATAATCACATTCCCCGCATCATCAACTTTTCTGCACTAAGCATCATATCCCATTCGAATGATTATCCAAATCCAATTTCTATGATTGCATTATCAGAGTTGCACATACACATACATGAATAGCAAGCACACATGCATAAATTAGCACGTGTCAACATCTCATCACCTGGTCTGAAGACAGCATCCAATTGCCTTCAGGAGATTATAAGTGGATGCGTGCATTTCTATCCTTAAACATGCATACATGAGAAACAAAATTTATGTTACCATTCACGATAAACTGTTTTTAAATTCTGATCTGTGAGCTACTGATACTGTTAGTACATGTTGCTGAAACTGGCCCGCCACATTAGCCTTTTTTCAACTATAAAACCCCTCCAATTCTCGTGATGTTCTTCATTACCACAATAGCCAATTACAAACCTTTGAAGTATCTCCGCAAGAATTCTAGCCATGCTTCCAGGCGAGCTCACGGGATTTCACTATATAACACCTGATCAAAGCCTGATTCCATTCCCGAATAATTTCGGCATGATGCAGCAAAGAAGCATACCAGCCTTCCATTTCAACAGACTCTTAAACAACTTGCAGAATTCACCGTTCCCTCAACCGGTTCGTGAATTCACTCCACAGTCCTCAAGTCCCAGCAACAAGTCAACTTCAGATGAATCTGAGGAGCACCAACTCAGCATCATCGACGAGAGGAAGCAGCGGAGAATGATTTCCAATAGAGAGTCTGCTCGTAGGTCAAGGATGAGGAAACAGAAGCACCTAGATGAGCTATGGACTCTGGTAGCTCGGCTGCGAAATGAGAACAGCAATCTGATAGACAGGTTGAAACATGAATCTGAGTGTCATGACCGGGTTCTTCAAGAGAATGCACGGCTGAAAGAAGAAGCTTCTGATCTTCGCCAAATGCTTACTGACCTGCAAATTGGCAGTCCTTACACTGCCACTGTTTTGAAAGATCTTGAAGAGGTCCCCTGCAACACAGCCCATCTCAGCGCTGAATCCTCAAACCAATCTGTCACTAGTTCTGTAGACTTGCTTCATTGAAAACAAGAGATCTTTTCCCATTATCATAACTACTCCATGTTCCTTCTGTTTGAGATGATTATCGATGTGTCTTATCCTTAACTTTAGCTTCCATCTGCAATAACAGCTTTCTAACTATTCCTCTCCTTGTCTTAATTATCATCCCACACATTCCTTTAAACAATCAATTCCTTTTATATTACTTGCAATCGATTTTCTTGCAGCGTTTGCATTAATACAGCCAGCAAAAAAAAAATACAACTTGAAAATGATATATCCTAAGGGTCCATTAGGAGCATATAAAAGACTAGTAATGCCTGAACGCCTTTTATCATTAACTCAAGAGCTCATCAAAGCTTGATCGAGTCAACCAGAATCATTAATCACACATGAACTCGACAAAACCTGAGAATGGAAAATCAAGGACAAAAAAAGAAATGAGAAACAAAAAATGATTTCTGACGTTACAAATTTTTGTTTCATTCACTGTAACAGGAAGCGATACTTTTCTCAGGTGTACTAAAAATGATGGAGAAACAAGAAATTCCTGGAAGTGGTGGACCTTGTCTGAACAGTTCCGTTCACGCCGAGACAAAGGGAGGTCCCATAGCTAGGTCAATTGTTGCTCACGATAGCAGGGGCGATAAGACAAATGGTTGTGGAGGTGCTGGTGGTAGTGACTCATCATACAAATAACAACTACTACTTCAAGAAGAAAAAACGTTTGGAAAGGCTATCCACTAAAAGACCCTCAACCAGCTCCAGTACTTTTCTTAGCTTTTTGTGAGGACATCGTTGCCCTGCCTGTCTTAGTTTTTCCCCAGTATAGTTTTCATAGTTGTCTCACCAATCCTGAGGGCATCATCATGGTGGAGCCTTCGCTTCAGGTGTTGTTTGCGATGGTTCCTTTCTGTAATAATGGCTTATACAACTACATCAGCAAGTCTGTCTGTTCCTCGCATCCTATCTTTTTTCTTTTTTTGCACAATGTTCTGTTTCTATAGATAAATGACATAAATGAAACGTTCCCTGACGCTAATCCTGAAGAATATATGAGGTAAAGCTAGTACCATGGTGATCATATGGTTGACTTGAACAAAATCAGCCACGTATTTTGACGAAATTTCCATGGTGTTGGATTCCATCCATATGAAGGCTGAAGGGATAACAGCCTAAAAATCTCTTCTCCATTTTAATCAGAAATTCTTCTTCCGAAGTTTTTAAATAAATGAATATTTTAGTTTGTGTATTTGTTCTGAACTAATTAAGTGGCTGCTTTGTTTTCCAAGATTTCATAGTGGGTTTGAAAACGATCTACATGTCAATTTGCATTAAGTTGGAAGTCATTGTGCTAAAAGTTGATAGAGAACTTTGTTGGCTAATGGGGGAGAACAATTCATGGTCCGAAGTATTGAGGAAAGATGCACAAACCCAGATTGAAGATTCATGCTGCAGCAAACATTCATGCCCAAACCAAAACCTTCCATGTTAAGCATCCTACCGTTGGGATCAGTCCGTTACTTATTCTTCCATATTTAGAATAGTAATCTCTTCATTAATGTACAAAATTCTTGTCTTATTTATCAGCAAACATATAGGCAGATTTGTTGCTACTCTCTGTATATATATACACTGTAAGAATCAATAAAATTGTGTGGTGAAATTATTCATTGAAACTGTGTCTTCTATAATTTTCTATATGGTATCAGAAGAGCCTTTCTCCACCGAGCAACACGATCCCCTTCCCCCAATTACAATGGCATCCTCTGCAACTCAGTCAGCTACCCAGAACCCCACAACTCAACCCACCCTCATCCCATCCACTGAAAACACTCTCATTGCCCTGAACATTACGACACAAATCAATGAAAAACTTCAACCATCAACCTTTCCACAGTGGAGAGCACAATTTGAAGCTCTCCTTATAGGGTATAATCTCCTTGACTATGTTCATGGAATTTCCCAGTGCCCATCCCCTGTCGGCACCTCTACCACTGAGTTAAATAAAACTCATTGGGTCCATCAAGACAAATTAATTCTCAGTGCTATTCTGGCTTCAACATCAAGCACTATCACCCCTCTCATAGGCATAGCCACTGCCAAAACCTCCCATGAGGCTTGGACAAAGCTTCATCATCTCTATGCCAGCAAATCTCGAACCCGAGCAATGCAATTAAAAGAAGAACTCACCATGATTCAACGAGGAAATCGTTCAATCGTCACCTTCCTGCACACGGTTAAAGCCCTTGCAGATGAACTCTCTCTCATCGATAATCCCATTACAGATGATGATCTCACCCTTTACATCCTAAACGGTTTGGGTCCTGACTTTAGGGACATTGCAGCCTCAATAAGAGCAAGGGCCTCATAATCTTTTTGTGAGGCATGATAATTACCTGCGCCGGCTGGAATCCTCATCGCAACAGCTCGTCGCCTCTGCTCACTATACTCACCATCATCGGCAGACATCTTCCTCTTCTAATGGAAGTAATAGAAAGGGCATTCTGCCCAGGCCATATAAGCCCACTGTTTTGCCCCAACAAACGGCCCAATACTCTGGCCCATTTAAAGACAACCGCAGGTTTCAACAAAACAGGTCCAATCAGAGACTTTGTCAGCCCAAATATCAGCTGTGTGATCAAGTCGGGCATATTGCAAAAAGTTGCTCTCAATTCCGCACATCTGATTTTATGGAAAATTGTGTCACTGCCTCTAATCAGAAAGATCAAAAATGACTCTCGACTCTACTGTGTCTCACAATATTACTGGTGATTTAGCAAATTTATTTATAAACTTTGAATATGATGGCACCGATGAAGTTGTCATTGGTGATGGGTCAAGTTTGCCGGTTACTCATATTGGTTCTTTAACTTTAAAATCACCCACACGCATGTTTATTCTTCATGATATTCTATGTGTTCCTAATATTCGCAAGAATTTAATTTCTGCTCATCATTTTACATTACAAAAAAATGTTTTTCTTGAACTTCACCCTATTATTTTTTGGTGAAGGATCCAACTACGGGGCGATCATACTAAGAGGAGCATGTAAAGATGGCGTGTATCTTTTTCCAAATTCATTGGTGGGGCCATCATCCAAAATTGTTGCCAATGTGCATGAACATGCGTTATTTGATGGCTGGCATAAGCGCCATGGACATCCATCTCTTAAAATTTTCTATACGAAGAGCATCATCATAAGCTCAAACAATTAAAGAACGCTCAGCAAGATCAAGTTTAACCGATTCATATAACCCCCGTGTTTGTGTGTATTTCTGCTTTAACTTCTGAAAACTAAATTTACTAGCACCTTCCTCATTGCATCTTTGCTCCAAGTGCCATGCATCCATATTCTTGCAAGAAATATTAAAAATCTTCAACTTTCAACTGGAATTGATCTTGGTAAATCAACGAGAGGTTCAAAGAAGAGCAGTGTTGCCAGATAAATGGCGAACAACAAGAGGTGCCCAAATGCACAATCATTATATAAATGCTATTTTATGGTGGAGCAATGGAAGACATATCACAGGTGGAGACTCTGTTACGATAATCTGATCAATTCAAAACTGCGAGTTCATTTCTGCCATTAAATGAAAATGTAAAACTGATCAGTACTGCTCAAAAAACAAAAAAGTTGAAAGCTGAGGGAAAGAAAAACATGGTGCAAGGATCATGGTCCCCTTATATCTTGTGTGCAGAGATAGTCCCATGGACCTTCTGATCAAACACTCTTCGCTTGGTAAGAACTCAGAGCACAACCCGTCGTTCTTTATGCTTGGCTCCTCCTACAAAAACAGAGACAAGGACATTAACTTGCAATCTTTGCATTGTATTAAGTCAAACTGAACCTTTTCTTCTTACGAGAGGTTAGAAATTCAAACTCGCAATTATTAACTTTTTTACTATCCGTATGAGAGAAATCGAAACATATCATATTAATTAACTAGCTATATTGTCCGCGCGTTGTCGCGGGTCTTTTTTTGTATATAATTTCATATAATTAAATAAAAAATAATAAATTTATATGATATAATTAAAAAAAATTATAGCTTATGAGATAAAATGTATAAATTTTTAAGTACAGTTTGTTGCGCAAGCATAAATAATATTTTTTAGAATAAAGGTACAATGTTATAAAAGATCATAAAAGAGCGTGAACTATAACATGCGAATCATTGAAAAAACAGACGTATGTTGACATGAAGAACGAATCCAAAAGCTTTCTTTAAAATGTGACATTTAATTTCCCTGCTAATTAAATAAAATCTAACAAAAATAGATAAAATTTAATAAAAGAGAAAATGAAAAATTATAATAGATGATAAAACAAAAATAAAAATTATTAAATGATTATTAAGGAAAATACAATAAGGAAAAAATACAAAAAAAGAAAAAAAAAGAAGAAAAAACGGAAAAAAAGTAACGTAATCATAAAATAAAAGCAAAAAAAAAGCAAAACAACTGGAAATAAAAGAAAAAAAGGAGGAAAAAAAGAAATGAAAAAAAGGAACTATTAAAAATTACATCTACAGTGCATTGTGCCTGAATATACAGCAAAACTATGGTTTATATGTTGCATAATTACTACGGTCCAGGTTGATTCTATAAAAAATGATAATGATAATTAAAAAAAAAAAAACTTCATCGTCAAGAGAAAAAAAAAAAGGAATAAAAGGAAACCTCTCAGCTCCAAAACTCCAAAAATAAGAGAAACAAGGCCCAAATGGATCCATATGAAAGCAGTAGACAATTCATTCAAAAGGCCCAACACCGCCACTACACTACAGTCAGAAACGGGCCCTTCTTCTTCAAAAATCTGGATTGATGAGGTAATCATCATCAGGTGTCGAAAACTTTCGCATTTTCTTTAACGAAATTCATTCAACCATTTCCCTCATTTTCTCGGGTTAAATTCCAAGTAGACGAATACTGCTGAAGAAGATGGTTCTGCTGATGGGATTGAGTGTGCAGTGGATAATGGATTTGGTGGTGGCAGGGATTTCCTTAGTGATTGGTTTGGGTGTTTTCGCTTTTATTGCTTCCATTCTTTGTTCTGCTGCTTTCATTTACAACGTCAAGCATGTCTCTTGATTCGTCTCTCCACCATCCAATGGTATTTTTACTACTATATTACCCCACCCCCTTCTCTCTGTTCATCCTTTGGGGGTTTTCCATTTCTCAATTCCTCTGGGTTTTGGACTTCTAATTTCATGGATTTCATTACTTTAATTTTTTCCAATCACATCATGCAAAAGAAATTAATAAACCCAGATGGCAGATAGCACTTCACTTCACTTTACTTCAGTTAAAAGCCACAGAATTAGCAGTAGCTAGCATCCTGAAAATCATTGTCCTCGGTTACACAACTCCAAATAATATAAAACTAGGCTGCCTAAGCAGAAGAGAAGACTGGAGTGGGAGATCCTGATTTTGGGGGTGCGTTGTTAGTAATTTTTCAGGTTTAATTTGTTATTTATTTCTTAATTTTGAGGATTTTGGGTCGCGTTCATTTTCAGAAATGTTATTTTCATTTATTCTATTTGGGACCCTATATAAGCTCACTTCTCTCTGCTTTTTTTTTTTTTATCACCTTTTACGCACATTTTTTCCTTCATTGCAGCATAATTTTAAACATATCGATGAAAAGTAATGACTTAAACTTTCCTTGTATTGTTTAGGTGTTTCTGCTTTCTAACCAAACGATGCGGACACAATGTTGATGACGTGTTTTTCCCTGAAGCTGCTGCTTTGCGACTGTTGTAGGCATTGAGCAGAGCACAGCGACAGAGTGCAGTTGTGTTCTTGCCTTGGCTCACTTGTATTTATCAAAGATTTCTCTAACTCCTCGTGTTTAATGATAAAGGGATTTTTTTTTATTCCCTCTTCAACTGTTGTGTTCTTCTTGTTTACTGCCAATTTGTTTGGTATATGATTTTTCTGCCCAGCATGTTCTTGAAAAGGAAAGGGCATAGCTAACCTGAATTTTATTTTTTTTGAAATTCCCAGCTTTAATGGCTCGTCTTATGCTCAAAGCATGTCGAAATACTTTTCATTATAAATATTACGGTCTCTGGCCTAATTACCTTTTCTTTTCTGTTAAGATATAGGGTTACAATGTCATATATCATATATGATATACCCTCAACCCCAAAAGAAAAAGGATCAGGTTTGGTCGATCAAGAATCAAAGTCAAGCAGATCGCAGTCTCAAAGGCAAGCTAACCTGACCTAACCGGAGCTAAGCATAACTCACCTGGACTTGCATCGGTTCTGGTTTTTGGTTGACCTTATCCAGCAGTGTTATGATGAACCATGTTTGTTTCAACCCCAGCATTGACTGTTCCTTCCTTTTGCCGTCAGTTCAAATTTTGTGATTATGAGCAAAAGTCAGTGAAAATCTAGAATTGCGTTATTGACTATGAACTCACATGCATACAACACAAACTCTACACTGATTCCTTCATGTTCAGTCATGAGTGGTTCTACTTACAAGCTGAGGATTTGGTCCAAATCTGAGCTTTGAGCTTTTAAGAACAATCATCGTATATATGCCTCTCCACTGTAGGGAGATGTAACACTAGGAAAACCTTCAGCTCAAAATGGAACACAGACCGCTATCCCCAGAACAAAACCAACCCGGAAGAAAATTGAAAAAAATATATAAAAAAAACTCCGGAATGACAATTGAAAGGCGAGTTGAATTAAAATTATCTCTTGCTGTTCTTTTTTCTTGAATACACCATCCCTTTAATCCCATCAGGATCTGCCACAAACCCCAAAGGCCTGTAAAACCCGAGAACCCGAGGCTCCGAATACAAAGCGATATTAACAATACCCTTCTCTAACAACTCCCCCATCAGCCTCTCCATAACGGCTTTCCCCAACCCAATCCCTTGAAAAGATGGGTCAACCACAACATCCCAAATAATAGCATTGAAAACACCATCACCAGTTGCTCTAGCAAACGCAACTGGCTTCTGGGTCTTCTTGTACTCCACCCACAAAAGAGAGTTTGTGTTCTCCAACGCCAGCCTGATCTTTTGTGGGTCCCGTCTGGGGAATCCAACCGCTACGAAGACCTTGTTGAGGTGGTCCAAATTGAGGTCTGCAACCGTGCGGTGGAGGTTGAAGCCTCGGGATTCCAGGTCCTCATCGGAGATGGAGTAGTTGTTGGTTATGGCGGATGAGATGGTGACATTAAGTGGGGGGAGGAGATGAGAGGTTTTGAGATGGAGAGAAGGGAGTGGAGTGGGGGTCAGGCCCCGTAAAGGAAACATTTTCCTTTCTATCTTTTGCTTGAATCGGGAGGGTATTCCTTCGAGGTTTCGCAGCTCAAGGAGATTTTCTTCGGCTTCCGTTTTTGATTAAAAGGATGTTGAATTCTGGTGTGTTGGGTGGAATATGTGGTTGTTATTGGCCGTTATCTTCCTAGTAGTTTGCGCGGGATAATATCGTCAGTCCGGTGTGGTAAAATCTTAGCGGGTGAGGTTTATTTAACCCAATAGTATTTTGGGCTTCGAAGAAGTTCAGGGCCTAGTCCAATATTGACTTGAGCCCAAGTATAGTTTAAGGCTTCAAGGAATTCATCTCCTCAAAGTCTCGAACCAATTATAGATGGCTTTAATAAATTAGTCCATGGAACTCCACCTTCCCTCCAGACAAATAGTGGGAAACAGCAGTTGTCTCTTTCCAATGGAATTACATTTTATACCCTTGGATTCTATAGTTTAGCACCGTCATCTCAACTACCAGTCGGTTGTCTCTAGTATGCTCACGTTAAGCAGCTGCTCTTTGTGTGGTACGAAAATATTATACAATATGATCCCTAGTGTGACAAAGTATAGTATAAAGTGTCTGCCAAGAAAATACATATATTTTAAGAATAATGAAATTTGAATCCGTAATTGTTTAGTTAAGAAGACTTTGACATGACGGTAACCAGCCCACCCCCACAGGTAAGAAAGACCGAGCCGAAGCCGTAATGCTAGGATCTATACGAGCTGAGAAAGATATCCAAATTTGATCTTCGCTTCGTGCTTTCAAAAAAACAGAACCATTTCTCTGGATTTCTTCCTTTCATTTTCAAGGTATATTTACTCTCACTCTGAAAGTTTTCCTTTTTTTCTTTCTGTAATCTATTCATCTTCGGATTTGATCGTATCCATCTGGGTTTGAATCTGTTTAATACGAGATGTAACATCCTTCTCAGCATCTTGTTTATGCACCCACTCAGCATTAATTGCCAGTCTTGTTATGCGAGACTTAGTTTTCGACCTTTGCATGTGTTGTTATGCAAAACTTGTTCAAATTTGGTTGGCTTCATTGAAGTTGCAAGTTCATGAGTAAGTTTACGTTTATTTGGTCGAATTTCATAGAAGAAAGTGGCAGTCTTTTTAGTAATATCTTAAGGCTCAAACTTTTTATTATTATTATTATTGTTTTGTTGTTATTAAAGGTATAATCTTGAGAGTGTAGGTAGCTGTCCTTCTAAGCTTTCTGGATATTTTTCTCTTATGCAAACCAATTTTGAAAGTATGATTAAAGGTTTCCTTCTGCCGAAACTGAATCCAATGTTTAAGCAGGAAACTTGATATGGCTCCCCTGACCAGAATTGGCCTAGCTGGCCTTGCTGTTATGGGTCAAAATCTTGCCCTCAATATTGCTGAGAAAGGATTTCATATTTCTGTTTATAACCGGACCACCTTAAAAGTTGATGAGACAGTTGAACGAGCCAAGCAGGAGGGAGATCTTCCCTTATATGGTTTCCATGATCCTGAATCCTTCGTTAAGTCGATCCAAAAACCTCGTGTGATAATCATGCTTGTTAAGGCCGGTGCCCCTGTCGACCAAACCATCAAAACACTGTCAGCTTACATGGAGAAAGGGGATTGTATCATAGATGGTGGTAATGAATGGTATGAGAACACGGAGAGGAGGGAGAAGGCCATGGCTGAATTAGGTTTGCTTTATCTTGGAATGGGAGTTTCAGGTGGTGAAGATGGTGCTCGCCATGGACCTTCTTTAATGCCAGGCGGTTCCTTCAAGGCATACAAACACATAGAAGATATCCTTCTTAAGGTGGCTGCTCAAGTTCCTGATAGTGGTCCTTGTGTCACTTATATTGGCCAAGGAGGATCTGGCAATTTTGTTAAGATGGTTCACAATGGGATAGAATATGGTGATATGCAGCTGATTGCAGAGGCCTATGATGTTCTGAAATCAGTTGGGAAGCTCACCAACGAGGAACTGTGCCAGGTTTTCTCTGAATGGAACAAGGGGGAGCTGCTGAGTTTCTTGATTGAGATCACTGCAGATATATTTGGAATTAAGGATGACAAGGGAGAAGGATATTTGGTCGACAAGGTTTTGGATAAAACTGGCATGAAGGGTACTGGTAAGTGGACTGTTCAGCAAGCTGCTGAGTTGTCAGTTGCTGCTCCCACTATAGCGTCGTCCTTGGATGGAAGATTCCTCAGTGGCCTGAAGGAAGAAAGAGTCGAAGCTTCGAAAGTCTTCAAATCAAGCGGCATCAGAGACATCCTAGCTGACCAGGTCGTGGATAAGGAAAAATTGATCCATGATGTGAGACAAGCACTATATGCGTCCAAAATATGCAGCTATGCCCAGGGTATGAACTTGATACGAGCAAAGAGTGCTGAAAAGGGATGGGATTTGAAACTGGGGCAATTGACAAGGATTTGGAAGGGTGGTTGCATTATCCGTGCTGTCTTCTTGGACCGTATCAAAAAGGCTTATGATAGAAACCCAAACCTGCCTAATCTTCTTGTGGATCCAGAATTTGCAAAAGAAATCATTGAGAGACAATCTGCTTGGAGAAGAGTTGTCTCCATTGCTATCAACTCTGGTATCAGCACCCCTGGTATGACTTCTAGCCTTGCGTATTTTGACACATACAGGAGGTCCAAGCTGCCTGCTAATTTAGTCCAAGCTCAACGAGATTATTTTGGAGCACACACGTATGAGAGGGTTGATATGGATGGATCCTTCCATACTGAGTGGCTTAAAATTGCTAAACAGTCAAAGATCTAAGTTTAGTTTTCTCAATATACGTTGGGTTTGAGAAAGAGCGGGTGAATCCCAGGATGGATCCTTCCATAGTGAATTCCAGGGTGTTTTTTTCATGAGACTACTGGTTTGCTGGCTTTAGGTGGCATTGTTTGCGACTGATGCCCTCATGATATTTTTCATTGAGGTCTGAGGATTGCAACTTACCCCTTTGCCAAAAAAAACGCTTGTGAAAGGAGTTGAATCCAGTATCCTTCGATGATTGGCAATATTGTCAGCCATGTCATTCATTTGACTGACTATTTCGATTATCAATCGTTAAGAACCACCTCAACTTCCTCGAAGAAGAGTTTGTTTCTCTACGTCATTAAATGTTTTGGGTCGGAAGGTGGAGCCACTGTTCTAGTTTGTTTTCCTTAATTTCTTCCCCTTGAAAAATAAAATAAAATAAAACTCCGTAGTGCTTGCTCATTTCTTGCCCCCACAGGTTTTAAATCTGGAACTTCCTTTTTGTTGGCATTCCTTTTCTCTATTTCTTTATTTTAAGGATTAGTTTTTTCTTTATTCTCAATTCTCTTACCTCTAATCTTGATATGGAACCACGACACCGACACTTGAACCAGTCTTGGTAAAACCTTATCTTAATTTTACTACATGGACTCTCCTATTCCGTTATGCTGTATATAGAGTTAAATTTAATCTACTTTTGCAAATATTGCTTGTGGTTGCAATAGATTTAACGTTCTTCCGGGGAGCTAAACTAAAATTCTGTTTGGGAACCATTACATGTAGATATGTTAAGATTTTTGTGGGAACCATGTTCTTTGATCCCTAGGATCAGCACGGGCTCCCTGCTGCTCTGTTATTAAGTGTACTACACCCAGAGAGAGAGACGGCCGCACTCGGCACTTGGGCTGTTTGCATGCCCTGAATCTTATTCTTCCAGGAGGAAGAAGTCTTCGTACAGATATGTTACCCATCATTTGCATATTTCTAAAATCTACCCCAGCTTTGTAAACTCTATTTAAATTTCTAAGAGTCGAAGTTCACCTTTCCAGGAAAAGGGAGAGGGAGGGAGGGAGACCAACTTCACAGTGGAATTCTGGAATTCCCGAACAAAGTTACGAAGCATGGAGTGTCCTTTACTTGGAGACATCAGAAGAACATCAGCACATAAAAAATTGCTACATTTCTGGGGAAAATAAAAGACAGACGGACAAACACACACACACACACACAAACAGAGGAAAACCAGAGTATATCTCTTATTCTGCTGGTTCAACTAGTTGATTTTCTTACCTTGGTTCCACTTTGAACATGATCGTGACTAGCAGCACTGCTTGCCTTGATCAGCACTGGTACTTCCTTTTCTACTGTGGTCCTTGTTCCATCTCCTCGCTTCACTTGTCTGTGAAGTTTTTCTTTCGATAAATATGTGGTGGTTGCATGCTTGAAAGGACCTATGTTAATGCTTCCCTCGTTGATCCTGCATGGAAGTTCAGGATGACTTGGACCAGAAGAGGCATCTGAGGCCATAGAGTCGTCGCTCTCATAATTACCTTTTCTGCAATCTCCTTGTTTATCATCACTGTCATCATCGGAGTTGTTTTCTTTGATGGGGGAGGCAATATAGCTTGTCCACCCAGACTCACTGCCACTAGTCCCACTGCACTCCTTTGTGCATCTTAGGGTTTGGGATAACTCCATAAGTATAGCTATCTGGAAGAGTAGAATGGAAAAGAAAACCACAGCACAGCACAGCAAACTTTGAAGAAGAGGTTGCAAGGAAGTAGCTAGAGAAGTGGTTGTAGCATTCAATAATCAACATCACCTTGGAAAATCACTTTATCTTTTTCTCTCTGACCCTTACATGCCCAGCCAAACGCAGCTTTCCACGCATAGAACAGAAGAGACCCCTCTCACAGGCACATCAAACCTCCATTATTGAATTGCCAAGCAACTTTCACCACCCATCAATCCTAACATCATTATTTCTATGTCATGAGATGAACAATGGAAATCAGTCTGATAAAATAGAGCAAAAATCCAAGCTCTTAAATTGATGAAGTGGGTAGGACTCTTGCTTATCAGACCTTTCTCCTGAAAAAATACCCCTTCCCTGTTTCTCCGACCATTTCATAAATAAAGAGCAGCACTCAAGGTGAGCAATACAGATGTGCCCCACTCCACAAGCAGAGAGGGGAATATGAGACCCATTTTAATAAATAGGATATAACAACAGTCCCTGTTACTATGCCTATAAGCTGGGGAATTAGCATAGAAATTAAAAAAAATAGCAAATTAACACAATAACAATTTATTTTTTTGTGAAATAGCATATTTTTAAATGTCACGGTTTAAAACGCGACATGTAATTTATATAGTGTTTTTGAACAGCTATGATTAATTGATGCTACAATTCTCTAACGGCGAAATCAATTAATTTTCAGTGCACTTGTGGAGGTACTGAAAGGTGAACCCATTTGCCTTTCACTGAAAACTGAAGACTTGGAGCTACCTTGGTTAGCTCGTCAATTTCTCTTTGTAAGCAAGAATCAAAAGGGGTGGACTGAGGTAGCTGATCCGTCAGAGCTACATTCTGCAGCCTCGACAGTAGATGAGATGGGTCACAAAGTGTATGTGGGTCGTATTGATTATCCAGGCCGCATAATAAAGGATATGCACACTTTTTTATGTAAGCATTCAAGTTTGTTCTGCTAAAAGATTTTGTTACTGCTGGAAGCAACAAAGGTGGATCAGAGTCATTCTCTCTATAAAGAATCAAGCATAACCACTAGTGGCGGTGATACAGATTATGACAGTTTGAAAATCCATTTTATGATAACATTTATGTTATAAATTTGTTGGACGATCCCGTATCATAATTTTTGGAAATTGTCCCCAGATTTGAAAATGGATCAACAGGGGATCGTGCAGAGATGTTTCTACGAGGCCTGGTGATTCATATGGCACCCCGACAAAGGTTGGAAGTGCACTTGAAAATTGAAATAGAGAGTTTTGGCAATTGGAAAAAGTGGCTAAGAAAAACAGTACTAGGAAGGAGACAAGACTAGCGTCCTAACTGAGGTGAAGAATCACACTAAGAGATACGGGAGCCTAGGTTTTTCTTCCAACGATAGAGGAAGCTTTTGCTTATTATTTGTTTACTAATATTTATTAAGTTATAGCGTTTCTAAGTAAACATAAATTATTAACTACTGTATTTTTAAAGTGTGAGAAGCTAAAAATATGTTATTTCACTAAAAACACTAAATGATGCTATTTGGCTAGGAATTTTAGATTATTGTACTAATCTAAGCAAAAAAAAAAAAATCATCAGCAATTAGCAGCAGCCTTTCATGTGTAAAATGCAGAGAACCCAGCAATGTTTTGGCAGTTTGTGAAGATGGATGGGATCAGGTTGGCAAAAGGTCTTTTTGATTTAGCTTCTCCTATCCTTGTATCGCCATTACCAGTCTCTGCCAAAAGTAGATCTATGTCTTTTGTCTTACTGGTTGACAATCCTAGGAGAATGTGATTTGAGCTTCGGTTTCGCCGATGGTCATCGAGCCTATCGATTCGAATAAAAATAGCAAATCAAACGGCCCTGATGACTATCATTGTATCGATGCTCAGCACTGTATCGACCACATGATGCACAGTGACATGGAAAGAAGGAGAGGCAACAGCAGCCCTGCTTGTTGAAGAGTGACTATCACTGTTTTGATTGACCCTGTTCCCTTCCCTTTGTCATTTTCGCAATTTGGTTTTGTTTCTTTCCTGACTCGCTCTGAAATTATACAGATTAGGTGTGGCCGGCCCCTATAAATGTTATTTTCTCGTTGCCTGTCTTTCTGGGGGATTGCAATTTGACTCGTTCTGATATTCGGGCTCCATGCGATGACATATCCTTGGAAGTTATGTTTTCAATAACAAGACAGCATGGCTTTAATTTAGAGATTCATCCCTTTATGTGCATGATCTTTACTTGCACGAAATACCCTTCCGAGATTCTTATGAGACAGGGTAGACAATGCATGGTACTATCACTTGCTCTGTGGTTTTGCTAGACTGGGATCATCCTCTGGAATTCACTAAACTTATTTGAGGATGGTATTTCTGAAAAAGAGGAGGAAAAACAACTCCTGCGTGTCTAGCACAGCATGCCTGGTAGGCTTGATTTAACACGACGTTGAATCTAGAAACTTTGTCGGAGAAAGTATGTGTTGGTCTCAATTATAATCACATGATATGCTCCACGCTTTTATTATGAAATGCCAGCTATCCGACCTAAAGATAATGTATCTTCGATTTCAGTTCAAAGCAGTTTTGGCGTTTCTTTTCAATTTATTACATGATGGGATGTATTTCAGGAAGACTGCCAGTACGGGTCGTCAGACGTCGTTTTGATTGGGACAACCTATGATTGAACAGGATAGGCAAGCATTGATAGTTCAGACATGATGTAGTAGATGGTGTTTATACGATGATCAGTGGGAAAAGGGAGAGGAGTATCGTCGCCGCCGCCGCCGTCGTCGCCATTCTTTCTTTCTTTTTTGTATTGGAGAAATGGGATTTGGATCGTCCTCATTCTGGTTCGGCTCCGTATAAGATCCGCCCGCAAGGTCACGAGTTTCATCACCACACCCCCAGAAATGTTAATGATGTAAAGCGCCCATGGCTCCCGCTTTGGTGCATAACGTGCATCGCCCGCCTAAGCAATTCACTGATTTGTAAAGAACAAGTTACGAGGCGATTGGGATTTTGACGATGATAAACATGACCTTTTTTCACATATTTTCTACATTTATTTAGATTTGATACATTTTAAAAAAAGATTGATGACATTTAAATTCAAGACGTGTAGATTTAAATTTTTAATTTGAAAAACGGGGCTTTTGACCTCTGTCTTCTCCTTCATTCTCCTCAAGGTTAATTTTTATTTTTTAGTTATTTTACTTTCCAAAGTAGTAGTTTTCTTTTTTATACTATATTTTGATTCAAAACACTTTAAAATAATATTTTTATTATATTGTAAAAGTTATTTTAACATTAACACGTCAAAAAAATACAAAAATATAAAACAAAAAACCAAGCATAAAAAACCAAGTTCTTATGAATCATCGTTTGAGTTGCGCTTTCAAACAACATATTAATTTTCAATAAAATAAATAGATAAGTAAACAAATATTTGTGTTTAATTATTTAGATTTAACAATAGTGTAAGAAAACACTTGTAATCAATGTTCATGGTGATTGTAAGGGTATTTTTCTCATTTTAATGAAAAATAAAAAGACTTACAGCCTATCAAAGAGGTTATAAATACACTCCGAACAACAAGAAGAAAAGTTCATGCCCTTGTTTAAACTTTTGTCCCTCAAATATTTTCTTTTCAATCCTTTACATTAACTTTGTTTGGATTTTGAGCCGATGGCTTGTTTTGCTTGCCTTGATATGAAGATATCACAGTACTAATTAAATTTTTGTTACTTGATTTTGCAAAATATATAAAAAAAAAATTAAACATTTAGGTGTTGTGGGATCAAAATCAAAAGTTTTAAAATATTGGGATAAATGGGTGTTATAAATTGGCTGGCTCATGTAAGGTGCGACTTTTCCAATAACATACAATTTCCGAGGTCACAATCAAAGCTAAGAGCTAAGTTTTGCCCAACTGGTCAACACATGTCGACGGAGGCATGACAATGATGTTTTAGTGACCTTTTCTTTCATGTATCAAATTTAGTCATTATTTTTTTATAACTATTTGTTTTGTTTTAAATATTGTTTTTTTCTTTCTAATTTCATATCTCAATATTTAGTTTCATTTAATTTATGTATCAAATTTGGTTATCATTAATTATTTTGATTATTTTGTGTTCTTTTTTTAATTGAATCTACTTTTCATTTCCCGACCTTAATATTTTATTTCATTTTATTTTATATCAAACTTAATTATTATTTTTTCAATTTTATCTCCTATCAGTTATTATATCAACCTCAATCATTGTTTTTATTTGTCGTTGTTTATTTTGTTTTGAGTTTTTTTTAATTGATTTATTTTTTTAATTTCATCTTTTAACATGTCATTGATTGATAATTTTTCCCTGTAAATTTTTGCGGTTCGTTTTTTATAGGATAATTTGGGTCTCTTGATTCAAGTCATTAGTTTTAAAGATTAGTTAGTTTTAATTTCAATCTATTATAGGTTATTTTTTGAAATTATATATATTTTTAATTTTATTTTTTAATATTAAATTCATTAGTTTTAAAGATTAGCTCGTTTTAATTTCAATCTATTATAGGCTATTTTTTGAAATTATATATATTTTTAATTTTATTTTTAAATATTAAATTGATTAGAGATTGAGCATCGTAATTTTTTTTTGTTTTTTATTTTACAGTAATATCCCAATCTAATGTTATTGGTCAAAGACTTGACCTATTTACTCTGTATTATCTTTCAACTTGACCACTACCGATATTTTCAATGCTCGGCGAGGGGAAAGTACATTTTAAAAAACTCGTGCCTAAGAGGTATATCCTGTGTTCTTTGTCTTAAAAAGTCAAGCACACGACATTTAATATAAGGATTGGAATATTGGATGTAATTGGCTGGTTTTTATTAATGTCTAGTGGCACAATGAATGTTTTCTGACGTCGTTTCACACTGAACATGCTTCATTGAACCTCATACCCTCCAATGAAAAGTCCTAGGCCAGTCAATGTCAATAAATTTTACATTACTCTCAAATAATTATAGAATATATTTATTTGAATGCGAGACGAACACAGTTATAAATATAAAAAGATTATTATAATAGGTTTTTAATTTAAAATAATATGGTGTTTTTGTATAGGACTGAAATGACCTTTTATTTTTTCTTTTTATCGATCGCTTAGCCCATAGGAAAACGAAAGAAAAATCATATAAATAATTACTCCTCTATTACTGTAACATTTCTCTCTCTACCTTCGCACGCGCCGGGATCGCATGCACGGTCACTTCCCTCGAATTGAAGTCAACAAATCCAACACTCTCGAGGGTATTCTCGTCCAACCCATTCAACATTATGTCCGTTTTGGAAAAAAAAACATTAAAATAAAAGGACCAAAACGTAATCCCAAATCGCCAACTTGAAGGATATAGATATAATATATATGCGGGATAACCTAAACTAGCCATTTCCCCCCCTTCTCAATTGAGTCACCAATCTAACATCTTTACCAATCGGGTCCCTAATCTATCCATGAATCCTCAATTTAGTCCTTCAATCAGAAATATTCCTAACATATGTATATATTCTGGACAGTAGAAAATTCTCAGGAATATTTGTCGGAAGCATGATCCAATTTAGGACTCCGGATACTTTAGAGACTCGATTGGTAAAGAGCCTAGATGAGAATATTATTATTCTCGGGGACCAATTCGAGGTTATCTCTAATCTCTATTATATTCCGGTGAATTCTATTTTGACACAATCACCCGACCCTCCGTATAGAAATAAACATTTTTTTTTAAAAAAAATAAAGGCCCCGGCTTTACTAGCGTTGTCGTGCATGTGATTTACTAAAAGCTAAGAAAAATCCCTTCTGGGATCAATCGACAGGAAGAAGAGGAAGAAAAAAAAAATCTGAGATGGGTTTCATGGAATACGTGAAATCAATCGAATGGGAACATGAATCTTATCCAGCTTATGAAGATTACGTTTTTCTCCCTCTTTTTGCTCTCTTTTTCCTCACCGCTCGACTCTTTCTTGACAGATTTGTCTTCCAGGTACTTTGTTTGAAACATTCTTCCATTGATTTTTTTGTTTCCTTTTGTTGGTCTAGTTCAAGTCTTGGTCTTCACTGGTTCGGTTTCTTAATGTTTGATTGTGTTTTTTTTACTCGATTTAAACATGTTGGATTTAAGTTATTCTTTAGCGGGCTGTATTTAGTTTAGTGAGATTTTTTTTTAATAATTGAATCTTGCAATCATTTATTGATCAAAGATATTGAATATGATGAGTGAAAATAATCACCATAACTATAATGTTTTAAATTTTGACGATTTATATCATTGCACGACTTTTGAGAAACAGTAAGCTGATCGAAAGTATTATAGAGTTTCATGTTGCCCGCTCCTCGAATTCATCTTTTTTTCCCCTCGATGTGTAATCCTGGGTTTTGAACCAGCAAACGCTATCTGAGACTCTTATTTGACAAGCCTATATGTAAAGCCTTTGAAGTCTTATTTGACAAGATGCATTTTTCATTGGAACTTGAAAATTCATCTTTTTTTCTATAATGTCTCTCCTCTTCGGGCCAAGCTTGAACAAAGCTTAGCTTGACTCGCGTACTGGAGTTTGTCGAACTTTGAAACCTGGTTTAGTATAAGTGGCTATTTCTGTCCATTCCGAACTCTTATTCCCTGCATGCATTCAGTGTTCTCGGGAAATCACTGTATCTTGAGTAGCATGATAGGGTCGGAAAAGTCTTTTAAAGTGGTTTATATAGCTGCTGCTGTAAAGATCATATCACTGGATACCAAGATGATCAAGTTGCATAATTATCCTGGCATGGAGCTTAATCCCACTCTCATCGCTTGACCATTTCATATAATTCATGCTTCCAGACACCTGGATTCCAGAGAACTTTAGAAATCTTCTTAGCTGTAAACATTTCTCCCTAATATCCATCTCTTCCTTTGACACCGCTTTACCGAAAATTACTCATGAATATAGCAATATCTGGCAGTGTTGCCAGGTTCTACCTCATTTACAAATAAAACAAAGAAATGCAAACTTGAGCAACTTTTCCATTTGGAAATTGCCCTTTTCTCACACCTGCATTTCAATACTATGCTGTTTCCCATCTCTTTGTTTCTCCTTGTTCACCTAAGTATTTGTTAGCTCAGGCTGAAGTGAATGTGCATGTTGCAGAAAGTAGCACAGCACTTGATTTTTGGAAAGGGTCAAACAGATGAGAGAAGGAGGAAGATTAAAAAGTTCAAGGAGTCAGCTTGGAAATGCACATATTTTCTTTCATCTGAAATTCTAGTTTTGTTTGTTACTTATGACGAGCCTTGGTTTGGTAATACAAAATATTTCTGGGCAGGGCCAGGAAGCCAGGTCTGGCCAGACCAAAAAATGAAGTAAGATTTATGAACTATATATCATATTGCAGGGATTTTTGTTGTTCAGTTATTCGTTGGCCAGATTTGTAGATTTGTACTTTGAATGGGATAAAGATGACAGCTTAATGAACTAAACTTGTTGCCTTTTATATGAATTTCAGGTTAAAATTGAAAGCGGTATATATGTATGCTGCTGGATTTTATTCGTACTCCATATTTGCTCTGATTTTTTGGGAGACGAGGCGTTCAGATTTTGGCGTGTCTATGAGTCATCATTTCACCACTGTCATTCTTATTGTGCTGTCTTACATATTAAGGTATTGTGGTTCGGGTTTATTTGTAGTTCGGTAAGATTTTATTAATTACAATTCTCTGAGGAAGTTCTGTGGGTCATTTTTCTAGAAAGATTTGTGGAAGTCATAACTGTGTTGCCCATAAAGCAGAAGCTGCATGGAACCCATTGGCTGCAATGAAACCATCAAAAGTTCACATTCAGTTCCAATGTTTCTGTTTCCTTCAGGTTTGGCCGTGCTGGTTCAGTTGTTTTAGCTATTCATGATGCTAGTGATATATTTTTGGAGGTGGGAAAGATGTCCAAATACAGTGGCGCGGAAGGGGTTGCGAGCTTTGCATTTATTCTTTTTGTTTTGTCTTGGATCTTGCTGCGGCTCATTTACTATCCATTCTGGGTCCTTTGGAGTACAAGGTTGGTATAGATTGATTCCTTAGTTATATCAACTGCTGAATTTTTTTAGTCCTACATTCATGCTTATCTTTTTGTGAGGTTATGATTCTGAACAATTGTGCAATGAAGGTGCTGCTCCTGGAAGTATCTCATATTACTGGTCATTGGCTTCATAATTCATGCCTGGATTAGTCAACTTTATGGAAAAGTTTGCTTAGCATGAAAGAAAATGATTAATCATTCCCTAGATTAGTCAACTTTATGAAAGAAAGTGAAGGAAAACCATTAGTCATTCCCTAGATTCGTCAAATTTATGGAAAAGTTTGCTTATCATGAAAGAAAATGATTTTGCGTTCAAATTTCATATCCAGAGAATAAAGACCACCATATAAATTCATGTTAGAAGTATATCTTCGTTTTGGCCAGTATTTTTGGAAGAATTATTTTCCACCATCCTCTTCCTTACCGGTGGTCTTTGTTTGATTTGTTAATTTCTTGTTATCTGTAAACTTTTTAATACTTAACAGAAGAATCCATGTATTTTTTTTTCCTTTGATACAGCTATGAAGTTCTCCTGAACTTGGACAAGGAAAAACACCGGGTGGATGGTCCAATCTATTATTATGTGTTCAATACTCTCCTTTATGGCTTACTTGTTCTTCATGTATATTGGTGGGTCTTGATATATCGGATGCTTGCTAAGCAAATCCAAGCAAGGGGTCATCTTAGTGATGATGTTCGATCTGGTATGGAAGAAAAACATGAAGATGGCATGGTTTTGTATTATAATGTGTGTATGTTAGTTGCACCATAAAAATGGAATTGAAGAAACACATTTAATGTAATTTTTTGTCGAGGAATATATTATCCAGAATGAGAATTTGTTCCAAAAAATCCAGATTAGACCTGGCCCATATCACTAATCAATGATGCGTGGGACTTTGCAAATCATTTTAGGATAACCTATTTTAAGGAAATTTTTTATTTTACTTTTCTACTTGGCCTCTTTATTTTGGTGGTTTGTCCTGAATTGCTTCTCCCTCCATTTCCTATCATGCAGATTCTGAGGACGAAGATGAACATGAAGATTGATCAGACACTAAACCAGTGATGCTTAGAAATAGTCTGGTAAGCGCTGTCTCTCTCTCTCTCTCTCTGGGCTTCCCTTAGGAAAGATTTGAATTTATGCCATTTGCAGGTGTAATGTATTGGTATAATTCATTGTCATGGGGTCCAAATCCAGAGGCACATAAAATTCAATTGTGCCTTGTCTAGCTTTTTTCTAAACAAAAGTGAGGAAATATCAATTTCTGGCTTTTGTTTTTCCGCAGAGGAAGCCCAACCGTGGTTTCATATGCTGGAGGTATTCTTTTCCAGAGATGGAACGTGATAAAAAAAAACTTTTCTCCCAGTCAAGGGTCTGTATAGATTTGAGATTAGATGTCAAAGCAGAAGGGAAATATAGGGTAGGAATGTAGTTTCAGTTATTCACTTGCCACCTCCGATTTGATTTTTCTCGCCAATGATTTATTGTAAGAGAAAACTTGCTGCAACTTCATTACGGTGGTGCCATAGCTGTAAGACTCGAGCCTGCTGCCATTTTTCAAGCTTTATTGTTCGTTGATCTTTCTATTCTGCCCCAGGAAAAGTAACCTTGTTTTGAATTCAGTCCGCGTTGGCTGGTTCTGATCAACTGTCCATGATCAAGTCATTGTTATGTGGCATTAACCAGAACCTGAATTCCCTGAAGCCCCCCCACTGAATTCAAAAAACTCAGCCGTTGCTGCGATGAGTGCCTTGATTCAGACCATGCTCCTTTGAACTAAAAAGAAGTAATCTCTGATTTGTAATGCTTGCATTAAACGTAACCTACTTGTTTTATTTTGTCAGTGAATAGCTACGGGAGAATAAATTTGGAGTCCCGAAGGAACAGTTTGAGCAAGGCAGTGTTCTTGAACTGGACTGGTTGCAATTCAACAAGCTTGTTTATAGGTGTCGTTTGTCAACGATGTAAGTAAAGAAAAGAAGAATCGCGATGCCTGCTAATCGTTGCTGTAGTTTCTTCTTCTACGGGCTCTTCTTTCTTCCTTCGCTGTTCTTGTATCCCAATCATGTACATATATCTTTCTGGATTTTTCTAAGCTGAATATTTCTTATACTCTTCAACAATTTATTTTTAAAAAAATATGTAAATAAATATTAAATGGTTGAGAACTTGAGATCCGAAGCTTCTCATCCAATGGTTGAAAGGGCCATCCAAGCTTCTCTCTTAATTATAATCAACGCAATATAAAAGAAAATTAGAAAAAAATTAAATCAAGCTAACCAAAGTAACACGTTAAACTTTCGGTTCAGGTTTAAGATAAACTCATAAGAAATAAATTATAAAACTTAATTTTTTAATAAATCTAAAATTGAAATTTAACAAAAAATATTAAAAACTAAAAACTCATAAAAAATAAATTATAAAACTTATTTTCTTAATAAATCTAAAATTGAAATTTAACAAAAACAAAACATATTAAAAAAACTAAAAAAAAATTGAAGAAACAGTATTATTACAGTGAATAATGAATTATGTAGGGAGGAGAACAGTGAATTTCACTATAATTTTAACAAGACAGTGAACTTGAAAACCTATAGACGGGCGGAATTTATAACAAATATTGGAATTCTTCTTCTTCTTCTTCTTTGTGCGAGTATTTTATGTGAAAATTGGATGGTACGGTATTTAAGAGCTTCTGGTGCTCTGTATACCTAAATTGCGCCATTCTTGTCCATTCCAAAGTTTTTCAACGCCCACCGTTATTTTCACACATTATTTTGTGCCCCCTTTTTGTTATTTTAACCATGTTCTCTTACATTTATGAAACAGCTCTCCCCAAGAAGACCTCGAAGATGGTGGATTTGTCTGAAACCAATGGCATCAAGTTTAGAGCCAGAGACGGCAGAAAGAGTGTTCCTTGGTTTTGTTTTGCTTCTGGTCTGTCCATAACCCCGCACCAAAAACCTTAGGAATGTCTATAACACATGGTCCTTTGTTATTCTAACTGCTGGAATCTTCAATCATATTCCCATCCCTTCCGAAGGGATGATTTTATTTCCATCATTTTTTAAATGAAGAAGAGAGGCATGACCTCAGAGGAGGAGTAAGAAGATGGAAATGATTAACGAGATCATGCTGCGCAGAAACAGTCGTAAGTGTTGGATAAGCAATTCAAGGTCGTCCATGGATGAGTTTCAAATACCAGATTTTATTTCTCTAACGCAGGAGAGCCTTACATTCAGATGCACCATCAGTAAGATAGGCCCTTCGTTGCATAATATGGAATTAAAAGTTGAACTCAGACAGCATGGGACTATTAACTTATTTATCCCACAGCTAATTATGCATTTGAGAATTAGATCAGTGCTTTCCTGATTTGCTCCCTTTTCCCTGCACAGGACGATACTTCTGTTATGAATTTATTAACCACAACGAATACAAAGAGAAAGGATTCTGTCTTAGTCTACTACCTTCTTCTTGGATTCTTGAGGCTTTTGCGCAGTCTTCTTGGACGCCGGCTTTGATGCCGTCGTTTTGGAGGTGCTGTCATTAGGCTTGGCAGGCTCTTTCTTGGACTGCCCGGAGAGATGAGTCCCAACAGATTTCTCAGCCTTCAGTGATGCCATTAATTTGTAGTGCTTCACAGACTGAGGGGGAGATAAAATGTCTACGTCTCAGTAATCTGGCCTCTGCGACTTACCATTTTCTCTTGACGTGGTTTATATATATATATACACGGCGGAGCACGCATGCATGTTGAAGAGGAATGAGAATCACAAAGGCAAGTTAAATATAAAAGATGAGAAGGGGATGGTGGAAAATGAAAAGAAATGGAACAATTAGTCCGGATAGCTCTTCAAGGATATATACAGAGCATCAGATGCCTTGCTTAGAATAATATTTTCGGTGTCCAGTTGCATATCTTTAAATTTAATCTTCTATTCTATTCCAGTTGTATGTGTTCTTGTTTATATTCTCAGCATGGCCATGGAGGAATATCTCCATGGCAGCCCTGTCAAACATCAAATCTTAATCACTTCATGTAAGAATGAGAACCCCGCTTTCTTAAAGAAAAAACACAAAACAAATTTCTAGATCCTACTTGTTATGTCCGAGTGGCCTTTTTCTCAGGCTTCGAGTGGCCTTTTGTATATAAGATACGTTGTTTTATATGGATATATACAACTTACAAGAGAATTGAACATAACCACAAACTTTTAAAATTAATAAAGTGTATGTATAATCATTTTTTTCTCGATTCTAGCATCTAAATAAATTGTATGAGATAAAATAATTAAACATGGACTTTAAAATCAATAGATTCACTACATGCTCGTAATTTTGCAGACAAAAGTTTAATTATATAAGACATGTAGCTTAATATTTGTGAATTTTCTTACTGATTTCAAGCAAGGTGAAGTATCTAAATTTCGAAACTCTTTTTATAGTAAATGCATCATGAACTCTCACCCCCTTTTTGATTTGATTTTCAGTGTTGTTGAATTGTTTTGATGTTAATTGCTTTTAATTAATAATAAATATTATTTTAATGTATTTTTAAGAAAAAAACTCTTAAAGTAAAAACTATACCACAATCATAAACATAAAATTTATCCTTCTTAGATTTATATTCTCTCAAGTTTTATCCTCATTCTTTTTGCTGATGTCGTTTTTTCTTTCATGGCTTTTGCAATTTGTTTTGTTAATAAGGGGCGTCGAGTTGGATATCATATCTTCAAGCTTTTTCTTTCCGACAGAACAGTCTGTCTTTGTGGAGGAAAGGATATATGTTTTCTTCTCGTGCAATTGCATGTTTACAGTAGCACAACGCTGTTTAACAGGTCTGTAATTTACTTTAATCACAGATGTCATTGATGGGACAGTCGAGTTCTGGTATACTTATTCTTTGCATGCATATTGCCGGGATATTCGAACATATATCGTGCCCTTCAACGGATCTCTACTTCTTGATGAGCAAATTAATGACGAGAAAAACCCAGCAACGGCAAACAAGTCCTCCAATTATTAAGGATTTTATTTATCAGGATAATAGCCTAAAAGAGGCACATAGATGAGAGAGGGAGATAATGAAGATCACCATGAATGTACACATAACTATTTCATGGGTTCTTCACATGCCGTCCTTCTTGTGTTTTTTTTAATCCTCATTTAGCTGCTGGTTTACTGGATCCTGATGATGCCTGTAATGATCCAATAAAAAAAACTCAAATCAGAAAATGCAAGCGATTAGCAATTTCATGATGAATATGCCTGGGCCATTTTGTATAATATGTTTCTGACAACCTTAATATGAACCCGTTTGGTATAACGACCAAGTGCGGTGAAGATGCAAAATGCATTAATTTGGTGGGTTTTTTTTTAACACAACCTTATTATCAAACATCCACATGATGCAAGGAAAGTTTGCGTACCTTCTTTTTAGGCTCCCGGGGCTTCTGCTCGGCCTTTTTAGGGGCTGGTTTTGATGCCGGAGCTTTGGGTGCACTGCTGCCGGGTTTAGCTGCAGGCACCTTCTTGACAGGCTCGGTTGGCTGAGCGCCAGCAGGTTTCATTGCTCTGAGTGATGCCATTCTTCTTTGGAGCCCTTTCAAAGAGGCTGCACAAACACTTCCTGCCCTGAGTAATAGGGTCCTTCAGTGAGTCCTATTTATAGCCAGGTTACTTGATTATAACATGGAATTCGAATAAGTAATCACATCATATGAATGGATAGATAGTTGAAGGAATAGAATAACTTGAATTGGAGACCTCTTGGGAGATACTGCATCAGATGCTTGGGCATATTTCAACGACATTAGTAGATATAGAGGCAGTCATTTTTCAGGGAATAAGCCTGAATGCAAGTGCATATTGATGTGGAGCTACAGATTATTATATTGATTAATATTCAGAAAATGTGTCACCCCTGTAGTTACAATTAGAATCATTGCAATTAATTTGAAGGGATTTGCTCTATTGACAAGGGAATGCGTACTTATTAGGCATGATAAAGCAAACAGCTTTTATCTACAAAATAGCATTCTGCAGAATTTGCAGATATTTGTTTCTGTTTCGGCCACTGATCTACATAATCTCTTTGAAATGATGCCAAATTCTTGACTATAGTTCATCTTTAAGAGAAATACGAGTAAATTTACACCACAAAACTCTCTGCAGAACAGACCTCTACTTGCCTGGTTGAGACAAGAGGGACGGCAAGTAGATAAAGTGGAGGATGTAGTCAGGAATCTATAAAGCTAGTCAAATCATTCTGTATAAGCTTTCCTTTTCACTCCCAGGAGTTTTGTGATGCGGTTCTATTAGAATAATTATCGTAGCAATACCAAAATAAAATAAAATAAACGAACTTGATTACCTGGCCTTCCATGATAAATTGGCCTTGTAACAGAGAATTTCAAAGACTACATATCTTGTAACATCCTGGTTCCCCTTTAAGATTCTGTTTTCCAGGCACAGGAAACTGAAAACATATTCATAACTCATTCTTTAAAATAAGGCAGAACTTCTTTGGATAATGTCTTCGGTATAGAACTGATTTTCTTGCTCTCTTGTTATTCCAGAGAAAAGTCTTCATCACCATATTTGTACTGGAACTACCACACACAAATACAGAAGGGACTTTTTATAAATCATAATTACTCTGCTGTTGTAATTGGATAATACGTTGTGACAATCTATCAGATGATCTGGATCCAATTTACATTAGTACAGGCTAATGATCTTGGATCACAGTTTCTTTCAGAATTCAAGATAATGTGATCAAACTGGAGGACAGCCTTTTCAATCCCTACACTACAAACAAATACATTATAGTCAACGCATTTTGACTACTTATATCATACGGTTAGTGAGGCTGCCCCATTCTTAGAGCCACATAAGCCAAAATCCTGTATCCCACCAACATTGTTGCCAAAGCAGCTACATCCCGCCACTTATTATCAAGACCCAGGCTCTTGATGGCAGGAAAATCCATTACCCTGCAATCCATCTTCAAACCGCAGTTGTAAACTTCATTTTCTGAGTACTGTACCCCCACCAGCAGCTTGTAGCAGTAGTGACTAAAAGAGATATACTTCAGCCAAGCTATGAATGGAGGAATGCGTTGAATGTAGTATCCGCCAGCTAGTAAAAAAACAAGCATGGTTACGGAAGCTAATGTTGTGGCCTGTTTTACATCCATTAAAATAGCTCCGAGGGCTAACCCTAGTCCTTGAGAGACTAGCACATTGAAAAGGATAATTAAGAGGGTCAATACGAAAGTGATTGGGGAAGGCTTGAGACCACCCATCCAATAGGTGACAGCTATAAAAATAGTTGGCATAACAAGCTCCATTGGCAAGTCACCAGTCATTCTAGCAAAATAATAGGAGGATAGCCGGAACATGCTGGAAGAACGTTCTTTTACTAGAATCGGTTGCTCCGAAGGAAATGTGAAGATGGCGCTGAACAGAGGGAAAAAGCCCCAGAAGATGGAGAAAAAGAAAAGGAGTCCCACCTGTTCACAGCAGATTTGTCATAAAAAAAAAAGTAGGTCACAGAAAGTAGCACGAGTTGCAATTGCAATCAGAAAGAGTAGGAAGTTAATTAGAAATCAGAATCTAAAACGCCCAATCAAGACACTAAAGACAACCTGACTTCTTTTTCCCCCCTCAGCGGACCACCTTGAATTGGTCATTTCAAGTAAATCAGTGGCCAGTATATAATCATCAATAGAGCAATGAAGCTGCTAATTTACAAAGAGCTTGAAACTCAGAGCGCAGGCTGCAGGGTAACAATACCTGATCTTGTAGGTGTGAAGTATCAGAATGCCACCATAATATGCCAGATAGAATCGAAACTGACATAACTTGGAAAATCCTTAGGCCTGAATAAGACTCATGCTTCCTCTCTTGCAACCCCCTTCTGAGCAACACCTCGAACTGCTTCCACCAGCTGGTGGTCCATTGGACCTCAGAACCTGATAAAACATCAACTGATAATCACTCCTTATTTTCCTTTAGAGCAACAAAGAATTTAATCAGCCGAGTTTGGAGTAGAGGGGGTTTCCTTACTTCTTAGTGATGATGAAGAACGAACTGGGTCTTGAACATTTCGGTTAATTTCAGATATCAGCACAGGATATAAGTTCTTCTTATAAGACGATATCAAAGACTGCTTTACTGAATTTTGATCATCATGGTGATCTAATCTTCCATGCAAACCCAGTTGATCATCTTGTGATCTGGTATCAGGAACTAAACCTGCATCCCAAGAAATCTTAAGAGTTAAGAGAGGGTTGAGTAGAATGAGAAAACGATACCATACATAATAATTGTGAAGGACCTTTCTAGTCATTTTCTATGAAACCTGCATCAGTAGAAGCCATTTTGCATATGATCAAATAAGACACAAGGGACACATCATGATAGACCTAGCGATAAAGATGAAGTGGCCGGGAAGGATATAAAATTAAAGAAAGCAGTAAAGTCGAAATCATCAAAAAAACAATCACTGTCAAAAAATAAAATATTGAAGAACAAAATATCTGAAATCATCATTAGATTCAGATTGTTCAATGGACTTCTTTTGACTTGTACCTGACCAAAGCAAAGCATTCTTCTGAATCTTTTACAGAATCTGATCTTTCCTTTTTACTAATCTTCTAAAGAGTAACCATTTCGAGTAACGTTTTTAGTAGCAATGGCGACACTATTATTTCATAGAGCCAAGACAAATTTGGTGATTGTTCGACATCTTGGCAAATGCTAATCAGGATATTTTTTTTCTTTTTGGCAGAACCCCAAATATAGAAAGGTCTTGAAGGTTAGATGTCGGCAAGTTGTGAGGTGGATACTGTCAAAGCTTAATCAAGATGGCTTTTGTTGAGACT